>JARQOC010000003.1:592369736-592775337 GCA_033576535.1 Allobates femoralis | reverse complement strand
TTGCTCTGCTTAAAGTTGCACCAGTTTAGCCACCGTTTGTTCTCTGGTTTTGCCATTGGGGTCAATGCCTTTGGTCGTACATATTCCAGCAAGAGTGGCCCTTTTCTGCTGGCTTTACCAGAACTCTCCAACCAAGACCATGATTTCCAAACAAAAAAAATAGGATAGAAAAACGAAGATGGGAAGGGGTAACTGCAACACATACAGTATTGTCTCAGATCTAATAAACACTGAGCTCAATCTTCAAAACTTTGTGCAGAGTTCTCGTAAGAACCATGCAAGTTTTTAGTGAGAGGAATGATTGCTCAAACCAGATCACTAATGTCCTATGATCCCACCGCTCTGCCACCAATTGTCACGAAGACTTAGTCCAGACCTGCAGCTCACTGGCGCCCCCTTATCCTGCTGGACAAATCCAATATTGCCAGGGGATAAGAAAGGGGCCCAGCTGCCCTAATTTATGTTGTCTTACCACAGCAGAATCAGGTCAGACGACCATTACACTCAGTGCTGTTTGCAGCTTTGCCCAGGTTATAAATGAAGGTACTATGAATGCAAGACACCAGCCCCAATCACTAGCAACCTCCTTTCTCACAGAGGGAGTGACCACTGGTTGTCTTGCAAACACAATGGGTTCCATCTCAGTAGGCGGGCCGTGTAGTGGCTCACAAGCTTCATAGCACGCCTGAATAGGCGTGATCTTCATAGCAGATTCAAATTGCCGCCTCCCTGCTGTGCCCTGTGTCGTCCGAGGCTGCTGTGTGGCTGGGTGACGCGATCCGCGTCATTCCCCGCGCCGGGTGACGTATTTACACCGGCGCTGCGCTATCGGCTTCAAAATGTACACTGCGCATGCCCATGCGCATGCGCAATGCGCATTTTGAAGTTTACAGCGCGGCGCCGGTGTAAATACGTCACCCGGCGCGGGGAATGACGCGGATCGCGTCACCCAGCCACACAGCAGCCTCGGACGACACAGGGCACAGCAGGGAGGCGGCAATTTGAATCTGCTATGAAGATCACGCCTATTCAGGCGTGCTATGAAGCAGAGGGGCAGTCTTGATGAGTGACTATGAATAGATAGTCACTCATTATCATCAGTAATCAGGTACTTATAAAACGTTTTTATGCAATGTCATTTACTGCATTTAGGAGGTAAAAACAGTGTAGGGAAAGTGTTAATATGCTCTAGGGACAGGTTTTAATAGGTTTACAGGTGTTTTGGGGGTGACAGGATCCCTTTAAGGGTTAAAGAATATAGCCCCTGCTAATTATAATCCTTAATGAGTGAGTATTAAAACGTTTTTATGCATTTTCACATGATGCTTTTAGGAGACAAAAGAAGTGTGAGATTACTGATAATATGCTGCAGAGACGTGTTTTGGTAGCTTAGGAGACGTTCTGGAGGTGACAGGATCCCTTTAAAAAACTTTCATTTTTCATATCTGGGTATGGGGTAGGCCCACATCCACGATAAGCACCTCATGTTTATGTTCATTTCATTCCAAGAATATTGATATCAAATATGACATATTTATGATGTTCAGAAAGCCAGAACTCATTTCCTAGGTTTCTGATGGTTTCTCAGTTATGAAAGCGTTATCATTAGCTTGGCAAAAATGTACATATTACAAAAATTTGATTTGTGTATTTGGGGTATGAACATGTCTTAATAAATTTGATGTTAACAAAACTATCTGTTAAGACAAAGAGCCTTGGAGGGAAATGACAAAAGACAGAAGCAAACCTACACACAAACAACAGAACCAAAGTTAAACATGAAACATACAAGGTGTGTACAAAATACAAACAACAGTTTATCAAGTGTCTATAACTAATTAGTGCATAGTTGTATAAGCAAACTAATTACAAAGTGTATCAATAGGTTCCCATTGATGACCATGATAGGAAACGTTTTTTCTGAGCAACAATAGCAAACACCAGGTGAGTTCTGGTGTTCCACTAAGTAAATCCATACAAAGATTGCTTGCTCAATCAGATTTATTATACGTTATATCCTACAGATAAAGGCACCAAATTGAAAGAATAACACAGTACCCACAAGTAAAGACCCCGTAAACCATTGAAACCATCAAGGGAAACACCGCAGAATTTTATTTATAAACAGTTAACGAATTTTAACAAATTGAAGTTTTTACACCAAAAAAATATTAACAATTGATTGTTTTTAGAAGATGATGAAAATAAATTGATATTTTTTAATAAATTGTTTGGTTATTAAATTCTAGTGAGTCATAAAATTACCATTACAGTAAGCGCTAGATCTCACACTTTACACATTAATTATTAACTTTTGAAGATTATACGCACAAGGAAAGTCTTCTCAGATCTTTAGCTGCTACTTAACTAGGGCTGACTCCAGTGTACAAACAACAATCTTTAGATGACAAAAGATGCTTCAGGTATTTATGACTCTGCTGTCCATAAATACTGGATAGGGGAGAGGGAGAGGGAGAGGAAACCTGATTTACAGAAACCTGTACTGAGGGAAAGACTTATGTCAGTCTTAGCTGACTTTTCAAACATCATAAAATAATGATAAATATTCATACTTTCCTGAAACTTACCATGGGGCAGCTACCACCGGCCATGCCACAGTCTGCTGTGACACTGGCAAGCTGCATGAGACCATGTTCCTTGGGGTCCTGATGCCTGCTACCATCTACTTTAGCAAACAATTTTACACATTGGAGGAAACCCTCGGCCATGCCAGTTTGTGGCGTGACATCGCTGAGTTCTCCTCTACCATGAGATCCATCATGCTGTGATGCCTCAGAATCAGCACTTACAATGGAGCAGCTAGCATCCGCCATGTCACCAGCCGTCGTGACAATAGCAGGTGGCACACATGAAATTGTGACATGAACGTGCATTGTTAAAATTTGACGTTAAAACTTCAGACAAAGGGATTCTGCGGGGACAAAACCAGATGAGACTAGCTAAGTTCTGCTTAGCTAGAAGTTCATGGCTTGGTGGTCGTAAGCATTTCTGATAGGGGAGGGGAACGGAAAGCGAGGGGCTGCCTGTAGAATCTGGCCTACAGAAGCTAGTGGTGGGGGAAAATCTTATGTCAGTTTTGGCTGTGTCCCTACACCCCGGAGCATAATACATACTTTCCTGACAGTGTGGCTGTGTCTGTCTGTATGTGGCTGTGGCTATATGTGGCTGTGTCTGTCTGTATGTGGCTGTGGCTATCTGTGTTTAGCTATCTGTGTGCAGCTATGGCTGCCTGTCTGTGGGTGGCTGTCTGTGTGTGGCTGTGGCTATCTGTGTTTGGTTGTCTGTGTGTGCCTGTCTTTGTGTGACTGTCTGATGTCTGTATGCATGTGGCTGTCTGCCTGTGGCTGTTGCTGTCTGTGTGTGGCTGTGGCTATCTGTGTTTGGCTGTCTGTGTGCAGCTGTGGCTGTCTGTGTGTAGCTGTCTGTGTGGCTGCCTGTTTGTGGCTGTTTGCGTATGGCTTTCTGTGTGTGGCTATCTGTGGCAGTCTGTGTGTGCCTGTCTTTGTCTGACTGTCTGATGTCTGTATGCGTGTGGCTGTCTGTGTGTGGTTGTCTCTACACAGCACTGTACTGTAAATAGAGGTCCCAATACATTTTATATTAGAATGTGTCTGTATATACTGTATGTATATAGTGTGGACTTGTATATACAGTATAGTGCTGTGTATACATGATAAAGAGCCTGCAGTCTCTGTATATACACTCGGCAATCTGTGTATACAACTATCAGTTTCTAAAGTGCGTAAAGCTGTCAGTTTCTAATGTGTGTAAGGCCGTCAGTCACTAATGTGCGTAAGACCGTCAGTCTCTAATGTGCGTAAGACCATCAGTCTCTAATGTGCATATGGTCATCAGTTTCTAATGTACATAAGGCTGTCGGTCTCTAATGTGCGTAAGGTCGTCAGTCTCTAAAGTGCGTAAGGCCAGCAGTCTCTAATCTCTGTTGTGCATATGGCTCACAGCCGTCTCCATTGTGTGTGTGGCCTTCAGCCATTTCCATTGCATATGTGGCCTGCAGTCGTCTCCAATGCGTATACAACCAGCAGCAGTGTCTATTGTGTATACATCCAGCAGCACTCTGTACTGTGTATACAACCAGCAGCAGTCTCTATTGTGTATTCAGGCCAAAGCATTCTCTAGTGTGGGCGCGTGTACATATATATATATATATAGTGTGCAAAAAAAATGTTGCCAGTAAATGGCCCTTAAATTCCTAATAGCAGCCCTGTTGCTAAGAAATAGTGTGGGAAGATATTGTTTGAGCAAAAACAGCAGGGCTCCACTGTAAAATGGTTTGAGCTGTGTCTGGCAGCTTTCAGGCCCTTTTGGAGGTGTTTTATAGGCTGTTAATTTTGCCTCCCTTTGCTTTGAATGGGGTTCAGAACTTCACTGGACTGTTTGCCTAACTATTTGGCGAACATATGCCTGGTTGTCGAACCAAACCTGAACCTCAAATGGTTTTCTCATTTCTGATCACTGCAGACTCTGGCTGTAGCAGAACCGGGATCATCGTGGAACCTTGTGTGGATTACTTTGGACCAGAAGGGGTGTTTTTGGAGTTAATAAATGGGTGAAAGAGGGTGTTTTTTTTATTACAAATAAAAAATTTTTATGTCTATTTATTTCGATTTACAGATTAGTAATGAGGGTGTCCTATAGACCTCTCCTCATTACTAACCGAAGGCTTGATGGCTGCTGTGATTTTTGACAAATCACAGCTGTCATCAACCCCATATATTACTCCAATTGCCACCGGGATCAGCTGGGTAACACCGGAACTGTCCTATCTTATGGGTGTGCCACTTCCGGGGCAGCTTTGGGCTAGTATATTTAGGCTGGGAGTGGCCAATATCTATGGCTCTTCCCACCTTGATAATACCAGCCTCTACCTGTCAGCTTCCCGTTTGTTTAAATGATGGTATTCCATCTATTTTTGATAACCTGCCTTGGTAAAGCAGACTATGGGTGGTTGTGACTCACCCAGGCAGGAGTACTCAGAACTCAGATGTTGATTTGGGGTGTTGTCACTGGTGGTTAGTGCCCTAGTTTGTGGCCCTGGTGGTCACAGAAAAAGTGTTGAAATAAAATAATAAAGTGGATTGAATTGTTTGTGACGCCACTTACAGAATCTGGTGAAGACACCAGCACTGCAACAGACCTCCGGGGGTGATGGATGGGCAGCTGGGTGTTATAGCTCCTCGTAAGCAGAGCGGGGCCCCCGGGGCAGTAATGAGGGAATGGAGCATGGGTACAGGGTTGCGGCTCTGCAGGCAGGCAGTATTTACAGTCTTTGGATGGGACAGGATCAGGGCTGTAATAACAGACACACACACTGGAAGTAGGTCTCCATACCTTTACTGATGACAAACTGGCACTGTCCAGGGTAAACTCCAGGTGGTGTTGGAGACACTTTGGGATTGCCATAGCAAGAGATTTATAAGGCCTCCTCATTCCTGTCTTACTTTGTCTTGAAGCTCTGACCTGCTTAGAACCTGGTCCGGCCTCCTGTATGTCTTTCTCTCCTGTAGTAGTTGGTGAGAACCTTCTTTGCATTGCCGCTACCTCAGGGGATTTCTGCGGGTTCTGGCCTTCGGGTTGCTTGCTGTTACAGGGATCCGGGAGACTAGAATCTCCTTAGAGAACCAGTGTTTTCTGCTGGGCTAGCTGCTCCTTAGCAGACTCAGACTCAGGTGTCTGGGTTTTTCCTGGAATGAGTCAGTATGGCTCCTCTGCTCCCAGTCTGCTCTGGTCTTCGTTAATTCCTCGCCTTGTCTTCGACCCTCACTCTCGTGTTCCTGACACTAGCTAAGGCGGTACTCTGGCTCGACACTAGGTCATCTTCACAGTCTTCCCTGGAACTGCACTGCCTAACTCTGCCTCTGGCACCAATATTTATAGGGGATCTTGCTTAAAGGCATCAAGTGGTTCTCCCCCTACAGGCCCGGGGTGAAAGGTGTGGAGTGTGTAGGCTACCTGTTGTGGAAATCCCTCCATGCTCTAGATGTTCCTGTGGCTACTTGTATCGCAGGGTGCCACAGTTGCAACCCATGGTTGTCTGGTTTACTCACAGTTATTATCAAAATTTGGGCAGGAGTCCATCTCATTTTTATAAACATTGGTGTGCTGGCCAATCACAGCCATGCCAATACTTGACATGGCTGGGATGGGGCCGGAAGTGCCCACACTGGAAAAGCTTTCTAATTGGCTGCTCTGTGGCCTTTGAACAAGCTTTATTCAGATGACAAAAATGAACAGGAAACAGACAAACATTGAAAAGTCTGTGTTCGGGTTCAGCACCAGTCAGACACAAGATATTCAGTACTAATCGTGAACTTTACAGTTCGGGTTCACTCATCCCTAGTTCTAATATATTCTTGTATTATGCGTTTTGTTTGTTAAGTTTATTGCAATAAGAAACAATGAACATTTAAAGAACACTTAAAGGGGTTGTCGAATTCATGGACAACTCTTTCTCATTCCCCATGTTCCCTCCATAAAATAAAGAAGTCTATACTCACCTCCACTGCTGACAGTTCTAGCGATGTCTGAAGTCCCGTTCCCAGGGTCTGCGTATCATTTGTTATGACACACGAGTTTGCGACCAATCAATGCTGCCTTCTCTTGCCTCACCTTCAAACGCAGGAGTGCTCAAAAGGAAGTGAGCAGTCAGCCACAGTGCTCACTTCCTGTTATTTGCTCCTTTGTCCAATGCTGGGGAGAATGAAGTTGGCGGTGATTGGGTGCAGTGCTCGTGTGACCTAACAATGTAACATAGGCCACAGGAACTTGATTTCTGACATTAGTAGAACCGTGCTGGCACCGGATGTGAGTATAGACTTTTTTTTAATTTTTATGGGTCCAAACATGGGGAATGAGAAGGGGTTGTCCAAGTAGTGGACAAAACCTTTAAGACATGTTTCTTTATGGAAACCTGTTTAATGCATTGCAAGTACTTTTTTTTATAGTCTTAGATGTTGCTTTATTACATTATAAATTAAGATAATATTACTGATAATGAATATATGAAATTATGTGTAAACTATTTATGTATTGTTCAAAGATAAGTCAGCAGTGTGTGTTAGATATGATATACAGTATTTCTATTATATTAAACTAAGCAAACTGAAATATATGTTGGCAATCAAGTTAAAGACATTGTCCAGAATTTGCAAACGACTGCTTTCTTGCAGAAACAGCCCCACATCTTCATCACAGGTTGTGTTTGGTACTGCAGTTGCCAGTAGCCCAGTCAATTTGGGAATGTGCTAAGCTGCAAAGAAGCAAGGTCCATCCACAAAAGTAGGCATTGCCACTCAGTTTGGGGTTTCTCTGGGTGGGATTCGGGGGAGTCACAACTTAGACAGTTGGTGCAAATTAAAGGTATGCAGGTGTTATTTTTGTTGTTAAATTTACAAAGCAAACAGATTTTTTGAAGACATTTACTAGATATCATTTGTATTTGATAGAATACTAAAACAGTACAGAGAAAGCTGTGATTAAATCTATAAATGCAAACATTAATAAAGCTTAAATATGTTAGATCTTCATTTGATGCCACAGTAGAGTCTGCAAAATAAAAAAAAATGTAAAAAATATTAGGGATCACACTCCACATCCCTAATTCTGAAAGAGCCCATATAATTTATTTGAGCATATACCAACTTTGTATCAACACAATCATCTACATTGTTTGTGGCTGTAGCCAAACTCTTTTTCAGGGCTTTAATATTGATGACTTATCCTTAGGCAGTTTCAGATGACACTATATTCCAGTCAATATATCCAGCACCACTACTGAAACCTATTAACTTAAAGGGGTTATACAGGATTTATAAAAAAAATAATGTACCCAAGCATAAAATGGCAAGTAGCTGCTCCCTTCCTGCCTGTTGTGCCCGGCACCATTCTCTGCCGTTCAACCCCGTCACAGAGTGGTCATAGACTGCTCCTGCCGGGGACAGCATGGCCATGTAAACAGAGAAGAGGTGACTTTTTTGCTCTGCTCTGTGGAGGGGGCGGGACAGCCGGTCTCCTGCTGATTAACAGCCGGCTTCCCGCTACCTGACCGGGTGAGTCGACTGTAAATCAGCGTGATGTAAGCACTGAGGCCCATCGACAGAGGGGAAGAAGTCACCCATCTATAGACATGACAACACCAGAAGCGGCAAAATATCAGACTGCTCCTTGTCAGTGGTGACCGACTGTGAACAGTGCTGGGCACAACAGGTAAGTAGGTGGCAGCTACTTGCCTTTTAGTGCTTAGGCACTTTTTTTTGATAAATACCGGATAACCCCTTTAAGATAGGGTGCGAAGGTGTCTGTCACGAGCCAGACCAATGATGTAGGTACTTTGTGGGAGTTTTTTTCTGCTCTACTCCTTTTGGTCTTTCTTTTAGTTTACACTATCTTTAGCTTGTTTTGTGCATATTTCAACTCAAACATTTTTCATTTACCCAAGTAAGAAAGTCTCATCTTTGGGTCATTATGGTCCCATCTTTCACCATATCTTTCAGTGATGTGCTCCCCAGGCCAAAAATCCCTTTATTGCTTTAAATATCTACATTGTTGTACATATGTATTATCAGGAATAGCTGTAATGACATTTTTTAAGGAGTTTTTATAAATTTGATGGATTTGTATAATGCGCTCACCTTACATTAAGAAGATCTTTGCACTCAAGAGCAGATTGAAGACCAGAGTTTTGGCAAACAATGTCCTCATCCCCATTACAGTTACGGAGAGCGTATTAATTTCCTCCATACTGCGAACTAGAAAATAGCAGAAATTACAAAATACAAGTAAATCCATTACATTCATGGAATAATGACAAGCAGTAAGCATTTCCTAAATAATAATATATTTTCTAAGAGTGCAGTTTGTTAGCTAGTACACTGCCAACCAAAATATAATTATACTACCTGTTTAGTATAAGAAACTACCAGCTAAATAAAGCATGACTATCAATAAGGTGATATAGGAGCAATAATTTTTAGGTCATACAAAGTTAGCAAAGTAGCATTGCAGTCATCAATTATATCGAATTGTGTACTAATGTTTCCCTTTGATGATTATTTTCTATAATAGTCCAGGTGATATCTTATGGCTTCAGATACTACTGCCTTCCAGGCATTCTCCAACAGTTCCAGGAGTGGATATAACTAGGAAAGAGTGAGTATAGTCGCAAGTATTTGGTACTCAGCGAATAATGCTGTACTCGGAACATAGCGAGTATTTCACTACCTCCCTCGTTATTTTCGGATCTCCCACCCAGCATTAGCCAATCACAGTAATGCCACAGCCTTCTTGGCCGCCCAGCGTCATACATGAGTCATAGCCTATGACTCATAGGCTATATATAAGCCCTGCCGCCGCCATTTTCTGCACATTGCATGCAGAACACAGCTAGTGTAGGGTGAGTGTGAGCAGCTGCTAGGGAGAGTTGTGCTTGTGCAAATTGTACAGAAATCCTCTGTAAAACCCAAAAGTTCTTGTGAGAGCTACCAGTATTGTAGTACTAGGTGACTGTAGTACAGGGAGACAGGCAGGAGTGTTACAGTACCACATAGTACAGTCAGCAATATTTCAGCTCTTCTCAGAGCTGAAAGTATAAGTAGTGAGTAGTGACAGTTTTCCCAGCTATGTTTGGGGTCACATTTACCCTTTACCCCTACAGGCCAATTTTTTTTGCCGTTGCGTTGCTGTTTTCACACCGAATAGCATGCACGGTACTGCACAACTGACACGCAGCCAGCACCTCTGTGTTGTGTGGTGACTGGCGCGCATAATATATCGCCTTAAACCTCAGGGCAATTTGTTTGGTGCCGTTGTGGTGCTGTGTTCACACCGAATAGCTTGCAAGGTACTGCACAACTGACACGCAGCCAGCACTGCTGTCTTGTGTGGTGACTGGTGCGCGTAATATATCGCCTTAAACCCCAGAGCAATTTTTTTGGTGCCGTTGCGGTGCTGTGTGTAAAACACAAAGCAGCACTAGGCTGTAGTTCTACCTTCCACAAAGCACTAACTGCTCCTTGTTCCCCAATATCTGCATCTGAACATCTGCAGCTATGTCAGCAAAAACCCAAATTCCTAAAAAGGTTGTTGTGAAGAGACAGGGACATGGATGTAGACGTGGGCGTGGGGTTGTCAGTGGTGCACAACAAGGCACAGAGTCTGGGAGACAGAAGAAGGTTGGTGCATCTATGTTCCTGGCGAAATTTCCTGGTCTAGAACGTAAACTGATCTGGAAGCCAGAAGAGCTAGAGCAGATACTGTCTTGGATGGCTGATAAGGCCACCACAAAATTTTCTAGCAGCACCCAATCATCCACGACCACACAGTCTCCTGTCTATACAGGGAACGCTGGGTCATCCTATTCTAAACCTGTTCCTAGTTCATCGCCCCGTCAGGAGTCACAGGAAACATTTGACCCTAACTTTGGCCACTCCGAGGTTCTGTTTGGTCCATATCCTTTAGTTGCCTCTGGCCTCTCACCACGCTACATTGAAGTGGAACGTGAGGAGGTATCATCTGTTCATGGCCAAATATTTGAAAACCCATGGACAAAGTCTCAAACTAGACCACCACATATCCTATCCACACCACGAATAATGGGCCCAACCTCAATCAGAGTTTCTGCCTTATCATATACGTCCTGTCTCTCCTCTTCCTCCTCCGCCTCATCATCCTATGCTGAATTACCCTCCACATCACTCTTAAGATGGGA
The DNA here is from genome assembly GCA_033576535.1 of Allobates femoralis. Classification (NCBI taxonomy): domain Eukaryota; kingdom Metazoa; phylum Chordata; class Amphibia; order Anura; family Aromobatidae; genus Allobates; species Allobates femoralis. The sequence goes on along the minus strand of JARQOC010000003.1, from coordinate 592,764,590 downwards.
GCTGTGCAGCAGCGGCAACACGCTCTACTGAAGCTCATCTGCTTAGGTGAAATACCACACACTGCAGCAGAGCTGTGGCAAGAATAAAACAACAGACTGATCATTGGCTCTCCCCACTATATCTCCAACCCGGTCTGGTTGTCTGCAATAATGGGCGTAACCTGGTGGTGGCTTTAAAGCTTGGGAAGCTGGTACATGTGCCATGCATGGCTTACGTGCTGAACCTAGTGGTGCAGAAATTTAAGAAAACATACCCTGACTTGCCGTATCTACTTGAGAAGGTGTGCCGTATTTGCGCCCATTTCCGCCATTCCTCAACCGCTGTTGCCGGTCTTGAGGCTTCAAAAACAATTTAATTTGCCAAACCACCAACTCATTTGCGACCTGCCAGCACGGTGGAACTCAACATATCATATGTTGGCAAGGATAAGTGAGCAGCAGAGGGCACTTGCTGAATACCAGCATAAACATGCCCGTCAGACTGAGACTCAGCCAAGACACATAACAACTGTTGAGTGGGTGTGGATCGCTGACATTTGTGAGGTGCTTGATAACTTTGAGTACTGCACCAATTTTGTCAGCGGTTATCAGGCTATTATTAGCATAACCATCCCTATGCTATGTCTGCTGAAAGAATTGCTGCATAATTTTAAAAATAGAATCTTTGAGTGCCCAGCAGCTGGGTATGGAGCAAGATTTCACAATGGGTGATCCTACACAGCCCAGCTAATCTCATCAGGCAAGATTGGGGGATGAAGATGATGAAGACGAGGAGGGAGAGGACTTCTTTTTCAGTGGCACAGAGGGAACCCCTCATGCTACAGAGGGGACTCCCAACCCCAGCTTCATGTCTGCCCAGCATGGGTGGGCTGCAGAGGAGGAGGTGGAGGAGGAGAGTCAGTGTGAGGAGAGCACTGATATTGTTCCTCCTTCTGGGTCACAGAACATTTGCCTCTTTGCAGCTTGGCACACAATGCACACTTCATATCTAACTGTCTGTGCCGAGACCCTTGTGTGATTCACATTTTCAACAGCAACCTATACTGGTTGGCCACCTTTCTAGATCCACGGTACAAGGACAATTTTGCTTTGCTACTGTTGCAGTCACCAAGGGGTTTCACAATTGAATCCTTCAAGCGGGCCGCTGTAGATCATTTGATGGCAACATCACCCTCAGACACCGCTGCTAGCAGAGGTACAAGCTCTGTGCAACAGCATGCATTCATGCGGAGAGACACGCTCAGCAGGTCCAAAAGAAGTGGTGGTAAAAGGTCCACAAACTGGGCCATCTTCAATAAACTGGCTCATCAGCAAGGGCTAGCTGGACCGGTAGCAATGTCAAGGAGATAGAAGTTGAATTAGATGGTCAACGACTATATAACTAACCATACAATGGGAGGCAACGGGAGATTAGGGAGATAAATAAATGGCTCAGGAATTTGTGTAAGAAGGAGGGGTTTGGGTTCCTGGAGAACTGGGCCGACTTCGCTGTTGGCTACAGGTTCTATGCTAGGGACGGGCTGCACCTCAATGGGGAGGGTGCAGCTGTGCTGGGGGAGAAAATGGCTAGAAGGTTGGAAGAGTGTTTAAACTAGGGATTGGGGGGGAGGGTATTCATTGTACGGGAGGGGATGATAGTGTAAATAGTAACCTGGGCACAAGTAATAAAATTGGGGGTGGCATGGGGAGTGGGGTTAGAACAGTCAATATAGTAGGAAGGAATAGAGGTAAAGAGAGATGCATAAAGTGCATGTACACTAATGCCAGAAGCCTCACCAACAAAATGGAGGAATTAGAATTGATTTTGTTGGAAAATAATTATGACATGGTGGGGATATCAGAGACATGGCTGGATGAGAGCCATGACTGGGCTGTTAATTTACAGGGCTATAGTCTGTTCAGAAATGACCGTACAAGTAAGGGAGGGGAAGGTATATGTTTATACGTAAAATCATTCTTAAAACCCATCCTGCGTGATAATATAGTGTGAATCTAATGGAAATGTAGAGTCCCTGTGGGTGGAGATAAGGGGAGGGGGAAAAAATAATAAATTACTGATAGGGGTTTGTTATAAGTCCCCAACAATAATGGAAGTGGAGGAGAATATCCTCATAAAGCAAATAGATGAAGCAGCGACTCAGGGAGAAATCATTATTATGGGGGACTTCAGCTACCCTGAAATACATTGGGGAACAGAAACCTGCAGTTCTAGCAAAGGTAATAGGTTTTTGACAACTATGAGAGACAATTACCTTTCACAACTGGTTCAGGACCCAAAAAGAAGGGGGCACTGCTGGACCTAATATTAACCAACAGGCCAGACCGCATATCAAATATACAGGTTGGAGATCACTTGGGTAATAGTGATCATAAAATAATAAGTTTTCAAATATCCTTTACTAAGATGTGTAGTAGAGGGGCTACAAGGACACTAAACTTCAGGAAGGCAAATTTCCAACGGTTGAGAGATGATCTTAGTGCAATAAACTGGGACCATATCCTGAGACATAAAAGTACACAAAGCAAGTGGGAAACGTTCATTAGCATCCTGAATAGGGCCTGTGCACAATATATACCCTATGGGAATAAGCATGCTAGAAATAGGAGGAAACCACTATGGATAAATAAGGCTGTAAGGGGTGCAATAAATGACAAAAATACAGCATTTAGGGAGTTAAAGCAAGTAGGTAGTGATGAGGCATTAAATAAATACAGAAAATTAAATAACATCTGTAAAAAGCAAATCAAGGCAGCAAAGATTGAGACAGAGAGACTCATTGCCAGAGAAAGTAAAAATAATCCCAAAATATTTTTTAACTACATAAATAGTAAGAAACTAAAAAATTATGGTGTTGGCCCCTTTAAAAATAATCTGGGTAAAATGGTGGATGTGGATGAGGAAAAAGCCAATATGCTAAATGACTTTTTTTCAACAGTATTTACACAAGAAAATCCCATGACAGACAATATGATCAATGATAACAAAAACTGTCAATTAAATGTCACCTGCTTAACCCAGCAGGAAGTACGGCATCGTCTAAAAATCACTAAAATTGACAAATCCCCGGGCCCGGATGGGATACACCCCAGAGTGCTGCAGGAATTAAGTACTGTCATAGATAGACCATTATTTTTAATCTTTAAAGATTTCATAACAACAGGGTCTGTACCACAGGACTGGCATATAGCAAATGTGGTGACAATATTCAAAAAGGGAACAAAAACTGAACTTGGAAATTATAGGCCAGTAAGCTTAACCTCTACTGTGGGTAAAATCCTAGAGGGTTTTCTAACAGATGCTATACTGGAGTATCTGAAGAAAAATAACCTCATGACCCAATATCAACAAGGTTTTACGAGGGACCGTTCCTGTCAAACTAATCTGATAAGCTTCTATGAAGAAGTAAGTTCTGGACTGGACCAAAGAAATGCAGTGGATGTGGTGTATATGGACTTTTCAAAAGCTTTTGATACGGTGCCACACAAAAGGTTGATACATAAAATGAGATCAATGGGGATAGGGGAAAATATGTGTAAGTGGGTTAAGAACTGGCTTAGTGATAGGAAACAAAGGGTGGTCATTAATGGAACGCACTCAGAATGGGTCACAGTTAACAGTGGGGTACCACAGGGGTCAGTGTTGGGCCCGCTTCTTTTTAATATATTTATTAATGACCTTGTAGGGGGCATACAGAGTAGAATCTCAATATTTGCAGATGACACTAAACTGTGCAAGGTAATCAATACAGAGGAGGACAATTTTATATTACAGGAGGATTTATGTAAACTAGAGGCTTGGGCTGATAAATGGCAAATGAGCTTTAATGGGGATAAATGTAAGGTCATGCACTTGGGCAGAGGAAACAAAAGGTATAATTATGTGCTTAATTGTAAAACACTGGACAAAACTGTCACTGAAAAAGACCTGCGTGTATGGGTAGATGACAAACTCACAAGTGTCAGGCAGCTGCTGCAAAGGCAAATAAAATAATGGGATGCATTAAAAGAGGCATAGATGCTCATGAGGAGAACATCATTTTACCTCTATACAAGTCACTAGTGCGACCACACTTAGAATACTGTGTACAATTCTGCTCTCCGGTGTATAAGAAAGACATAGCTGAACTAGAGCGGGTCCAGAGAAGAGCGACAAAGGTTACTAGAGGACTGAGGGGTCTGCAATACCAAGACAGGTTATTAAACTTGGGGTTATTTAGCTTGGAAAAACGAAGGCTTAGGGGTGATCTTATAATAATGTATAAATATATGAGGGGACAGTACAGAGAACTTTCTAAGGATCTGTTTACTCTTAGGCCTGAGACGGGGACAAGGGGGCATCCTCTACGTCTGGAGGAAAGAAGGTTTAATCATAATCACAGACGTGGATTCTTTACTGTAAGAGCAGTGAGACTATGGAACTCTCTGCCACATGATGTTGTAATGAGTGACTCACTACTAACATTTAAGAAGGGCCTGGATGCCTTTCTTGAAAACTATAATATTACCAGTTATATATACTAGATCCTTTGATAGGGCGTTGATCCAGGGAATTAGTCTGATTGCCATATCTGGAGTCAGGAAGGAATTTTTCCCCCCAATGTGGAGCTTAGTGTTGCCACATGGTTTTTTTTTGCCTTCCTCTGGATCAACATGTTAGGCTATGGGTTGAACTAGATGGACTTAAAGTCTTCTTTCAACCTTAAAAACTATGTTACTATGTTACTATACCTGCGTCCTTCCTGATACCTCGGTTCCTTTTAATTATTGGGTATCCAAGCTGCATAGTTGACCAGACCTCTCCTTATATGCCTTGGAGGTGCTGGCCTGCCCTGCTGCTAGTGTGTTGTCAGAGCGTGTTTTCAGTGCCGCTTGGGCAATCATCACAGATACACGCATACATCTGACTACAGAGAATGCAGACAGGCTGACTCTGATAAAATTTAACAAGGACTAGATTTCACAACAGTGTTTAAGCCCTCCTGATGGCGATCAGGCAAGCATCCCAACCTAAAGTTACCCAAAATGTTATTTTATGCAAATGGTGATCATGTCCATCCCTTCCCATACATAACCTTTTTTCTTCTTCTTACACATGTTTTTAACTCCTGCTTCTACCACATATACGTTACGGTCAATAAGCTAAAAACAATGTTTTGTTAATTAATATTTCCCATCGGAGGCACTTGTGATGAGACCCTCCTTCCTTTATCAACCATAATACAGCCCCTTGGGCTAATTTTTGGAGACAGTATGACAGTATGGCTATTCCTGGACATTGGCCACTGCAGCTACTGTAGTAGTCCAGGCATCATAATTGTATGGCCCTTGAGGCCTGTTTCCTTCATCAACCATGATACAGCACCTTGTATTAATTTTTAGACACACTATGGCTATGCCTGGACATTGGGTACTGCAAGAACTATGCTAGTAGTCCTAGCTTTTTAAATGTTTGGTCCTTGAGGCCTGCTTCCTTCATCAACCATGGTGCAACCCCATGGCTACTTTTTGGAGACAATATGGCTATGCCTGGACATTTGGCACTGCAAAAACTATGCTAGTAGTCCTAGCTTCATAATTGTTTGGCCCTTGAGGCCTGCTTCCTTCATCGACCATGATACAGCCCCTTGGGCTAATTTTTGGAGACACTATGCCTGCACATTGTGCAGTGGCAGTGGAACAACAATGACAGTAGTCCAAGCTTTATAATTGTGAAGCCCTTGTGATGATGATGATGGGTGGCTTATTCCTGCGTTAACCATCACACAGCCCCTAGGGCAGATCGCTCTTTTACACCACTTACACACTGAGCTGTCAGAAGATCGCCTCCATCATCACTCACTCTTACAGCAATCATGCGCCCATTTCAGCTTTTTCCTCAGCCCCCAGACCGCTTTTTTGGGTCCAGCAGACAAATACTCGCATTTCCCATGGACTAACATTGGACTCGCTGTTTGTACCGAATACCTGAGTATTACGATCTACTTGTTACGAGTATAGCGAGTCCGAGTATTTGACTACTCGCTCATCCCTAGATATAACGTATTGCTTAAAATTAGTCACTTACTAGAGGTATCTGCTCTGTGACATCTGCTGTCTGTATCCTCTTCAGACTGATCAGTACCTGCATAGTAGAAAACAGTTTAGCGATCTTCTATGCCTGTGTTGCTGTGACTATTCCAGTGTAATTTATGACAATCAAACATTTACTATATACAGTGGCGTAACTAGAGTCTGGTGGGCCCCGGTGCGAAATTCAGACCTGGGCCCCCTCTTCCCCCCCCGCGCTAGCACATATTGGTCAGATATTTGGGCCCCATGTAACGTTCTAAGATCTATAAAGACTCACAAATTGACCCCTGCTATATATGGTCATCCAACTGGAATATGGAGCTTATCCTTTTAAATATGTCTCCCATCCTGCTATATATGGTCCTCCTCCTGGAATATGGCCCATCCCATTATTATAATGCATCCCCATATTCCTCCATATGTTACAATATACCCCCATAGTCCTCCATGTATTATAATGTATCCCATAGTCCCCCATTCATAAGGTAGCCCCAATAGTCATCCAATTATTATAATGCACCCCCACTATCCTACATATAGTAGCCTCATAGACCTCCATATAGTATAATACAGCCTCACAGGCCTCTATATAGTGTAATACAGCCTCAGAACCTCTGCATATAGTATAATACAGTCTCACAGCCCTCCATATAGTATAATGCAGCCTCACAGCCCTCCATATAGTATAATGCAACCTCACAGTCCTCCATATAGTATAACGCAGGCTCAGTTCTCCATGTAGTGCAGCCTCTATAGTACAGCCTTATATATGCAGCCTCATAGCTATCCTTATAGTACAGCCTCATATATTGCAGCCTTATATATGTAGCCTCATATAGTGCAGCCTTATATCTCTCTATACAGTATATTGTGTTATATATGCAGCCTAAGGCTATGTGCTCACGGTCTGGAGGAGCTGCGTGTTGGACGCAGCTCCTCCAGACCTGAGTGAAGCTGCGGGTGCCCGCAGGGAGACCGCAGCCGCCCTGTACTCCCCATGTGTGGCAGGAGCAGGGCGGCTTCTCCCTGCTGTCACCCGATTGGAACCGTTTCAGACTCCGAAGCATGAAATTAACATGCTGCGGAGATGCGGAGGAGCGAACACCACACCGCAGTTGTCAGAACGCTGTGGTCGGGTTAAGCATAGTCAGGATGGGATTTCTACAAATCCCATCCACTATGCTTATACTGTATTACGCAGTGGTTTTGAATGCAGCAACAAGACACTCCCACATGTTAGCCTATTCCAGTAGTGGAGTCTTCTGCTCTCCTTCTTTAGTGTCCCCTGCTTTCCTCCTCCTGTGTTCCCAGCTCTCCTCCTCTGTCCCCCATTCTCCTGTGTCCCCCGCTCTCCTCCTCCTGTGTCCCCCGTCCTCCTGTGTCCCCCTCTCTCCTCCTCCTGTGTTTACGGTCTTCTGTCCCCAGCTCTCCTCCTCCTCTGTCCCCCATTCTCCTGTATTCCCCCCTCTCCTCCTCCAGTGTCCCCCATTCTCCTGTGTGTCCCACTCTCCTCCTCCTGTGTCCCCAGCTCTCCTCCTCCTCTGTCCCCCATTCTCCTGTGTGTCCCCCGCTCTCTTCCTCCAGTGTCCCCCATTCTCCTGTGTCCCCAGCTCTCCTCCTCCTCTGTCCCCAGCTCTCCTCCTTCTCTGACACTCATTCTCCTGTGTCCTCCGTTCTCCTCCTCTAGTGTCCCCCGTTCTCTTGTGTCCCCAGCTTTTCTCCTCCTCTGTTCTTCTGTCTCCTGCTCTCCTCCTCCTGTGTCCCCCGCTCTCCTCCTCCTGTGTCCTCCGTTCTTCTGTCCCCTGCTCTCCTCCTCCTGTGTCCCCCACTCTCCTCCTCCTGTGTCCTACGTTCTTCTGTCCCCTGCTGTCCTCCTCCTGTGTCTTCAGCTCTCCCCCTCCTGTGTCCCCTGCTCTCCTCCTCCTGTGTCCTCCGTTCTTCTGTCCCCTGCTCTCCTCCTCCTGTGTCCCCAGCTTTCCTCCTCCTCTGACACCCGTTCTGTGTCCCCGCTCTCCTCCTCCAGTGTCCCCCGTTCTTCTGTATCTCCCGCTCTCTTCCTCCTGTGTCCCCCGCTCTCCTCCTCCAGTGTCCCCCATTCTCCTGTGTCCCCAGCTCTCCTCCTCCTCTGTCCCCGTTCTCCTGTGTCCCCAGCTCTCCTCCTCCTCTCTCCCCATTGTCCTGTGTCTCCAGCTCTCCTCCTCCTCTGTCCCCCGTTCTCCTGTGTCCCCAGCTTTCCTCCTCCTGTGTCCTCAGTTCTCCTGTGTCCCCAGCTCTCCTCCTCCTCTGTCCCCGTTCTCCTGTGTCCCCAGCTCTCCTCCTCCTGTGTCCCCAGTTCTCCTCTGTCCCCCTCCTCCTGTGTCCCCAGCTCTCCTCCTCCTCTGTTCTTCTGTCTCCTGCTCTCTTCCTCCTGTGTCCCCTGCTCGTGTCCTCCGTTCTTCTGTCCACTGCTCTTCTCCTCCTCCTGTGTCCCCTCCTCTCCTCCTCCTGTGTCCTCCGTTCTTCTGTCCCCTCCTCTCCTCCTCCTGTGTCCCCTGCTCTCCTCCTCCTGTGTCCCCCGCTCTCCTCCTCCTGTGGCCTCCGTTCTTCTGTCCCCTGCTCTCCTCCTCCTGTGTCCCCTGCTCTCCTCCTCCTGTTTCCCCTGTGGCCCCAGCTCTCCTCCTCCTCTGTCCCCCGTTCTCCTGTGTGCCCCGTTCCCCTGTGTCCCCAGCTCACCTCCTTCTCCTCTCACCATTGTCCTCCGCTCTCTTCTTCTCTTCAATGAGCGGCCAGGAGGACCAAACACATGGCTACCGGGACACCGGGCGATGGGCAGGAGACTGAGGAGGGGGCGGAGCCACCGCGCAAGTCCCTGGTCACCTGACCGGAGTCAGTCACCTGACCTGCAGGGAATAGGATGTGGCCGGACAGCTTCCAAAGGTAGCGCTGTCCTGACTCTGTGCTGCGGTGTGTGCTGCGCCCGGCGCTGGCGCCGGGATCGCCGGGCGCAGAACGCTGGGATCGCCGGGCGCAGAGCGCTGGAATCGCGCGGCGCAGGGGGCGGCTGACTACACGGGCGCCGGGCCCCCTATAGGTCCGGGCCCCGTCGCAGCCGCAACCCCTGCGACCGTGAATGTTACGCCACTGACTATATATAGTAATAAGAATTCAAAAATAAGAGGCTTTGTGTAACAAAATGGAAGCTCACGCTTAATTTTCTGATGGAAACTTATGGTACATTTTCTTCTTTAAGATGACCTATATATGGTTGATAATTATAATTGCATTTGAAGTTGTCTAGTTTCAAGGTAACTTAATGCACATGGTGTCTGAACTAAATGCAGCATGTTTTTGTGCAGAATGAGATGAGCAGATGGGCATTTAGTATATAAGACCACCTACTAGACTTCTAAGCATAAAAAAACAGACTTATCATAAAAATAATGGCATTCCCTTTAGTATGCCATTACACACCTAAGGCTACCTTCACATTAGCGTTTGTGTCTGCATGCTGATGGCATGCAGACACAAACGCAGTCAAAAGCGGTGTCATTTTGACGTGTCCGCAGCAGAGAATGTCCGCCTGCGGACACATCACTGTGCAGCCCGGCCAGCCAATCGGCGGTGTCCGGGGGCGGAGATCAGCGCCGGAGATCTCCTCCTCCCAGCCGCCGGTAAGCTCCGGGACATGTTGGCGGGGAGAAACAGCTGATTTGACAGCTGTTTGAATCTCCTCTCGGTGTCGGCGCGGGAAGATTCAAACAGCTGTCACATCAGCTGTTTCTCCCCGCCGAAACCGCTAGGGTATTACCGGAGGAGTAGACCATCAGAGGCTGAGCTGATCTCCCGGTGGCCGTCGGTGATCTCCTGTGACATCACCGGCAGCCACCGGGAGATTTTTCAATGGGTCCGCAGCGTTCTCCTGCACTGTCAAGCGCAGAACACTGCGGACCCATTGACGACAATGCATGTTTTGTGCGCTTGGGGACGCTTGCTGATTTTCCAAGGTCCCCGAGCGCACAAAAAATGCAACATGCTGCGTCCCGGGTGCGGACGCTGGACCCTGGAAGGAGCAGATATCGTCCGCATCCGCACCCGAACGCAGCAAACGCTGCCAAACGCAGGCACGATGCGTTCCTATGTTAAACATAGGAACGCAGTGCGCATGCGTTTGACTGCGTATGGGAACGCAGCATAAGCTGCGTTCACATATGCAAATGTGAAAGCAGCCTTACACGGATCTGGTTCTTCTCCCATCACCCCGTCCAGTAAACCTTTGCGGCTTCCAGTACGTTTGCTGCTTCCTGTTACTGATCTTCCAGGACCTTTGTTACCTCTCTGCTATCTTTAGAATGTCTACTATCTGCTTTTATTTGTTTCTGGTCTTCCAGGATCTCAGCTATGTGCTTCCTGTGTGCCTCAACCTTTTTCTGTATCATTCCCAAGAGCCTGTGTGCCCACCCAAACCTTGGGTTTTGTAGATTTACTTCACCTAGCGAGTCTTCCACAATACCAAGACCATTGATCACAAAGGTGCACCATAACCACTCCATTGCTGTGGTTCAGGGATTCATTTGGGAGATGCCTTAAGAGGTGGGTAAAGTTACACACCACTATTGGGTGTGCACTCTGGTATGCTATACTTTCTCACACTCCATGTCGGGCATTAAAAGAAGACCAGCATGCTCCCATATCTTGTGCTTCCTAGGCCTATATAAAGCCTATCAAGACACATACCTATCAAAGTATGATGCTACAGAGCTATGTATATACAGTATGATTGACCCTTCATCTTCCCTATATAAAGTATGATGTCCCACAGCCCGCCTATACACAGTATGATAAACACCACTGCTCGTTATATATAGTATGAGTCTCGCCACAGCTCCCCTACACTGTATTATAATGACTATAGCCCCCCCTATAGATGGTATGATTGCCGCATAGCCATCCTCACACAGCAGAGTATAACGCTTCATAGCGACCTGTACATGTTATGATCCCTTAGCCTCCAATATACAGCATGATGGCCCCACATCCCGTTTTCACTGTATGATGCTCCCCAGCTCTCTGTATACAGTATAATGTGCCTCAGCTCCTTTTATACAATATGATGGTCCTACAGCCCCTATACACAGTAGAATTCTCCATAGCCTTCTCTTCAGTACAATGTTCCATAATCCTCTACAAACATAGTATGATGGCCCAGACCATGATGCCCATTAACTCTCTATAAACAGTGTTTTGCCCTATAGCAGCCTATAAAGAGTGTAATATCGTAATAGCAGCCTAGACATAGTATAGTCTATATAGCCCACCTATTAACAATATGATGCCTTATATCTCCTTATGCACAATATCATGTTGCAAAGTAGCCCCAATATAGAGTGTGATGGTCCTACATCCCTCATACACATTATGATACCCACAGCTTTCTATATACAATATGATGGCTCTCACGACCTCATATATAGAGTATGATGCCTCACAGCACCCTATACACCACATAACTCACTTTACACAGTATTATGCCCCTACATGTCTCCATATATAGTATAACTAGTTCGAGGCCCGATTCTATTTCATCAGGAGGGCAGTGATATGATGATGGGGACAGGCTCAGTGGTGCCGGGCGCGGCGACTGTCTCTCCTCCCTGTCTGCTCTCTTTCTCCCACTATGCTGCCTTCTCCCCCATGAGCTCTTTCCATTGACCTGTATACCCACTGCGTGCTTTCTCTCTCCCACCGTGTCTCTCCCCACTGTGTGTTGTCTTCTCTCCCTTTGCTGTCTTCTCCCCTCATGTGTTCTCTACTTTGAGCTGTCTCCCACTGTATGCTCTGTCCCCTGTATGAGGTCTTTCTCTCCCCTGTGCCATCTTTTCCCCTCTGTGCCCTCTTTCTTTCAGTTTCCCTCTTGTGCGCTTCCCCCCCCTTGCACTCTCTCTGTTCCCCATTTTGCTGTCTCTGACCCACTGTGCACTCGACTCTCTCCATGTACATTTTCTCTGCCCCTGTGGGCTCTCTCTGCCCCCTTTGTGCTTTGTCTCTGACCCTTGTGTTCTCTCCCTCCTGTGGTGTGCAAAGATGGTAGTCACCTTGAGTACTTGTGCATGCGCACTTGGTATATGCATGTGCACTTACTCAGGCAGTGATGTGTCATTGGCGGGAGGTGGTTTTGGGTGGCGTCGGTTGTGGGCAGCTGCTGCAGCACTTGCGGTACTGCGCAATGTGCCAGTGCCACCAGTGGGCACTAATTTGCATACCGATCACTCTTCACCCCCTGTGCACTCTCTCTGCTCCCCTGTGTGCTCTCTCTGCCCCTTGTGCACTCTCTCTGCCCCACTTTGTGCTCTCTGTGCCCCCCTGTGTGCTCTCTGTGCCCGTGCCCCAGTGCGTTGTTTCTGCCACCCTGTGAGATCACTCTGCCCTTTGCGCTCTCTCTGCCCCTGTGCACTCACTGTGCACCTCTATGCACGCTCGGCACCCTGTGTGCACTCACTGTGCCCCTCTGTGCGCTCTCCATGCGCTTACTGCACCCCTCTGTGCGCCCATGTATGCTCTCTGTTCCCTTTGTGCACTCTCTCTGCCCCCGTGCATCAAGCTGCCGCCATCTTTGAATACCCGTGCAGCTGCATGTGTCCAAAGATGGCGGCCACCACAGTAACAGGGCGCGCAGCAGGTACATGAATTTAAACTTACTGAGGCGGCATTCGGTGCGGCGGTGAGGGGTGTAAATAATGGTGGGCAGTGAAGAGCAACAAGAGTAGCAGCATCGATGTGCCTGTCGCTTTTGAGTGGTGTCGGATTCGGGTGTTGGTGTCACCTCTGGCAGTACTGCGCAGTGAGCCAGTACCGCTGGCAGGCGCCATATTTGCACACAATTGTGGTGTGCAAATATGGCCTCCGCCAGCGCGTGATGGGAAGACATTGGAACAAAACTGGATGATGGATGCCATAAGGTAATCCTATAGACAGATGCCCAGCAGCTCTCTACATAGTTGATGGCATCAGAGCTCCTTATATAAAGTATGATGCTCCACAGCTCCCTATATATAGTATTAAGGCCCCACAGATGTCTTTGTAAAGTAGAATGGCCCAACAGGACCTTATATATAATATGATGGCCCCACAGCTCACTACATATACTATGATGAGTCTGTGGCGCCTCGCTGGACGGGACGCCACGTAGGGGTACTGCACCCAGACCAGAGTGAGTAGTATCCCTGTGACCAGGGGACTGAGATGTCAATAGGGGACCCACACCACATACATCCACACACTTTTGGCCAGGGGACCAATAGGTAAATCCGTTGCTAGGAAACCGGTCCGGTGGTAGGAGCTTAAGTGGTATAGTGGGGAGCAGGAAAGTTAGTCAGAGAGAGAAGTCAGTTGGAGGAGGACCCTGCGATAGCGCAGTATAGGGCACCTCAGGAGAGGTAGCCCAAGGACTGAAGGGGATCCTAGGGTGTTGAGGTGCACCCGAATCCGTGATGGTACGTCTCCCGGACAGAAGGATCCAGTCCAAAACCGGAGGACCGGCTCTGAGGAGGTGCGGCGTCCCAGCATGTTTTCTATATATTATGCTTTACAAAGTGCTTATGTGCTCATAATACAGAATAGTTTTAAAGTGCTTGTGCTTATACAATATTTGGGGGTCACTCTTTATGCAACACCCATATTATAAAGTGGCAAAGCTAAATACCTGCTTAATGCCATTCCTTGGGGACACACAGTAGTTTACAGAACCCTCACCCTCTTATGAGCACATAAGCACTTTCTAAAAGCATAATATATAGAAAACATGCTGGGACGCCGGTTTAATATAGAGCCCTATGAGCCCGCCGCAACTAAGATGGAGAATGTCAGGAATTGAGCATGGCGCATGCGCGAATGCAGTGACGTCATGCCGCAAGCAACCGTCATTGCTATGGCAGTGGTTGGGCCCGGGCATGTGCAATAGTGCTAAATACATATATCCCGGAGGCCGGATCCCACGAGCAGACGGTGAGACCTGGCGAGCTGCTCCTAGTAAGAAATAATAAACAACATGGTGATTTACAATAAGAAATGAAAAGATGTTTTGGGCAGAATGTGATATACTATATATATAAAAAATGATTTCCATTCTACCAGCATAAGGTTAATAAGCACAATTATGACACATAAGAGATTATAATAAGGGCACATAATAGGAGGTGGTGAATGGTTAACATGAATTATTGTATAATAACATGGCTAATGTAATATATGCAAATGAGATTGTAAGGAAGTGATGTAGAAGGTGCAAATTGTATAAATTGTAAAGCTGAACATCATGTGGTTGCTGGAGAAAGAGCTCTGTAGCTCGAAACGTTGCCATACTTTGTACCTGAGCTGGATATATATATATAATACAAATAACTACAGACCAGTCTCCAATCTCCCCTTCATCTCTAAACTCCTGGAGCGCCTGGTCTACTCCCGCCTCACCTCTTACCTCTCCGCTCACTCTCTTCTAGATCCATTACAGTCTGGCTTCCGCCCCCTTCACTCTACAGAAACTGCCCTCATCAAAGTGACCAATGACCTTCTGACAGCAAAACGTACACATGGTCAGGTTTTTTGAATACATCAGATTGGGACTGCTCTGACAAGGGTTACTGTGGAGAGGTAGAGCAGCTTAGCATACATTTTTTGCAAAAAATGTATCAACTAAATACCCTGTTTTTACTACTTTTTTACCAGCACTTGCTTTTTATTGTTTTTCTTTACAGCAGAGTATTTTTTCATGTTTGTTTGACTATGTTTTTTGTGCTTCAGTCTTTTGGTGGTGTGAACACTGTCCTACAGACACGTTTCCTGTGTGAATGGCTCATTAGGTAGTTTTTTGCCTATTGTGTTTCTTGCCTCTGCAAGATTGGGGAAGCCTCCGCCCTTCCCCCATGAGCCCTGCACATAAAAAGCTGTTTTCTGCATTCAGTCCATGTCAGACCTTGGACTTGTCTGGAACCTGCTCATGTAGGTACTAATACACATGGTCAGGTTTTTTTAATACATCAGATAGGGACTGCTCTGACAAGGTTTACCGAGGAGAGGTAGAGCAGCTTAGCATACATTTTTTGCAAAAAACATATCAACTAAATACCCTGTTTTTACTACTTTTTTACCAGCACTTGCTTTTTATTGTTTTTCTTTACAGCAGAGTATTTTTTCACGTTTGTTTGACTATGTTTTTTGTGCTTCAGTCTTTTGGTGGTGTGAACACTGTCCTACAGACACGTTCACTGTGTGCATGGCTCATTAGTTAGTTTTTTTGCCTATTGTGTTTCTTGCCTCTGCAAGATTGGGGAAGCCTCCGCCCTTCCCCCATGAGCCCTGCACATAAAAAGCTGTTTTCTGCATTCAGTCCATGTCAGACCTTGGACCTGTCTGGACCCTGCTCATGTAGGTACTAATACACATGGTCAGGTTTTTTGAATACATCAGCTAGGGACTGCTCTGACAAGAGTTACTGTGGAGAGGTGGAGCAGCTTAGCATATATTTTTTGCAAAAAACATATCAACTAAATACCCTGTTTTTACTATTTTTTTTTACCAGCACTTGCTTTTTGATGTTTTTCTTTACAGCAGAGTATTTTTTCACGTTTGTTTGACTATGTTTTTTTTGCTTCAGTCTTTTGGTGGTATGAACACTGTCCTACAGACACGTTCACTGTGTGCATGGCTCATTAGGTAGTTTTTTGTTTATGAATTATTGTATAATAGCATGGCTAATGTAATATATGCAAATGAGATTGTAAGGAAGTGATGTAGAAGGTGCAAATTGTATAAATTGTAAAGCTGAACATCATGTGGTTGCTGGAGAAAGAGCTCTGTAGCTCGAAACGTTGCCATACTTTGTTCCTGAGCTGGAGTAAATTGTTGGCTACATCTGATTTGGAGTGCTGTTGACTATTGCGAAACTGTAATATATATATATATATATATATATATAATATATATATATATATATATATATATATATATATATAATATACAAATAACTACAGACCAGTCTCCAATCTCCCCTTTATCTCTAAACTCCTGGAGCGCCTGGTCTATTCCCGCCTCACCCGTTACCTCTCCGCTCACTCTCTTCTAGATCCATTACAGTCTGGCTTCCACCCCCTTCACTCTACAGAAACTGCCCTCATCAAAGTGACCAATGACCTTCTGACAGCAAAACGTAATGGTGACCACTCTCTGCTTATTCTTCTTGACCTCTCTGCAGCTTTTGACACTGTCGACCATCAGCTCCTACTCTCTATGCTGCATTTCATTGGCATAAAGGACACTGCTCTCTCCTGGCTCTCCTCCTATCTTTCTGACCGCTCTTTCAGTGTATCATTCACTGGCTCCACTTCTTCCCCTCTTCCACTCAATATTGGAGTCCCTCAGGGTTCAGTCCTTGGCCTTCTTCTCTTCTCTTCTCTTCTCTTCTCTTCTCTCTCTACACAGCCCCGATTGGACACACCATCAGCAGATTTGGCTTCCAGTACCATCTTTATGCTGATAACACACAACTATGCACAACTATACACTTCAGCCCCTGACCTTACTGCTGCGGTATTAAAGAACACCAATGACTGTATAGCTGCAATTTCCAATAATATGTCCGCTCTCTATTTGAAACTAAACCTTTCCAAAACTGAACTTCTTCTGCTCCCCCCATCCACTAACCTCCCTAAATCGGACATCTCTCTTTCAGTTTGTGGCACCACGATAACGCCTAGGCAGCAGCCTCGCTGTCTGGGTGTTATGTTTGACACCAATCTCTCCTTCTCCTCCCACACACAATCTCTCGTCCGCTCCTGTCGCTTACACCTGAAGAATATCTCTAGAGTCCGCCCCTTTCTCACCATGGAAGCAACAAAAACCCTCACCGTGGCCCTAATCCATTCCCGCCTTGACTATTGCAATTTCTATATTAAGCGGCCTCCCCCACACCAGACTTTCTCCTCTCCAGTCCATCCTTAATGCAGGATCACCCATCTGGCCAATCGTTACTCAGATGCCTCTGCTCTGTGCCAGTCATTGCACTGGCTGCCCGTACACTACAGGATCAAATTCAAATTGCTTGTTCTCACCCACAAAGCTCTTCACAGTGCTGCACCCCCCAACATCTCCTCCCTCGTCTCTGTCTATCACCCCACCCGCTCTCTACGTTCTTCAAATGACCATTGACTAACATCTGTACTAATCCGATCCTCCCACTCCCGGCTCCAAGACTTCTCCAGAGCTGCACCAATTCTCTGGAATGCTCTACCCCAGGAAATCAGGACTATCCACAACTTGAATGGCTTCAGTCGATCCCTAAAAACACATCTATTTATGGCGGCCTATCATACTCCCTAATAGAAGTCGTTTATACTGTAGACAGTGAATGGGCTATCTCTCTTGACATTACTTTTCTACAAACTCCACCAAACCAAAAAGGTCTACACAGACTGTATAATGACCGTCTATGTAAGCTTAGTTCTATGCCCCATTTCCTCAAGATGCCTGGACCATGAGTGCAATAAGCCCCTATACCTTGTACAAACCATATCCTGTTGTAGATTGTAAGCTTTTTTGAGCAGGGTCACCTTCATTTCTTACTTTATTTATTGTATTTTCTTTTTTACATTGATCCTATGCCTATTGTTTTGTATCAATTATTGTACTGTATTTGTTCTCTACTGTAATTACTTACTGTATTATATTTTCTGTACTCTAACCCTACATTGTAAAGCGCTGCGGAATATGTTGACGCTATATAAATAAAGCTTTATTATTATATATTATAATATATATATATATATATATATATATATAATTATTTTTTATCTTTTCTTTAAAATGTATATATGCATGTTCTGCTGGTTTCTTCTTCTTACAGCACATTTTCAGTTAAATGGGTTTTGCCATGAAAAATTGTATGTTTTAATTAATATATCTTAAACTAAAAATAAGTTCCACAATTAGATGTGTTAAAAAATGTTCCTGTCCTGCGATATTCTTATAAATGTGCCCCTGGGTAATGAATGTGTCTGACCATGCAGGACAGGTTGCATATACCACAGCTCCTGCGCAGGGGAGGAAGTAAAAGGGACTATACAGATATAACAGCGGGAGATTGCAGCTGATTCTTTCTGTGTATAAAAGACAGGAAATATTTTTTTCATTACAGAAAATCCCCCGTTGTAATTTCTGTATACCAATGAATGGTGACCCCCAACACAATGTGATCCCCAAATATGATCGCCACACAGTCCTGCATGCAGTATAAAGGGCCTACATAAACTATAATGGACCCAACACCTCATTATGGTTTTCATACATATGAAAGAGCGTTTATGTGTAAAGGCTCCCTCATAACTCTCCAAATATTATAATGGCCTCTACAAAGCCCTTCAAATAATAAAATGGCCCAACATAGCCTTCCATATAGTATAATGGGCTCCACATAGCCCTCCATACAGAATAATGCACTCATAATCCTCCATATAGTAATGGGCCCCGCATAGTCCACCATATAGTATAATGCACCAACATATTCCTCTATATAGTATAATGAGCCCCGCATTGTCTTCCAAATAGTAGGCCAAAGAGGGGGAAAGAAGGGCTACTACCACACTAGCAGGACTCCGATGTCAGCACTCTGTCAGCGGGTGGGTATCATCGGCGGTGCGTGCCTAACAGAGGGACATATCTGAATAGCGAAAGAATAAGGCCGCACTCACCGATCTTCAAGATGTGTCAGTTTATTCCATTTGAGGGTACATGGTGCAGGTAGGGAGGGGGTGCAGATGAGGACGACGGTGCACCGTTTCGCGCTTGTAGGCGCTTCGCGGGTCCTGTGTAAGGTACAAGGGGTAGTGGCACTCCTCAAATAGGAGGTGTCTAACTACGTCAGCACCGGTATTTGGAAAAAGGGGAGTATATAATAATATACAGAGACTAATTGCCGATATACAAAACAAGTTACAATCTGAATACTTCCATGTTAGGAATCGAGACAAAAGTATAGTGAAAAATACATTAGATACTCAAATAGCTAGACAACATTGCACTTGTTTATAAGTTGCTATAGTAATGTGAGCCACAGTCATTTTTATCATTGAAAAAAGGCTGTAGTAATTAAAATGGCCACAAGATATCAGTACTGCGTAAACTATGCGCACTTACATGTTAGGCTGGCTTCACATTAGCGTTTGTGTCTGCATGCTGATGGCATGCAGACACAAACGCTGTCAAAAGCAGTGTCTTATGATGTGTCCGCAGCGGATAATGTCCGCCTGCGGACACATCACTAGGGAGCCCGGCCAGCCAATCGGCGCTGTCCGGGGGCGGGCCGGAGGAGGAGTTCAGCGCCAGAGATCTCCTCCTCCCCGCCGCCGGTAAGCTCCGGGACGTGTCGGCGGGGAGAACAGCTGATTTGACAGCTGTTTGAATCTTCCCGCGCCGACACCGAGAGGAGATGTCGGCGCGGGAAGATTCAAACAGCTGTCAGATCAGCTGTTCTCCCCGCCGACATCGCTAGCAGATTACCAGCGGCGGGGAGGAGGAGGACAGCAGAGGCTGAGCTGATCTCCCGGTGGCCGTTGGTGATCTCCTGTGCCATCACCGGCGGCCACCGGGAGAGATCTCAATGTGATCCGCAGCGTTCTCCTGCGGTGTCATGCAGAGGACAATGCGGACCCATTGAGATCAATGCATTTTTTGTGCGCCTGCAGGCGCTTGCGGATAGAACAAGCGCCGCAAACGCACAAAAAAATGCTGCAAGCTGCGTCCCGGGTGCGGATGCTGGACACCGGAAGGAGCAGATATCGTCCGCATCCGCACCCGAACACAGCAAACGCAGGCACTATGCGTTTCTATGTTAAACATAGGAACGCAGTGCGCATGCGTTTGACTGCGTATGGGAACGCAGCAATACGCTGCCTTCCCATACGCAAATGTGAAGGCAGCCTTACCAATGTAGAGTAGCGCTTGTGATTTTAAAAGACCTCAGGAGAATATCACTAGACTAAATTTACATACATATACAAAGAATAGACAGACGACACAGCTCTTGTGTCTATAATGAAATAAAAGAAGGGGACCCAATCACTGTAACTATGTTAGATATATGAATATAGTAGATTACATTCATAGAACAAGATTGATGTAAATACTTAAGTCCCAAAAAAGGGGTTGAGAAAAGTATTATAGGAGTGATACCTTTATTGGCTAACAAGAAAAATTATATTATATATATAATTTTTCTTGTTGGCCAATAAAGGTATCACTCCTATAATACTTTTCTCAACCCCTTTTTTTGGGACTTAAGTATTTACATCGATTTTTCTGGCTAACACGGTACAACAATATTATTTTGTATTATACATAGAACATGATTAGAACATAATCCTCCGTATAGTAATGTGCCCCACATAGTCCACCATATAGTATAATGCACTCACATATTCCTCTATATAGTATAATGAGCTCTGCATTGTCTTCCATATAGTATATTGCTCTCCCAAAGTTCTGCATAAACTAAAATGGGCTCCATGTAGTACTACATACAGTGCCTACAAGTAGTATTCAACCCCCTGCTGATTTAGGTGGTTTGATAAGATGCAAATAAGTTAGAGCCTTCAAACTGCAAACGAGAGTAGGATTTATTAACAGAAGCATAAATCTTACAAACCAAAAAGTTATGTTGCTCAGTTGAATTTTTATAAATTTTAAACATAAAAGTGTGGGTCAATTATTATTCAACCCCTATGTTTAATATTTTGTGGAATAACCCTTGTTTGCAATTACAGCTAATAATCGTCTTTTATAAGACCTGATCAGGCCGGCACAGGTCTCTGGAGTTATCTTGGCCCACTCCTCCATGCAGATCTTCTCCAAGTTATCTAGGTTCTTTGGGTGTCTCATGTGGACTTTAATCTTGAGCTCCTTCCACAAGTTTTCAATTGGGTTAAGGTCAGGAGACTGACTAGGCCACTCCAACACCTTGATTTTTTTCCCTCTTGAACCAGGCCTTGGTTTTCTTGGCTGTGTGCTTTGGGTCGTTGTCTTGTTGGAAGATGAAATTACGACCCATCTTAAGATCCTTGATGGAGGATCGGAGGTTCTTGGCCAAAATCTCCAGGTAGGCCGTGCTATCCATCTTCCTATGGATGCGGACCAGATGGCCAGGCCCCTTGGCTGAGAAACAGCCCCACAGCATGTTGCTGCCACCACCATGCTTTACTGTAGAGATGGTATTCTTGGGGTCGTATGCAGTGCCATTCAGTCTCCAAACGTCACGTGTGTGGTTGGCACCAAAGATCTCGATCTTGGTCTCATCAGACCATAGAACCTTGAACCAGTCTGTCTCAGAGTCCTCCAAGTAATCATGAGCAAACTGTAGACGAGCATTGACATAACGCTTTGAAAGTAAAGGAACCTTACGGGCTCGTCTGGAACGGAGACCATTTCGGTGGAGTACGTTACTTATGGTATTGACTGAAACCAATGTCCCCACTGCCATGAGATCTTCCCGGAGCTCCTTCCTTGTTGTCCTTGGGTTAGCCTTGACTCTTCGGACAAGCCTGGCCTCGGCACGGGAGGAAACTTTCAAAGGCTGTCCAGGCCGTGGAAGGCTAACGGTAGTTCCCTAAGCCTTCCACTTCCGGATGATGCTCCCAACAGTGGAGACAGGTAGGCCCAACTCCTTGGAAAGGGTTTTGTACCCCTTGCCAGCCTTGTGACCCTCCACGATCTTGTCTCTGATGGCCTTGGAATGCTCCTTTGTCTTTCCCATGTTGACCATGTATGTCTTGTTGGAAGATGAAATTACGACCCATCTTAAGATCCTTGATGGAGGATCGGAGGTTCTTGGCCAAAATCTCCAGGTAGGCCGTGCTATCCATCTTCCTATGGATGCGGACCAGATGGCCAGGCCCCTTGGCTGAGAAACAGCCCCACAGCATGTTGCTGCCACCACCATGCTTTACTGTAGAGATGGTATTCTTGGGGTCGTATGCAGTGCCATGCAGTCTCCAAACGTCACGTGTGTGGTTGGCACCAAAGATCTCGATCTTGGTCTCATCAGACCATAGAACCTTGAACCAGTCTGTCTCAGAGTCCTCCAAGTAATCATGAGCAAACTGTAGACGAGCATTGACATAACGCTTTGAAAGTAAAGGAACCTTACGGGCTCGTCTGGAACGGAGACCATTTCGGTGGAGTACGTTACTTATGGTATTGACTGAAACCAATGTCCCCACTGCCATGAGATCTTCCCGGAGCTCCTTCCTTGTTGTCCTTGGGTTAGCCTTGACTCTTCGGACAAGCCTGGCCTCGGCACGGGAGGAAACTTTCAAAGGCTGTCCAGGCCGTGGAAGGCTAACGGTAGTTCCCTAAGCCTTCCACTTCCGGATGATGCTCCCAACAGTGGAGACAGGTAGGCCCAACTCCTTGGAAAGGGTTTTGTACCCCTTGCCAGCCTTGTGACCCTCCACGATCTTGTCTCTGATGGCCTTGGAATGCTCCTTTGTCTTTCCCATGTTGACCATGTATGAGTGCTGTTCACAAGTTTGGGGAGGGTCTTAAATAGTCAGAAAAGGCTGGCAAAAGAGATAATTAATCCACACATGTGAAGCTCATTGTTCTTTGTGCCTAAACTACTTCTTAATACTTTAGGGGGACCAAACAGAATGCTGGTGGTTTGAGGGGTTGAATAATAAATGACCTTCTGAATTAACTATTAACACTTTAAAAAAAAAATAAATAAATAAATCTTTTTGGCTGCAGTGCATTTCCCACTTCCAGGCTGATCTACAGTCTAAATGTCACAATGCCACGTTAATTCTGCATGTGTCAACCAGCTAAATCAGCAGGGGGTTGAATACTACTTGTAGGCACTGTATAGTAAAATGCACCCAACATAGTTTTCCATAAAGTAAAATGCACACACTCATAGTACTCTATATAGTATAATGCACACACTCCATAGTCTTCAACATAGTATAATGAACAGTCCCCATAGTCCTCCATATAGTGTAATGCACACCCCCATAGTCCTCCATATAGTATAATGCACATCCCATAGTCTTCAATGTAATATAATGCACCCCCCCATAGTCCTTCATATATTATAATGCACTGCATAATCCTCCATGTATTATAAGATATTCCATATCATCTAATGCACACCCCATAGTCATTAGACCACTAGTGTAGTCACTGACTAAAGTGAAAAACCCTCTCCGTAGCTACGGTCTGTCCCCTGCAGCTCCAGTATAAAGGCAAACGTCCTGCAGCTCTGCACATGTCAGCAGAGCTGGCATACAGTAGTGATATTTTTGCAATCACTACACTGAGATGTTAAAGTGCAGATACTGTGGAAGAATGATGAGGGAGGAAGCAGTACTCTCGCTTTCATCATTGCTTTCAACTATATTGGCATCTGTGATGTGAAACTCCAAGGATGGGTAGCGGAAGTCCCCTCACTCACAGACCCCATATTGGCCACCTGGTCTTGTATCATTGGCAGTATGCCACTGCTTGAAATGGACCTGGCAGAGCACCTATACTTACAATAGAGCTTGTGGCTTTTCGATGGAGGTTTCAGTGTTTTTAGTTACAAGAACAGACTAAATTTGCTGTCAAAAACACAAAAGCTCAGTTTTAAGAAAAAAATTGTTATTGTGTGAACACAGAATAAAACCAGTTAAAGAATAGTAGGAATTTCAGTTATTTTGGAGATAAAGCGTAAACGTATTATCACCTTTTGACTTTACAATTGTGTTTGGCGCCAAGTTTTCAGCCTGTTTGACTTCACATGTGAAATCCTCATAATTCACATTCTGAACACTGACCGCACTGTACAATCCCTCCTTGGACAGGATTGTATTAACGTTTTCTAGTTTGGTATTATTCACATAGATTTCAATATCTTTGGGGTAGAAGTTTTTTGCCAGGCAGGCGATGTCCTCTTTAGCTTTTAGCTCAAACACGTCAGGTTGAGTTGTAGACTTGTTTTCTGGAAAAAACAGAAAGAACAATATTGGACTGTGAAAATTTAGAAACATACAAAATAACATGAACGGATATTAGCTGCAGCCTGCCTTCTTCCCTACTCCAGAAATAAACTGACAACTTAAAGTGTAAATGTCATGACAGAGAAGCTTGTGCCAAGGAAAGGGGAGAGGATTTTGCACTGATGCTGACATTCTGACATTACTCAGCGCTGTGCTGTAACCTAAGGTAATCTGATATATTGTTACCACATCAGCTATAGTCAGGAGCTCAGATACTGTTTAGGCCCTGCCACGTTACCCTTTTATGGTTATATTTCCGTATTCAGTGTGAAGACAGATCTAACTGAGAATAAACCTATGTCTGTTTCAGACACAGTCTAGTGGGGACACCTTGTGAACGATTTATGAATGGTTTTCCACCATATTTATTTATAAAGTTGAAAGTTTATTAAAATCACTTGCTCTACATTATTAGTAAATAAAAATGTAAACAATGGTTACGCTTTTAAGCTCTTTTGGATGAGCTGAAAATCGTGTGAAAATGTTATCAAAGTAGCAATCACCCAACAAACAAACAAAATGCTCATTCGTTGAAAGATTGGTTAATTTATGTCAGCATTAAAATCATAATTTTGGGTAGTTAATGTCTTGTTTAAACAGGAGAAATGCTGTTGATAATGATGAGATTCTATGTGCCCAAAATGATCATAATATCGATCGCTCTGTTATACCATAAAATATTGATCAGTCTGCCTTAACAGGCCAGAAAAAAAATCTGATCATCGATCATTTACCGGCTGCAGTAGACAGGTGAAAATACATCATTATTATGATGAAAAATAGATTTATCAATTTCAATTACACGATCAGGTCAACGTATAAATACACCTCAAACAATGACAGAAGAATAAAAAAGTTACATGTTACAGAAAGTAATGACAGAACCCAATTTTTTTTTTACAAAAGTTTGAAAATTTTAATTGCTAAGATCTAAAAAATAAAGTATACAAGTTTCCAGGGTTTATTTTCTGCATAACAATCGTTGTAAAAATTAAACCCAAAAAACATTGACAATTTTTTTTTTTCTTCACTGGTTGCCTGCACTTGGTGATTTTTTGAGAATGTTACATAGCAAATGAACTGTGTCATTCAAAACTACAGGGTGGGCCATATATATGGATGCACCTAAATAAAATGGGAATGGTTGGTGATATCAACTTCCTGTTTGGTCTACCAGGCATTGCTCCCAGGGGGCAATTGACCATGGATTTCACTGTGTTTGAGCACTTTAGCCAGCTGCCCACAGTGTTTTCCTTGACTGGTCTCCCTGAGATCAGTGAGAGCTTTGTGATGATGGTCTACCAGGCATTGCTCCCACCTAGCCAGAATCCTATTCCACACTGATGAGGGGCAATACCCCAAAACAGCTGTCTGTGGATGGATACCTGGCTTTGATAATTCCCTTGTCATATCCTTAAGCTCGTAACTTAGTGGGATATTGACTGAAAGGGCCACTTAATATGGTGGTTATGGTGGTCTCCACAAGGAGTCCACCCCAGGGCTAGGTCCTTGCCTGGAGGAATATCTGGCTAGTCCCGTATTTGAGACTTTTAAACGAGGTTCCACAGACTCCATTTGCATATTCAACTTCCTGTTTGTGGCACATTAGTATATGGGAAGGGGAAAACTTTTCCAGATGGGTGGTGACCTAGGTGGCCATTTTGAATTCGGCCATTTTGGATCCAACTTTATTCTTTTCAATGGGAAGAGGGTCATGTGACATATCAAACTTATTGAGAATTTCATAAGAAAAACAATGGTGTGCTGGTTCTTTCATGAGATATTTACAAGTTTATGACCACTTATAAAATGTGATCAATGTGCTGCCCATTGTGGATTTATCCCTCCAAGACTGTTGGAACACACAAATTTTATTTAGGTGCATCCATATAAATGGCCCAACAAGCTCTGGCATAGCTATGTAGATGCAAAAATAATGACACTTTATGACATTTGGAAGAATGGGAATTAAAAACAAAAACACAAAATTAAAATAAACTTTAATGCAAGATAAAAAGGTGGTAAATCCATTTTTTTTTAGTTAACTTCTTCCCAGCTTATGGCAAACCAGAACTAAACCCTCATCTTTCCTGGTGGATGTGTGGCACCTCAGGGGTTAATGTGCCACAGTAACATCACAAGGGTTCCCTCCCCACAACACACTGACACTACACTAGCACCTCTGGGCCAGGAGGGGGAGCTAAACCAGCTCCGTTATATACTCTGGGTCAAGAGGAAGTAGTTAGTTTTCAGTTCCTGGGAGAACTGAGAGAGGGAAACGGTAGTGTAAAGGAGCTGCGACAGGCTTCCCTACAGTCTGCTCTTGGATTCCAGGCCTAGCCAGGGTCTGAGAGAAGGAGAATTTAAGACCGAGGAACACTTCTGGGAGACTGAGTGCCATCGCCACTCGCCCCAGAGGAGCGCACAGAATGGACACCGGATCCGAGGCTCTGACTGACACACACAGCACAGTAAATCCAGGGATAGTGGAGTTTCTAGAACGACACTGTACCAGAGCGAAGCAACACGGTGGGGTCAGCAGCACACAGAAGACTCAAGTTTCCTAGCCAAGGGGTACCTGTGAGGAGAGAGAGAGTGCCAGCAGCTCAGCTAGAAGCAGCAGCAGGGCCACACACACAGCGCAGCAGGAGGAAGCTGAAGACCCGGACAGGGTGGGAGTATCTCGGCCCCAGTACAGACTCCGTGGACAATAACCTGCTATAACATCTGCAGTAAAGCTTTGGAAAACTACAGAAGCGTGAGTGTGTAATCCTTCAACCCGTCTCCACTATCAATTCCTTATTATCACACCCACCATAGACTCTAATCACTACTGCTTCGGGGAACCAGCCTCTACCTACGGAGAGCCGTTCCATCCAAGCTGCCTTACATCATCCCCGGAGGTTCTGCAGCAGCTGTGGTCCCATTATCGACCATACACCATGGGTGGCATCACGACAAACACTCTTGTAAATACCCCCTTTTACTTGCGGAACCCGGGAAACGGTCCGGATTAGGCCCTCTGTGACATCCCCAGTAGCAACCCGGTCTGGTACCAAGTACTCCGTCCCAGTGTGCTCCACAACCTGGCGTCACGAACAGGATGTACCTGGTCCAAAAGAACTGGACCCCGTGTGCCTAAATAACGTGTTCTGGACTTTTCTCGCCAAATCTGGGCTTAATGGCAGGCATGGAGGCTTGAGACCATGTGCAAAGGAGGCGTGCCCAGACCCCCCATCATGGGCCGGCCCGGTCCAAGGCGCGAAAAGAAAGGCCCGCCCTGGCTCCCATTAACTCTGGGGGGAGCCAGCCATCAATCCAAAAGAAGAGCCTCCGCCCCTAAATCCACCTACCAATGAGGAGCGGGCGGAAGAACAGGACATCGTCACCTGGAAGAGGCTGGACAAAGAACCGGAAGAGAAGTCGCCATCAGAGTACACGAGGACGGAAGCAAAGGACGCCAAAGAGAGCGCTGCAGCAGGAAGACCCCAAGTGATCCTGGAGGGCCCACAGAGAGAATTCGTGGAGGAACCCGGCCAGGGAAACATCTTGAGTGACCATGGCAGTATGGCGGAAGGCGGCAAAGAACGTCCTGAGATCCAAGACACCCGGAGAGGTGTGCTGGGACTGCTGCCATTACAGACAACCCGGGCTCAAGCAGAGCAAAGAACCCGGATCCACGTAGATGTACAACAGAGCTTCCAGACCTCGTCCACGCAACCTGGCTGGGTTGGCGCCTCAAGTTACCGCACGGAGTGCGAGGAGATCTACCGCACTGCAACCCTAATCAATGTGTCCGTTCCCGAAGTTGCATCGCGCCCCGCTGCAAAAAAGATCGACCCTGCCAGAGGGATGCCTGATGCTACCATAGCCCCTGATACCTGCACGCACGACACTAGAGGTGACAGGGGAGCAACTCCGTTGCTGGTGGGAGAGAGATGAAGCTAGTGACGACTTGATGGAATTTTTAGGAGATCCAGGCGGTGCTGTAGGCCCAGCAGAATTGATAACGCGGGAGGAATATTTAAGACGCTGTGTGCGCAAATGGGAGAAGGAAGAAATAGAGAGACAGGTACAGAAGCAAATTGTCATAGCTCGCACCAGAGAAGTTAAAAACATGGCCAGACGAGATAAAGAGGTGCAGAAATCCCCGAGACACCAGGGACAAATTGTGAAAGTCATTGAAGAGAGAGGTTTTGCATTCGCTAGAGAACCAGAGGCACAAAGAGATGTCTTCATTAATAGAAGCGAAGTAGAGGAACATTTACCCTAAGAGCACCCGGATAGGAGAGTAACATTCGGCGAATGGGTGTCGTATCATGTTGTGCAAGGAGAAAGAGGCCCGTATGGAGTAAATGTAAAAAGACTTTGTTTAAGCGCATCGGAGGAAGATGAACCCCCTGCTTTGGAGGATCCAGATCCTGCAGCTTGTCCAGATTTGCCAACATACACGGATTCGGCAACCAACACGGACCCTGTAATTATAATCGAGACTGCTGCAACAAAATCCACGATAGACATTTATCCCTTGTACATATTCCCCTTTTACTTGCCAGGACCCGTGACATCCCCCAGCAGCAAACCCGGTGCGGTACCGAGTACCCCCGTCCCAGTGGACTCGACAGATGGAGGCTGTGTTACTTAGCCATTATCTGCTTTAACAGTTGTGAATGGAGTGGATCTCTTCCTGTGGCTTTTAACATGTTAAATGCTACTGTCAATCTCTGAACACAGGAAACTGGATATGGGAAGTGGATAAAAATCCATGCTGCTGTGTAATTGATGAAGGACTAGAAATATAAATTCATGCAGGTGGTTTTATTTGATGCATTTAAAAGTGTTTTCCTGGGACAGGATACTAATGTTAGATGTATGTCAACTCACCATATCAGAATTATATGGGATAATAAGAGAAACGTTAATACCCAGAGGAATTTTGACACCCTTCCAAAAATGGCGTAAATTCTTAGAGGGCGAAATGGTGGAGGAATCTATCCTATCGGGATGGAACAAAGTAAGGCGCAACGTCCTAAACGAGCAGTGGCGTGACACGCATTTCCGCATAATTCATGGGCTGGTGTATGGCTTTAATATACCGGCATCAGCTAATAACCCTGATAGAAAAAACAGTTGTCCTAAGTGCGGTCAAGCCAAGACAGATATGATACATGGTATTTGGTCATGCTCAAAGGTACAGAAATTTTGGACCTTAATTAGAGACATGTGTTCCCAAATATGCAAGATAAATTTTGACCTAGTTCCGGAAAGATGGATATTTCAGGACTTAGAGGCACCACAAGGAAAGGGGGGAGGGTTGAAAGGGGCACATACTTTGATTTTACTGGCAAAACGTTTGTTATTGACATATTGGATTAGACCTGACATACCTGGGAAACCAGAAGTGATAACGGGCCTAACCAATGCGTTAGAGATAGATAGGAGAGAAGCTCTACGTGATAAAGAACACTTCACCAAAGCGTTCATAGGAAAATGGAGGGGATTTATGGAATCTCAATTACCAGGTGAAAAGATCAGACATTTGATATTTCCGTTACAAGGAACCTCATGGTATCTGTTGGAAGAATTAGGGGGAACTTTAGGTAAACTGAAATTGTGAGGGATTACCAAAAGAAGTAAATCAGAAATGTAATCCTGAAAGCATGATGTTTGATACCTGTATCCAGCCGGCGAGTATAGTATGTTGAGAACTTGATGTCTGATATATTACCTTTTGAAGAGAATCTGACAGTATATAAATGATGATGTACCCACATATGATATTGTATTAATGTAATAATATATGTTTATTGTATGTAATGTCTTATTTTTGGAAAATACCAATAAAAAGAGGTTTAAAAAAAAAAAAAAGTGTTTTCCTCACTTATTCCTTAGGAAACCAACTAAGTTAATCTCTGGCAGTGGCATTTACAGCATGCGGTCTGAGGCTGCACTGTTCTATTAGAACCCCGGGATGCTGATAGATTACCATGCAAGCCGTGGGTCTTCTAAAAATGTCTATGCCTGTCATGACATTACTCCTAGGTACACCAGTCCATGATTATTGGTATAGACAGCAGTATTGTGTTATTCCTGTATATAATACAAGTGATCAGCTGATCGCAGGTTCAAATCCTTCAGGGGGACTACAAAACCTAGTAAAAAACAATACTTTCAAAAATATGAAAAAAATAATTTTAATCAACCCTATTTTCCCCCATACAAAATACACATACATAGTGTAGCCAAATTGTCAAAATATAAAATTATTTAAATGATAGAAAAATGACATAATGAGAAATAATCAAAATGCCAGAATTTCAGTTTTATGTTCATTTCAACACAGCAAACAAAAAAAAAAACAATAAGACACCATCAAAATGTCAGATCTACCCCAAAATATTACGATAAAAAGGTGAGCCAGCTCAGAGCAGAAAAAATAAATCATCACACAGCTCCATTGCTTGAAAATTAAAATATAAAGGTCTCAGAAAATACCAAAGAATGTATTTTTTAATAAAAACTATGCATTTGTATTATCACCATAATCACACTGATCTGAAGAATGATACTGATATTTAATTACTACCATACAAAGAATGCACAAAAAATATTAGCCAAAAAAATAGTTGCACAATCGTTTTTTCACAATTTATAGCACTTGGAATTTTCTTCCCATAAAAACTTCTAGTTCTTAGAAAAAGTGAAGGAAAAAAAAAAGATAAAAAAATAAAATACGTAATTTCGGGAAGGAGTAGATGTAATGAATCATTTAGTACAGTTAACATAACATTTAAGTATAGTTAAAGAACAAAAATTAATTGGTGCCTATGGATTTTTTCCCTCCAAAAGGCAAAAATACAAAGTTAAAGTTGATTAATAATTTCAATATGATGTATATCAAAATGGTTTTATTAAATAATATGAAAATGAAGAACCGACATACATTTACACAGATGCAGCATATTAAAAAGCTATTTATGGTATCTTTCTTTTCCTTTAGTAATGGTATGCAAAAGTAATACAAGAATAAATTGTGCAAGCTATTCATTTGGAATAGTTTAATAGTTCACATTTATGGTAAATGGTAAAAGGAAAGCAGAATGGCCAAATTGCTGTTTTTTATTCCGTCCCCCAAAACGTTAATAAATGTTAATTTATATGTTACACCCAAAAAGGTTTCATCTGAAAGCTCTAATTATCTAACAAATACAAAAAGCTACATGGAAGGAAATATCAAAAAGTTATTGTGATGCCGTAAAGACAAACATTCCACTAAACCTGTCCCTTTAATGAAATGTCATGAAAAATTTAACATTTATAATATTTTTTTAAATCACTAATACACTTAGTAGATTTTTATGCCACTTTAAGCACATTTCTAGATTAGTAATATTGATATTTTAAAGTTTAAAGTTGAAATAAAATGACAATTTCTTATAAAATATGATTCAAAGACTTATAATTAGGTGTAGTAATATCTAGTAATGCTTATAACATTCAAAATCTGGATGTAAACTTCTGTCAATCAACTACTGAAAAACATATAGTAGATAAAATCTCAGATTTTTCAAAAAAAAGTTCTAAAAGCGTTATTTTTTCCCACTTACTTGGTATGACATTAAGTCTTGTTCCAGTTCCAAAAATGAGACCTCCTCGATCATAATACACAGTGTACATTGGCTGTAATAAAACCTATGTTACTCCTAGAGAATATTATAAAATAATACACAAAGATTGTCCTATTGTTCTTTGGGGAATGTGTGTGATGAGCTTTACTAGTCATGAAAACTCTTATTGTAACTACGGCAAATGTAACATTATTTAATGAGGTACATGTCCCTTAAAATGTAAACTTTATAACTATGAATGGTATATAGTTTATGTCTTTTCTTTTAGATTTAGTTTTTGTTTTCTAAGTCGTAGAGCATAAATAAATTATATGATTATGTGTTATTTTAAGTTTAATTACATTTTACCTCATTTTGGGTTATTTTGGAGATCATAATTTTTGTACAGGTGAGAGTTATGTTTTAATCACTGTGGGTCCCGAAAATACACTGTGAAATATGCCAATACAGAAACTTCTTCCTGGAAAGCTCATATATATTTATATGTTAATTAGGATCTTTAAACTTTAAAATTTCATCCAAAAATATATTCAGTCTGTCCAAAAATGAAGTAATTTAATAAATAATTAATATTAAAGGTATGACTACTTCACTTCTGCTCTGAAATGTAAGTGTCTTTGCTGTTCAGGTATCAACAATGAAAATGCTTGCAGTTTTTGTGTCCATAGGGTACAAAATGGCAGCAGTCACGTGATTTATTTATTTTACCTTTTTCCTGACTCCATCTTTTTGGCCCAGGTGAATACAGTCATTGAATGCTTTCTTCACAGGTGCAGATACAGAAGATTACAAAAGGGTAGGTACTAGTGATGAGCAAATAGTGAAATATTCAGATAGCTCTAATCGAAGACATTGAACTGTTTCAGTACTCATTCCTTGTTATGTATCAAATGCAAGTCAATGGAGAACTTACTTGGGTTTGAATACTGAAACATTTCAAAGTGTTCGTTTAGAGCTATCTGAACCCGAAGATCTTACCACTTGCTCATCACTAGTAGGTATCCAGCAGCAAAAATGTCCAAGGATTAAAGATAAATCAACAATATTTTTTAGAAAAAGTTTAAAAACATGATGATAAGGTAAGTACAATCCCTGAGTTCAATAATGCGTTTCAGTATGGCGGATGCACGAGAGAAGTCTTGTATGCGATTGTGGGAGATGGAAATGCGAGGGGAAAAGAGAAGGAGCTCTTGAGAGGAGCGCAGATTGCGTGATGGGAGGTATCGGGAGACCAGATCGGAGATATATGGAGGAGACAGGTTTTGTATGGCTTTGTATGTCAAGGTTAGGGTTTTGAACTTGGATCTCTGGGAAGCGGGGAGCCAGTGAAGGGCTTGGCAGAGGGGGGAGATGGAGGAGTAGTGGGGAGACAGGTGGATGAGTCGGGCAGCGGAATTCAGGATGGTTCGGAGAGGTGCGAGGGAGGTATTGGGGAGGCCGGTGAGCAGGAGGTTGCAGTAGTCGAGGCGGGAGATGATGAGGACGAGGACAAGTGTTTTGGCAGTGTCATGGTCAAGGAAAGAGCGGATTTGGGTAATGTTTTTGAGCTGGAGTCGGCAGGCGGTGGCGAGTGCTTGGATGTGGGGCTTGGAGGAGAGGGAAGAACCCCTAGTCTGCTGCACCATCTGACCCTCACCTCTCCTCCTCCTACTATCTCCCCACCCATCCCCTATATACTGTGAGCCCTTCAGGACAGGATCCTCTTTCCTACTGTACCTGTGTGATTTAATTGTCGTTATTTTATGTTCTTGTTAATGTCTGCCCTTACACATGTAAAGCGCCATGGAATCGAATGGCGCTATATAAATATATAATAATAATAATAATATGTTCAGAACACGTTACTGACCTAAGCGATTATACTTATTATTATACGTATCATCACGTTTTTAATCTTTATTTAAATAAATATTGTTTATTTATATCTTCAATGCCTATATGTTTTTTGTTTCTGGATAACCACTGGTTTTTGATTGTTGTTGGCTTTTCTTGTTCCGAGCACTGTCCCAGGAGCTCTTTTCCAATAATGTTATTAGGGTGAGCTGAAAAACACCTTTATTCATTCTTGGTAGCTACAGGAGAGTCTTCAGCTTGTTTCTCCAGTTTGCTGTACATGTGTCCAGCTAATGTTCCAGCATGGATGGTGATGACAACATTGTTTTGCCTTAATAGTAGAAATAAATGTCGCTACAATGTTGAACTAAATGAGTTGGTTTTTTTAGCCCAATGTATTTGCTGCAATCTAAGGTATCTACATATGTCTAACTCCTCAAGGACATGTGACATACTATGTATGTCATATACCGCCTCCCTGGTTTGATGGTTATAGCTGTAATGTTCAGCCATCATCTGCCTGTAAAAGCCTGCAGGTGGAACAAGCGCCACCTGTACCTGCTAACCTGTGAAATGACAGCGGTATTTACAACATGCCTGCAGGGGGTGCACTCTTTTAATGGTTCACCAGCGCTCCCGCAATGCTCACCATGACAGTTATTAGGCATCTGATGTGAAAGCCAGCCTATGGTTTTTGTAAACGGCAATAGTTTAAAATAAAAGCAAAAAAAAAATGTTTTTACAAATATGAAAAAGATATCAAAATTTTAAATCACCCCACTTTTTCCCCATTAAAAATTAAGAAATAAATGCACTTTGCATTTAGAAATGTACAACCTAGCAAAATATTAAATAAATTAAAATTCAATTGGTAATGTAAAGAGAAACATAATCAAAATGGCAATCATAACATTGTATATACCCCAAAATAATACCAATAAAAACATCAATTGAGGAAGCAAACAACAAGCCCCCACACAGCCCAAGATCCCAAATAATAAACCGTTAAGGCTCTCGGTAAGTTGTGACACAAGCAAAGTTTTTTTTGCTAAAAATTTCAGAATTTTTTTCACCACTTCAATTAAACAAAAAATATACATGTTTGTTATCTATGAAATCATACTGACCTGGAGAATCATATTGCCATGTAATATTTTTTCGTAAAATGAACACTGTAACTAACAAAACCCAAATAACAATTGCAGAATTATATATGTTTGCTATTTCGCCAAACTTGGAATTTTCTTCCAGCCACCATTACATCATATGATAAAATGAATGGTTTCTTCAAAAGTACAATTCTTCCCACAAAAATAAGCCCCCATACAGCTATATTGACTGAAAAATACAAAAGTTATTGCTCTAGTAATAACAGTAGGAAAAAACAAAAGTGCAAAAAAAAATCACCTTGGTTCTCCAGTTGCTAAAAAATAGCAGAAAATAGCATAAAACGTAGCAGAATGTTTATATTTAGTTTCCTAGCAAGTTATTCTTAGCTATGTGACTATCAATATACCACCATTATGAGATCAGAGAAGCACTGAATGTTATGTATATATGAAATAGACTATGAATACCTTACCTGCAGTAGTGATCCAGCATCCGATAGAGGAGTACTTTATGTTTTCTTTCAGGCTTTATCATAATTAAATGAATAGCTTTAACTCTCTTACATATTATGGAATGTAGAAACCACACAGTCTTGCTGTATTAACCAATATAAGGAAATACCAGTAAGTCTTGAGTCTTTCATGTGGATTCTCTCTAGAAAGCTGGGGTCACAATGTTGCATGATTTGCACGAGGATTGTATCGTGTTGCACAGGCTGGCCGCGCGGCTCTTCTGACTTGAACCTGACAGCTGCATAGAAATACATGATCTTGAAATGCTCAGGTCAGGAGAGCCGTCGGCCGGTCTGTGCAATGTGATGTAATCCTCGCAGTAGTTGTATAGTTGATAAGCTTAAAAAAGACACAGGTCCTTCGAGTCCAATCTTCAATCAACCATGTTGGTCAAGAAGAAAACAAAAATATCTAAGAAATGGATAATAGGGCTATAGGGCTATAGGGCACTGGTGTTTAGAAGCATGGTGACTTTATACAAGGGGAGATTGATAGAGGTCCCAGATATGATAGTGAAAATCATATCTGCCTGGATTCAACAACTCCCTTGGTGGAGCTGCATATAACAACCTACCCTCACGTGTTGGTTAGGTGAAAGAAACAAAGAACTAGAGTAAAAAATGAGTTTTTGCACTCACACTGTTCCCACATTGTGCACTATCAAATGTACTTAGGGGAAGCTATGAGCGGCCCAGGTACTTATTGTAGTTACTTGTATTTATACTAGTAACTATTAGACAATATAAAGGATATCAACAAATTGTGAATAAATAATTACCTAAATTGAAGGTAGAGGTTGTGCATGCTGGAATAAATGGAAACCACAATCAATTCTATATGTGAAATACAAATAGACAGGTCATAAATCACTCAAACAGCTTTAGTGTATGGAGATATATACACTCTGGTTTGTTATATACCTGCTCTACCATGCCACAGGCATTTACATGTAGGAGTGATGATTAGTGGATAATAGATATATCCTGTCTATAATAGCCAAAAATGTCAGGTTTACAATATAGATGCACAACTAATGCACTGCAATGACAACAATAAGGAAAAATGAGCAAATACCCTAGAATAAAGAAAAGTAAATAGCTAAAGTGCATGAAAATAAACAGGGTACTTTGTGACATTATTTCATCAAAAAATGTACAAGACATCCCACCAATGACAAGGTGACCTCATCGGGACGGACCCTACTTAACAGTATTAAAAAACCTTACCATGTCTCCCGGACGTGCATGGCAAGGGGTAAGTAGGTATGGGCCCCAAAAGAGAACACTAGTAGGAGGCTATGCACATTAAATAATGTTCAGCTCAAAGGGATGGCCACACCTCAGATTGCATAAACTGCAACTGCAATGTCCAATTAGATCCATATAGCCCTATATACCTGAGTAATTTAGGTACTGAATGGAAATAGCAAGTAAAATGTAAGGTTTACTGTAATATCAGCTAAGAATTATCACAGGCTGCAAACTCAACATTAAGAGGATATCGGTGGAGGTTAACTGTAAAGGATGGGAGGGGGAGAGTGCCAACTCTGATTAATGTCAAGAGCTGAACACACTTCCAAACAGTCAAATAGTATGCTCAGTTGTTAAGTCCTGTCCATGAGGTGCCAATGTGGGCAGATTGTGCCTAGGTGCAAGTGCTGTGAGGCTGTCTTTGCTACATGTGTTGGCACCAAGGAGCCCGGCCAGAACTGTCCCTGGATACCAGCCACACATGTGAGAGAACTAAGCAAAGACTGTGGGCAAGTGGCGTCACTACCCGGAAATTGGCACAAGGCTACAGAAGCCTGTGAGCAGCCAAAAAACAATCCCACACATTTAAAAAAAAATAAACGGGCTTTCTTCATCAGGAAATATCAAATGTCAGTTGTCTCTTCTATTTAACATGTATCAGGGTGATTGACAGCTGCAAAGGTCACTGAGTTTTTGCATAGTAGTTGCACCAACAGCACAAACTGCAACAAAGCAAAAATTGCAGCAAAGCAAATGGGGGAATGGTCTTTTGGTCTAGCCTGTATGTGCCAAAAATGATGTAGGACAGACCAAAAGACCTCTTTGTGTCCAAATTAAGGAACACCTCATGAATATATCTAAATTTTGCAGGTCACCCCTTGTAAAAAGACAAGTGATGTGCTTGCGAGAGGTATAGTAGTGAAGAGCCCAGGATATAAATTGACTGGACCCTCTGGGTCAGCCTGGATTATGAGTACGAGAATTGGAACCTCAGTCCAAGACTCGGGGAAATGGGACTTTCCCATCCATTGGTACTCGACCCCTGCTTGGTGTGGGTCATCCAGGGCCTCTGTTGTGGACTTCTACTTAGACTCAGGAGAATGTGTTGTCAAGGTGCTTGCATCAGAGGAACATTTGTCTAACAGCAGCTCTAGTTGTTCCTCCGGATGGTTCCCTGTGAGTGGGATAAGGCAGCTGCCATGGGGAAACTGTATGAATTTGAGGCAAAGCACAATGGTGTTGAAAGGACTGGTGTCGAGGTACCAAGACTGCAGGAACATTCTGCACTAAATTCTGTTAAAGTAACTGTCCCAAAACAAGTAACATTAAGTTGAGTGCCTGTGTTTCATGAGATTCTTTAAAGTGTAACTGCCATTTAAATATTTATTTAATAGTAATGTAGAGCAAGTTATCATAATCAACTTTCACATATACATTATTAATGAAATCAGGAAAGAAACACCTTTAAAAAAACTTCCACAAGATGTCCCCAGTAAGCTGATTCTAAACCACACATATGATCGTTGTTAGAGAGATTTGTCTTCAGGGGCGTGGCCTACACTGCATTCACAATACAGCTGGCAAGACTCTCAAGTTACCATATGCCAACACCCTGCTGAGCTCAAACAGCTGCTGTGAGATGTTATCTGACTCCTCCCGTTCACATAGTCTCTGCTCTGTGCTCTGTGATAGCACTGAGCAGAGCCATGTGAATGGAATCAGCCTACTGAGAACATCTTGTGGAAGTTTTTTTAATGGTGTTTCCTTCCTGATTTCATTAATAAAGTATATTAGAAAGTTGATTATAATCACGTGCTGTGTATTACTAATAGATAAAATTTTAAACAACGGTTAGGCTACCTTCACATTTGCGGACCCTCCGCAGCGTTCTATGGAGGGGATCCGCAATGTGACTGTAGCACCGCAAGCCCCTATCTTTATAATGGGAGCGCACGGTGCTGCTCTTGACTGCGCATGACCGTGCGCACCCATTCACTGCCATATGTGATCACACAGCCTCGTCCGCACCAGAAATGCAACATGTCGCGTTCGTGGTGCAGATGAGACTGTGGGATTTGTGCGCAGGCATCCGCCTGCGTACAGATCACATATGGCAGTGAATGGGTGCGCACGGTCATGCGCAGTCAAGCGCAGCACTGTGCGCTCCCATTATAAAGATAGGGGCTTGCGGTGCTGCGATCACATTGCGGATCCCCTCCGCAGAACGCTGCGGAGGGGTCCACAAATGTGAAGGCAGCCTTACGCTTTAAGTAAAAGCGTATTGAAAAGACGTTTCAAATCTGTGTCTTTTTTCGGTCCTCCCCTACCTCCTTCTTTGCCCTCGACTACGAGGGCCCCTGTGGCCGGCAACTTAACACTTGACACAGGAGGAAAGTAAAGATGTGACTGAATCAAAGGAAATAGAGGCTGATAGGTGTTGTGAACAGACAATATGGGACCTGCAATGCAGGGACTGTCACGGTGTGCACCCACTATCCCGACTGCATGTACAGGAGATATCTGTTTCAATATTAGCAACATCAGACAATACCTCTGCTCCAGAACCCAGTTTAAGCAATGTTCTTCTTACCATTACCGTTACTGAGATACTGACCACTCCAACTTTGCTTGTGGGTAGTTTAAAACAAAGACCTAAACCATTTCAGTCAACACTATATGCACAATATGCAAGGTTAATGGAAAATAGAGTGACTTCTACAGAGTATTGACTTTACCTTGTATACAGACACCTTAACCCCTTCACAACATGTTTTTTTTTCCATTTTTACATCTTTTCCTCTCTATTGACATAGTCATATGAGGGCTTCTTTTTGAAAGCTGAGTTGTACTGTTGATAGTTAGCCTGCAATGTACACACTAAAAAACAATATAATAATATTGGGAAGGGAAATAATAAGAAAAGGGGATGTGAATTGATATGAGATATAACTTTTATTATTAAGAGTAAAATGTGTTAAAGGAGTTAAAAAAAATGATTGCACCCAAGCACCAACAGGTAGGTAGTTGGCACCTACCTGCGTCTTGTGTTTGGCACCGTTTACTATTGACCGGAGAGGTCACTGACTGCTTTTGTCAGCAATTTTTCAGCTTCTGCTGACATCATGACTACCTATGGGGGCAGGTTCTCCCTTTGGTAGATGGTTGCATAGGTGACGTCATGCTGATTGACAGACTGCTCCCTCAATCATGTAGCAGAGAGCCAGCTGTCAAACAGTGTAACATTGGCTATACGCCCACTTTCACAGACCAGAGCGGAAAAGAAGCCAGAGCTCTACAGCTCTGTTCACCCCGCCATGCAGTCCTGGCAGGAGTGGTCTCTGACTGCTCTGTGCCTGGGGCAAATGGAGGTGAATGGTGCCGGGCACAAGAGGCAAGTAGGTGGCAGCTACTTGCCTGTTAGTGCTTGGCCACTTTTTTTTATCCTGGACATCTCCTATAAAATATATAATTATGAAAAAGACTAAAAAGACGCCTTAAATGATGGGATACTGCCGGAACAGAGACCAGATGTAGTCCACACTATTTACCTCAGCCTAATTATAGTGAGTGGTTCCATATGGGTTTTTGTCTGAATCGTGGTTTCTGAGATTTACATGGAAGCCCCGACATAAGTGGTCAGCGGAGAGAGCAGGATAAATGTGAACCGAGCCTAAGGATATGTTTGCTTGTTGAGTATTTGGTTGCAGAAATTTCTGTACCAAGTCTACATCTAATGGCAGGAAAAACACACCAAAAATGCCATGCATTTTGTATACATTTTGTCTTAAAACTGCACTAAAAAACGCATGAAAAAACGCACTGTGTGCACAGAGCCTTATTCTGATTTTTGGGAGCTAGAATGAAGAAATAGACAGCAGTACAGGGATAGTTCTTATTTATATTTTTGCACTGTTTGCTGCACAGCATTAGTTGATGGGATGGATTTATTCTCCGTGGTGGTGCAATTTGTGGAGATACCAGATTTATATAATATTTTTTATGTTTTGTGGCTATCACACTATAAAAATGCTTTTTTTTAATATACCGTATATACTCGTGTATAAGCCGACCCGTGTATAAGCCGACCCCCCTACTTTTGCCCCCAAAATCTGGGAAAACCTATTGACTCGTGTATAAGTCGAGGGTGGACCCCAGCACAGGTATACAGCCCCCAGCAGTGTGGTATACAGGCCCCCGCAGTGGTGTACAGGCCTCCCCAGTGGTAGTATACAGCCCCCAGAAGTGTGGTATAAAGCAGCCTCCCAAGTGGTACATACAGGCCCCAGCAGTGTTACAGCAGCCTCCCCAGTGGTATACACAGCAGCAGCCCCAGAGATATATACAGCAGCCCCAGTGGTAGTATACAGCAGCCCCAGAGATATATACAGCAGCCCCAGTGGTAGTATACAGCAGCCCCAGAGGTATATACAGCAGCCCCAGTGGTAGTATACAGAAGCCCCAGAGGTAGTATACAGCAGCCCCAATAGTAGTATACAGCAGCCTCAGTGGTATATACAGCAGCAGCCCCAGTAGTAGTATACAGAAGCCCCAGTGGTAGTATACAGCAGCCCCAGTAGTAGTATACAGCAGCCCCAGTAGTAGTATACAGCAGCCCCAGTGGTAGTATACAGCAGCCCCAGTGGTAATATACAGAAGCCCCAGTGGTAGTATACAGCAGCCCCAGTAGTAGTATACAGCAGCCCCAGTAGTAGTATACAGCAGCCCCAGTAATAGTATACAGCAGCCCCAGTAGTAGTATACAGCAGCCCCAGTAGTAGTATACAGCAGCCCCAGTAGTAGTATACAGCAGCCCCAGTGGTAGTATACAGCAGCCCCAGTGGTAGTATACAGCAGCCCCAGTGGTAGTATACAGAAGCCCCAGTGGTAGTATACAGAAGCCCCAGTGGTAGTATACAGCAGCCCCAGTGGTAGTATACAGAAGCCCCAGTGGTAGTATACAGCAGCCCCAGGGGGTATATACACAGCAGCCCCAGTAGTAGTATACAGAAGCCCCAGTGGTAGTATACGGCAGCCCCAGTAGTAGTATACAGAAGCCCCAGTAGTAGTATACAGCAGCCCCAGGGGGTATATACAGCAGCAGCCCCAGGGGCTATATACAGCAGCAGCTCCAGAGATATACAGACCCCCCCCATAGGTAGTATACAGGGGCCCCAGCTGTATACAGCAGCCCCAGCTGTATACAGCCCCCCCCGTGGTATCCAGGGCCCCAGCTGTATCCCAGCCCCCCCGTGGTAACCAGGGCCCCCCTTGCTGCACCTGTAAAGGAAGAAGTCAGTATACTTATCGCTGCTGCCGCCGCCGCTCCGCTTCTCGGTCACCGCGCTGCTCCGGGTCTTCACGCTTCCTGTTCCTTCTCCGGCGCTCGAACAATGACGTCATTTCCTGAGCGCCGGAGAAGGAACAGGAAGCGTGAAGACCCGGAGCAGCGCGGTGACCGAGAAGCGGAGCGGCGACGGCGGCGGCGGATAAGTATACTGATTTCTTCCTTTACAGGTGCAGCAAGGGAAGCCCTGGTTACCACGGGGGGGCTGTATATACGGGGGGCCCTGGATACCACGGGGGGGGGCTGTATATACGGGGGGCCCTGGATACCACGGGGGGGCTGTATATACGGGGGGCCCTGGATACCCCGGGGGGGGCTGTATATACGGGGGGCCCTGGATACCCCGGGGGGGGGCTGTAAGGCGATATGCACTGCTCCCCCCGCGGATGGGCGGGGGATGCAGTGCATATCATGAATAAGTTATGAGCGGCTCCACGTCACGAGCCGCTCATATTGCAGCCTTCCCCCCACCTCCTCCTGCCTCCTCCTGCTCCCGGACACAGCCCCCACGTATATGACTCGTGTATAAGCCGAGGGGGGGACTTTTCAGCCCAATTTTTGGGCTGAAAAAGTCGGCTTATACACGAGTATATACGGTAATAAATAGTTTTTGTATCACCATATTCAGAGAACTGTAAGTTTTTTTTTTACCTTTTAGTGAACAGAACTGTATGAGCTCTTAGTTTTTGCACAATGAGTTGGAAATATTTTTGTTACAATTTTAGCGAAAATAACTTTTTTTTATTATTTTTTATTAGAAATTTTAGATGAAGAATTATCAAAAAACAATATTTCACTTATTTTTTTTTCTTTGCATGGTTCACTGTACAATAAAAATGATAAGACCAATTTATTCTTTGGCTCAGCAGGATTACAGCGATACCTAACTTATATCTTTTTTTATGTTTTGATACTTTTACACCCTAAAAATTATATTTTCCAAAAATTAATTTATTCTTGCATTGGGGGCTGCTATATCAAGGTTATACTTACTAAAATGTAACTTTTATTCAGTAATTTAAGATACGGAGGTATTCCCTTTATGCCAAACGGTATGGTGCCTTTGCATTTTTCCGGGGCCCCCCTCATCCCCAGAACACCGGCCATCACGTACAGACGGGGGAGGTCACTCAGGGACCAATTGGTCCATAGCCACTTTAACTGTGATCAAACGACTGTACACAGAATCGCCAGTAAAAAAATGATTTCTCTGTCATGCAACAGGATCAAACAAGTGGCATCATAAAGAAATGTCTTCCCCTGTCCCGCAGTACCGGCACACAGTCCCCAGTACCGGTACACAGCCTCCACCAACTCCACTCCTCCTAACATGGCGCCGTAGTGCGCCAGAAGCAGCGTCGGCAGCCACTTCTGAATTTCTCTCTGATATGACGTGATGATCACACATGTCACATCAGAGAGGGGCAGGCCCCTGACTCCTGGTCCCCTCAGTCCCATCCCCCAGTCTGACTCTGCAGCGCCGGTCCTCACCGCCCACCCCAGCCAGTACCACGTCATCATCATCTCCCTCCCCTCTGACAGCTCAAATGGGAGTGAGATGATCCGTTCTGCACTGCCCTGCCCCCCTGCATGGTCGTAATCTATTTCAGTATTTCCAAAATTCATATATTGCTCCATTCCTTCTGAGCCCTCCCATTTGTTTAAACAGAACATTATGGCTACTTGTGGGGTATCACTGCGTTCATAAGAAAGTGGGTAACAATCTGCGGGGTCCAATTTTTGTGTAACCTCTTGCAAAAGTGAAACATTTGGTGCTAAAGCAACACTTTTGTGAAAAAAAAGAGAATTTTCAATATGAGAACCTATTGTTATCAAATTCTGTGAAGTAACTGTGGGTTCAAAGTGCTCACTATACCCAAAGATAAAATCCTTGAGGGGCCTAGTTTCCAAAATGGGGTCACTTTTTGGGGGTTTCTGCTGTTTAGGTACCTTAAGGGTCCAGGATATATAAGATGGTGCCCATGACCTACAGTTGTGGCCAAAAGTATTGACACCCCTGCAATTCTGTCAGATAATACTCAGTTTCTTCCTGAAAATGATTGCAATCACAAATTCTTTGGTATTATTATCTTCATTTAATTTGTCTTCAATGAAAAAACACAAAAGAGAATGAAGCAAAAAGCAAAACATTGATCATTTCACACAAAACTCCAAAAATGGGCCAGACAAAAGTATTGGCACCCTCAGCCTAATACTTGGTTGCACAACCTTTAGCCAAAATAACTGCGATCAACCACTTCCGGTAACCATCAATGAGTTTCTTACAATGCTCTGCTGGAATTTTAAACCATTCTTCTTTGGCAAACTGCTCCAGGTCCTTGATATTTGAAGGGTGCCTTCTCCAAACTGCCAGTTTTAGATCTCTCCACAGGTGTTCTATGGGATTCAGGTCTGGACTCATTGCCTGCCACCTTAGAAGTCTCCAGTGCTTTCTCTCAAACCATTTTCTAGTGCTTTTTGAAGTGTGTTTTGGGTCATTGTCCTGCTGGAAGACCCATGACCTCTGAGGGAGACCCAGCTTTCTCACACTGGGCCCTACATTATGCTGCAAAATTTG
This sequence comes from Allobates femoralis, assembly GCA_033576535.1. Taxonomy (NCBI): domain Eukaryota; kingdom Metazoa; phylum Chordata; class Amphibia; order Anura; family Aromobatidae; genus Allobates; species Allobates femoralis. Next base: position 592,720,213 of record JARQOC010000003.1, on the reverse strand, counting down.
TTGATAGTCTTCAGACTTCATAATGCCATGCACACGGTCAATCAGTCCAGTGCCAGAGGCAGCAAAGCAACCCCAAAACAACAGGGAACCTCCGCCATGTTTGACTGAAGGGACCATGTTCTTTTCTTTGAATGCCTCTTTTTTTCTCCTGTAAACTCTATGTTGATGCCTTTGCCCAAAAAGCTCTACTTTTGTCTCATCTGACCAGAGAACATTCTTCCAAAACGTTTTAGACTTTCTCAGGTAAGTTTTGGCAAACTCCAGCCTGGCTTTTTTATGTCTCGGGGTAAGAAGTGGCGTCTTCCTGGGTATCCTACCATACAGTCCCTTTTCATTCAGATGCCGACGGATAGTACGGGTTGACACTGTTGTACCCTCGGACTGCAGGGCAACTTGAGCTTGTTTGGATATTAGTCGAGGTTCTTTATCCACTATCCGCACAATCTTGCATTGAAATCTCTTGTCAATTTTTCTTTTCCGTCCACATCTAGGGAGGTTAGCTACAGTGCCATCAGCTTTAAACAGTAGACACAGGAACATTCGGGTCTTTGGAGATGGACTTGTAGCCTTGAGATTGCTCATGCTTCCTCACAATTTGGTTTCTCAAGTCCTCAGACAGTTCTTTGGTCTTCTTTCTTTTCTCCATGCTCAATGTGGTACACACATGGACACAGGACAGAGGTTGAGTCAACTTTAATCCATGTCAACTGGCTGCAAGTGTGATTTAGTTATTGCCAACACCTGTTAGGTGCCACAGGTAACTTACAGGTGCTGTTAATTAAACAGTGCCAATACTTTTGTCCACCCCCTTTTTACGTTTGGTGTGGAATTATATCCAATTTGGCTTTAGGACAATTCTTTTTGTGTTTTTTTTCATTGAAGACAAATTAAATGAATTTGTGATTGCAATCATTTTCAGGAAGAAACTGAGTATTATCTGACAGAATTGCAGGGGTGTTAATACTTTTGGCCACAACTGTATTTCAGCCAAATTTGCTTTCCAAGATTCAAATCGTGCTCATTCCCTTCTGAGCCCTCCCATTTGTTCAAAAAGTGGTTTCTGACCCCATGTGGGAAATCAGCACGTTCAGAAGAAACTGGGTAACAAATTTTAGCATCCAATTAGTCATACTATCCCTTGTAAAAGTGAATTAATTGATGCTAACGCAACATTTTTAGGTAAAATATAAATGTATTTCTTTTTTCATTCACTTTGCATTCATATCTGTGAAGCAGCTGAAGGGTTGATAATATTCTTAAATGTGGTTTTGAGTAGCTTGAGGGGTGCAGTTTTTGTAATGGTGTCACTTTTGGGTGTTTTCTGACACATCGGCCCCTCAAAGTCACTTCAAATGTGATGTGGTCCCTAAACAAATGGTTTTTTAAAATTTTGATGGAAAAATTAGAAATTACTGATGAATTTTCAATCCTTCTAACTTCTTAACCAAAAAAAAAAGTTTCCAAAATTGTGCTGTTGTAAAGTAGACATGTGGGAAATGTTATTTTTTTAACTCTTCTGTCACATAACTCTGCTATAATGGAATAAAAATTCAAAATTTGAAAATTGCTAAATTTTCAAAATTTCCGCCAAAATTCAGTTTTTTTTCACAAATAAGCGCAAAAAATATCGTCCTAAATTTAACACTAACATGAAGCTCAATATATTATGAAAAAACAATCTTGGAATCACTGGGGTCCGTTGAAGCGATCCAGATATAACCTCATAAAGTCACACTGGTCAGAATTGCAAAAATTAGTCCGGTCATTAAGGTGGAAATTGGTTCTGTCACTAAGTGTTTAATACAAATGCTGAGTTTTTTAGAGGCAAAATGGGTTTTTGTGATTTTTCAATGCTTTTTTCTGTATTTTTTTTTACTTTTTAACATATTTTGTTTAACTTTTATTTCTTTTTAACTGAGCTCCTTTGTGAGACATGAATATTTCACACTTTGATCACTGATCTCATGTACTGCTTTATTTACTCATTTACAGCAGCAAATGATACCTGTCAGTGACTCACTGACCCAGCCTAACACCCTGGTCATAGCATGATAATTCAGGCCATCGTAACGTGGCGTCATCAAATGACCCGAGGGTATCATGGCGACAATCATTACCCAAAATTATTATCACAGGGGCCCAATCTTACCAAAGGGGGTCTTTTACCCCCTTGAACCTCTCAGATACTGCTATATTGATTGACAGTGGCATTTAAGGTGTTAGTCAGTTTCAATTTCCCCTAATCCCGGCCCCCCCCCCCACAACATCCCCATAGTCACCTACACCCCATCCCCACGACCCATCACCAACTCTCGTAACCTCAACATCACCCACCCTCGCAACCTGACCAACTTTAGACCCATCCCCCCAGCCCCTGCTCCCCCAATCTCCCTGCCAGGCGCACTCTGGAACGCCCGTATAGTCTGTAATAAACTCCCATACATCCATGAACTCTTTATCTCTAAAAAAACTCTCATTCCTTGGTATCACAGAGACCTGGCTCTCCTCCTCTGACACAGCCTCCCCTGCTGCACTATCATATGGCGGATTCAGTCTTTCCCACACACCCTGCCCCTCTGACAAACATGGCGAAGGTGTCGGCGTACTCCTGTCCAACACCTGCTCCTTCGCCCCTATTCCACTGCCTCCCTCTGCTACTCTTCCCTCTTTCGAAGCCCACTCTGTCTGCATCTTCTCCCCCTGTAACCTTCAGTTGGCCGTCATCTACAGCCCCCTTGATCCATCCCCACCTTCCTCGACCACTTCACCACTTGACTACTTCATTTCCTCTCTGCTGACATCCCCACCATCATTATGGGCAACTTCAATATCCCCATTGACACCGCCCACCCAACTACCTCTCAACTTCTTTCCCTGACCTCCTCCTTTGGGCTCTCCAAATGGTCCTCCTCTGCCACCCACAAAGATGGCCACAAGCTGGACCTCATCTTTACTCATGTTTGATCCCTTACTAACCTCACAAACTCATCCCTTCCCCTGTCTGACCACAATCTGCTGATCTTCTCCTCCCTCACCTCCTCTACTACGCCACCTCATCTCCGCAAACTCGATCACCGCTGCAGAAACCTAAAACACATTGATCTACACTCACTCTCAGAATCCCTTCTCCCTCTCGTCGACATAACATCCATACGTGACACAGACACTTCCACCACCCTCTACAACACCACATTAACCAAGGCCCTCAACCTAGCCGCCCCCTCACACACCACATTCCACGCACTAACAGGCAACCCTGGCACACCACGACCGGAGACGGGCCTCCAGGGTCGCCAAGAGGAGATGGAAAAAATCATACTCCACTGAGCACTTTGCGCTGTTCAAACAGTCCCGCACCACCTTCATGGCTGCACTTGCTGCCGCCAAACAAACCTTCTTCTCATCCCTAATAACCATCCTGTCCCACAATCCCAAACAGCTTTTCAAAACCTTCAATTCCTTACTCTGCCCGCCCGCCCGCTCCCCCTCTCGCTCCCCTTCCCTCTCCCCTTATCTCTGCTGAAGACTTTGCCTCCTTCTTCAAAGAAAAGATTGACAGAATCAGAGACAGCTTTGACCCACTGTCCCCACAGCCTCCCCTCTCGCCTATACTGCCCTTTCCTTCCATCAGCTGCTTCCCCCCATAACTGAGGATCAGCTCTCCTCCCTCCTGTCAAAATCACACCTCACCACCAGTGCCCACGACCCGCTCCCATCCCACCTCATTCCCAACCTCACCTCTGTTATCATCCCAGCCCTAACTCATATTTTCAACCTATCACTTACCACCTATCACTGGCACCTTCCCCTCAGCCTTCAAACACACCTTGATCACACTTATCCTCAAAAAAACCCTCCCTCAACCCCACATCTGTCTCCAACTATCGCCCCATATCTCTCCTCCCTTTCGCCTCTAAACTACTTGAACAGCACTCAGAGCTGTCCTCTCACCTCTCCTCCTGCTCTCTCTTTGACCACCTGCAATCCGGCTTCCGACCCCTCCACTCCACTGAAACAGCCCTGACCAAGTCGCCAATGACCTACTGACTGCCAAAAGCAAATGTCACTACTCTGTCCTCCTACTCCACCTCGACCTATACGCCGCCTTCGACACTGTTGACCACTCCCTTCTACTTCAGATCCTGGAATCTCTTGGCATCCCAGACCTTGCCCACTTTTGGCTCTCCTCACACTTAACGGACCGGACCTTCAACGTCACCCACTCCCACACCTCCTCCTCGCCCTACCACTTATCTGTCGGGGTCCCCCAGGGCTCGGTTCTGGGACCATTACTCTTCTCAATTGACACTCTCGGCCTAGGGCAACTCATTGTGTCCCATGGCCTCCAGTGCCACCTCTACGCTGACGACACCCAAATCTACCTGTTTAGAACTGACATCGCCTCCCTACTATCCAAAATTCCACAATGCCTGTCTGCCATCTCATCCTTCTTCTTTGCCCGCCTCCTTAAGCTGAACATGGACAAAACCGAGTTCATCGTCTTCTCCACAAGCCGCTCCCACTCGCTAACCAACCTATCCATCGTGGTCAACGACTGTTCTCTCTCCCCAGTCCCCCACGCCAAGTACCTCGGAGTTATCCTTGACACTTCCCTCTCCTTCAAGCCCCACTTCCAGGCCCTCGCCACCTCCTGCCATCTCCAGCTCAAAAACATCTCTCGGATCCGTACTTTTCCTGACCATGACACTGCTAAAACCCTTATTTACGCTCTCATCATCTCCCGCCTCGACTACTGCAACCTCTTGCTCACTGACCTCCCTGCTTCCTCCCTTGCACCTCTCCAATCTATCCTAAACTCCGCTGCCCATCTAATCCATCTGTCCTCCTGCTACTCCCCTGTCTCTCCCCTATGCCAAGCCCTTCATTGGCTCCCTGCTTCCCAGAGAACCTGGTTTAAAACATTAACAATGACATACAACTTCATACACAACTTGTCCCCTCCATATATCTCCAACATGGTCTCCCGATACCTACCCTCACGCAACCTGCGATCCTCTCAAGAACTCCTCCACTACTCCCTCCTCATCTCCTCTTCGCACAACCGCATAAAGGATTGCTCCCGTGCATCACCCATACTCTGAAACTCTATGCCCCAGACATTCTTCTACCCTGTGAATCTTCAAAAGGAGCCTGAAGACAGACCCACCTCTTCCGCCAACCCTACAACCTGCAATGAGAGCTGGTCCACCGCACCGCCTCACGACCGTCACCTCCCCCTCCTACTGTATCCCCACCCGCCCCTCGTAGACTGTGAGCCCTTGCGGACAGGATCTTTCCCCTCTTGTATCTGTACGACCGAATTGTCCACATTTATTGTACTTGTCCTAGTCTGCCCTTTTAACCTGTAAAGCGCCATGGAATGCAATGGCACTATATAAATAAATAATAATAATAATTGTTCCAAAACACAGCACAAGAACTTCAGTTGTCCTAAAAAGTCATGTACATGTGGCACCCCTGCGGGGGATTGCCACAGGACCTACTGGTGCAAGGAGGGATGTACACCTTGGCACACACAGCACCCAACACCTTCCACCCCAGATCTGGAGGGGGAGCCCCACTGGCTGCCCTTAAGCCAGTTCCCCTATAAGGATCCAGGCCTGAGGGGATGAGTCAGTCAGTCTGCACTCAGCAGTGAAGAGAGAAGTTAATTCCAGTCAGACAGCCAAGGAGAAGGTACTGAAGGAGCTGGTTGCTGGGACCAAGCCAGGCCCAGAACCAGGGAACACTGACCCAGCTGTGCAACGCCCTAGGGAGAAGGACAGAGGCCAGTGGAAGAAGTAGGAGGAAAGAGGAAGGGAACATACCTGGTATCCCTTTAGCCCACTGGACACCGGAGTCCGAAGTTGCTATTCATCTAAAGTGTAGCAGAGAAAGTCCGGACCCACCAGGAGGATCTAGTCCCCTGAGGTTACACCAAGTGTGACACCAAACCTGACCAAGAATAGGACTAGGACCAGGGGCCCAAGAAGAGAATAGGGATCCCCACAGCAAGGTCCTCATTGTCGGTTATGGAGTAGTACCCTGAGAGGGAGAAAGAGCGGCAAGTTCAGTTACAGGCAGGACTTACCCCAATCACTGCACACACTAACAGAGGAGGCCTCACAACTCTCCAAGGTGGACGTCCCAAACTGCACCGATAACCTGGTTACCCACCCGGACCGTGCCTGTTACCGGACATCAGTAAAAGGTACCAAAACAAAGACTATTGTGTGTGTGTGTGCCTGCTTCATCGCTGCCTGCAGCGTTCACAGCAGAATCACTAATACTACTCCCCTCATCCACCCCGCTGCCCTGAGGTAAAGCTCCACCTGTGGGGAGCTGTACTACTCTAAGCTGCATGTCCATCACCTCAGTGGCTGGCCGCAGCTCTGGTATCCACGTTACCAGGTACCACAGGTGGCGTCACGTTACATTACCCCATCATAATCACCTCCGCCCCGCCATTGAGCGTCCAGGGCACGGAACCGGGAACAGACCAGACGTGATCCCCACAGAAGAAACCACCTGTCTCGGTATCAGAGTATCCCTTACCCTGTCGACCAACTTAAATCTGGCGTCACGAACTGGATCCCGTGCCCGGTAAAACCCGGTACTGTGTGCTTAAAATAGACTTTATTGACTGTTTTGTGAACTGTAAAATCGGGCCGCCATTACTGCGCCACGGATAGGGAAGAGTGTCGCGGCTAGAAAAAAGCGTGATGATAAGCCCCGCCTCTCCCCTCTGCCGAAGATCAATGAAGGGCAGTGTCTAGTTCCGGAAATACCCGAGGTGCTCCACTCCCCCTGTAGAGCCGCCGACTACCGGAAAAAGTTTACCTCACCGGCTGGCAGCGATTAACTAGGGGGGCACCACCATGAGTGAAGCGGACGACGCACATGTCCCTGACAGAAGGGATGTCCGGAATGCCGCACTAGCCGTTCCCGCAGCCGGTGTGGGAGCCACAGCACCCGGAGCAGTGGCTCCGATAATGCCGTTAGCCTTGCCGTACATATCGGGCGCAAAATGGTTGTCAGCCTACGAAGGTAAGCTCGGTACTTAGCAGCCTTCAAACAAAAGATGTGTGCCGTGCTGGACATGTATGCAATGACAGAAAAGCAGTGAGCCGCAATTGTGCTGGGACAATTACCAGGCGCAGGGGAGCTAGAGGTCGAGTCTTGGAGTGATGCTGACAGAGACTCTGTAGCAAAAGTATTTGACAAGCTCAAAGCTACTTTTGACGCACACAGTCTGAACTAAGGATGATATTCTACCAATGCAAACAGAGACCGCAAGATGTCATCAGAGACTTTGCCCTACATTTACATGGGGCACTCCAGTCCTTAAAGCAGGTAAACCCGGCAAGTGTGCTAGAAGAAGATAAAATGCTTGCGGAACAGTTTATGAACGGATTGAGGTCGGACTACCACCGCCAGCAGGTACACATGTGGGTCTTAGATCATCCTGATGTGAACTCTAATGCTTTAAAAGACCGAGCTATAACCGTGCTACGAGAACCATTGCCTGCAGAACTTGTAACCCAATCCTGGCAGGTTAACACCTCTCCCATAGACTTTGAACCTACCCCCAAAGGCCCTGCAAAAGCGGTAGGGCAAGCTGTGGCAACCAACCCTGATGATGATCTACGTAGCCAGGTGCTACAGCTAACCAAAAATATGGACTATGTGTTAAAAATCTTGCAAGCCTGGCCGGGGGCACAACCACCAAGCAGAATCCAGCTAGCTAATTGCCCTGAGGATGTCCCGTGGATGAGGAGGAAGCCCAAGTCACCCATGGAGGGAACCAACAAGTCGCCCATTCTGGGGACCAACAAGTCACCCGTTCTGGGGACCAACAAGTTGCCCGTTCAGGGGACCAATGCACCATTCCAACGCAGAGCCGGCAACCACACGGATTCATCAGGACAACCCATCTGTCTATGCTGCAACAAGCCAAGCCACTTCACAAGAGGATGTCCTTTAAACCCAAGATTCCTGGGTCCGAGGGCCAATCCCCAGGAGTAGGACTACTGGGCCCACTTGACTGGCGTAATCGGTATGTGGGAGGCCGTCCGTACCTCAACATTATGCTAGATGGAATCCCCACATCGGCCCTACTGGACACACAGGTTACCCCCATCCCACATATCCTTTACAAACAATTTTGGGCTGACACTGATCTTAGACCCCCAGACCCTAACTTTGTCATTCTTGCAGCTAATGGATAACCACTGAATCAGGTGGGGTTTAGAGAAGTGACAATAAAGCTGGGAAGGGTGGAGTTAAAAGACCAAGGGTTATGTGTGGTAGAAAATGACCCTAATGAAAAATACCCCTACATGGTAATTGGTACTAATCGAATTGAAAACTGCCTTGGAGAAGTGTTGTTTTTACTCCAACAGATTGCTGTGACTGCTGGTTATGGGCGGAAGAGAGTCCTCCAAAGAGAGATCCGAGCCCTCATCCACAAGCAACAGGTAAATCTGTCTGGGGGAGAGATTGGCAGTGTACAGGTAACAGACCCGTTTCCCATTGTGTTACCACCTTTCTTAGAATTCTGCTCCGGATAAGAGCTAATGGGGGGAGAGACAAATGGAATAGATCCGGCGCAGATCTAAGTGTATTAGTCTTTTTCAATAAATAGTTACTGTCATTGAAATATTGCTCACCTTTTTACAAGATGTATATCGTATTTCTTAATAGATTGCTGGACTGCAGGCTTGCTGCTCACTCCTCCGGAGATTCCAAAGACTCACGGTGTGTCTCTGATCAGTCAAGTAAAAAGGTAATGAAAACCGGTTTCAAATTGGAGCGGCGCTTCCATACTCATCCAGGGTATTATTTTTTAAAAATATTTTCTTTTATTTCATTCCAATTGTAAAAAATTTAAAAATGTACTATACTGTATCGTTTTTTCATTTTTTAAAATCGGAATCAAATACAGACAGTAGAGCCCTTTTTCCCATCAAACCAGGCGGAGGATTACACCTCCAAGGGACAGCTGGAAGAGTGGTGCCAGCAGTTACACGTAGGAACTGATGCCACCATGGTTGAGAGGTTAATAAAGATGCAGTCCCTTCGATCCGTTCGATCTGTTCCTGGATCTGAATGCTTTCGCACGAAAATTAATTTTTTGTTGGAAGAAAAAAAGATACCAAATACTGATAACATTAAGCCTATGAGTGATATGGAATCTATTAAAATCATTAATAATTATGTACATAAAGAGGTACAGCCAAAATCTGGGTTTTATCCCATACAAAATAGAGGACATAATATAGAGACGTTTTTTGCATTGGTGCAGGAGGAATTCAGACTTCTGGAAGTAAATAAGCAAAATAATGGTGATAAATTAATGAAAGGTAAAACAAAAAATAATTGTAAAAGCATACATGGTTTTAAAAAAGGAAGAAGATTGAATAATATTTGTAAGCAGGAGAAAGAGGCTTTGGAGTCTTTAAAAAACAATACAAGCATTGTGATCCGCCAAGCAGATAAAGGGGGAGGGGTGGTGATCCAAAATAGAAAAGATTATATAGAAGAAGCGCAAAAGATCCTGTCAGATGCTAAATACTATTTGAGATTACAGGATGATCCAACACAAATATATACAGTTAGGGCCAGAAATATTTGGACAGTGACACAATTTTCGCGAGTTGGGCTCTGCTTGCCACCACATTGGATTTGAAATGAAACCTCTACAACAGAATTCAAGTGCAGATTGTAACGTTTAATTTGAAGGGTTGAACAACAATATCTGATAGAAAATGTAGGAATTGTACACATTTCTTTACAAACACTCCACATTTTAGGAGGTCAAAAGTAATTGGACAAATAAACATAACCCAAACAAAATATTTTTATTTTCAATATTATGTTGCGAATCCTTTGGAGGCAATCACTGCCTTAAGTCTGGAACCCATGGACATCACCAAACGCTGGGTTTCCTCCTTCTTAATGCTTTGTCAGGCCTTTACAACCGCAGCCTTCAGGTCTTGCTTGTTTGTGGGTCTTTCCGTCTTAAGTCTGGATTTGAGCAAGTGAAATGCATGCTCAATTGGGTTAAGATCTGGTGATTGACTTGGCCATTGCAGAATGTTCCACTTTTTTGCACTCATGAACTCCTGGGTAGCTTTGGCTCTATGCTTGGGGTCATTGTCCATCTGTACTATGAAGCGCCGTCCAATCAACTTTGCAGCATTTAGCTGAATCTGGGCTGAAAGTATATCCCGGTACACTTCAGAATTCATCCGGCTACTCTTGTCTGCTGTTATGTCATCAATAAACACAAGTGACCCAGTGCCATTGAAAGCCATGCATGCCCATGCCATCACGTTGCCTCCACCATGTTTTACAGAGGATGTGGTGTGCCTTGGATCATGTGCCGTTCCCTTTCTTCTCCAAACTTTTTTCTCCCCATCATTCTGGTACAGGTTGATCTTTGTCTCATGTGTCCATAGAATACTCTTCCAGAACTGAGCTGGCTTCTTGAGGTGTTTTTCAGCAAATTTAACTCTGGCCTGTCTATTTTTGGAATTGATGAATGGTTTGCATCTAGATGTGAACCCTTTGTATTTACTGTCATGGAGTCTTCTCTTTACTGTTGACTTAGAGACAGATACACCTACTTCACTGAGAGTGTTCTGGACTTCAGTTGATGTTGTGAACGGGTTCTTCTTCACCAAATAAAGTATGCGGCGATCATCCACCACTGTTGTCATCCGTGGATGCCCAGGCCTTTTAGAGTTCCCAAGCTCACCAGTCAATTCCTTTTTTCTCAGAATGTACCCAACTGTTGATTTTGCTACTCCAAGCATGTCTGCTATCTCTCTGATGTTTTTTTTTCTTTTTTTTCAGCCTCAGGATGTTCTGCTTCACCTCAATTGAGAGTTCCTTTGACCGCATGTTGTCTGGTCACAGCAACAGCTTCCAAATGCAAAACCACACACCTGAAATCCACCCCTGACCTTTTAACTACTTCATTGATTACAGGTTAACGAAGGAGACGCCTTCAGAGTTAATTGCAGCCCTTAGAGTCCATTGTCCAATTACTTTTGGTCCCTTGAAAAAGAGGAGGCTATGCATTACAGAGCTATGATTCCTAAACCCTTTCTCCGATTTGGATGTGGAAACTCTCATATTGCAGCTGGGAGTGTGCACTTTCAGCCCATATTATATATATAATTGTATTTCTGAACATGTTTTTGTAAACAGCTAAAATAACAAAACTTGTGTCACTGTCCAAATATTTCTGGCCCTAACTGTATTAAAGAATATAGGAGCCTCATCAATGAAGCTTTTATGGAAAATATTTTAAATAAAAAGGAAAAAAATTTTCTGATGATTCCTACACCAACAATGGCACTGTTTTACCATCTGCCAAAAATGCATAAAGATCCTGTTAACCCCCCGGGGAGACCAATCATATCTGGAATCGGCTCCCTGACTACAAATTTATCTCACTATATAGACCTTTTCTTACAGGACCCAGTTAAATCTTTATCATCATATCTAAAAGATTCCACACAATTAATTAACGTTCTCAAAAATATAGAATGGCAAAAACATTTTTATTTTATCACCATGGATGTTAACGCATTATATTCCAACATAGATCATGATTTAGGGATAAATGCGGTGGATTATTATCTCACAGAGACTGGTCTTGCAACGAAACAAAATAATTTTCTGTTGAACGGTTTGGGATTTATTTTGAGGCCTAATGTTTTCAGTTTTGAAGGTTTGCTATATTTGCAGCTGCTCGGGACCGCGATGGGGACTCGGGTCGCCCCAAGTTTCACAAATCTTTTTATGGGGCGATTCGAGTCCTCATCGATTTTAAGGAAGCTGGAAATTGAAAAGAAAATAGTTTTTTATAGGCGTTTCATAGACGATCTGATAATTATTTGGAATGGTACAAAAGAAGAAGCAATGGAAATGATAAATACGTTGAATAAAAATGATTGGGGCATTTCATTTACCTCAGAAATAAGTAACGAAAAAATTGTGTATTTAGATTTGGAAATTAGCCACAAGGGGACATGTATCATCACAAAAACGCATTTTAAAAAAGTTGATTCCAACGGATTTTTGGATTTTAGAAGTGCCCATTACAAAAAGTGGAAAGAAAACATTCCATTCAGTCAGTTTTTTCGCATCAGGAAAAATTGTACTAAAGAGAAAGACTATGAAACCCAGGCTGATATTTTAAAGAAAAGATTTGAGGAAAAGAAATATCCCAAAAAATTGGTTCATGCTGCATATGAAAAAAACAGGGCAAAAAAGCAGGAGGATTGTTTGAGTAAAAAGAATGGGGAAGGAAATGAGGTGATTTGTACAAAAATAAAGGATAGAGAAGGAGGCAGGTGGAAATTTAATTTTATCACAACTTATAATAGGGGGAATAAAACGATACGCATGATTCTGAAAAAGTACTGGTATATTTTAAAACGTGATCCGATTTTGGGAAAATGTCTGCGTGAGGAACCAGGTATAACATTTAGAATTGGGAAAACGATAAAAAGTCAAATAGCCCCAAGTAGGTTAAGAGACAATAAAAAAAGATCTGCAAAAAATGGAAAAAGTAGAGATCATGAGATTGGAGTTTTTAGATGCAGTTCCAGGAAATGTCATACGTGTGGGATTCTGAACCATGGTGCAAAACAGATTGCAAGCAAAAGTACAGGTGAAATAATTGAAATAAAACAGAATCTGAGATGCGATAGCGATTATATTGTTTACGTTATTGATTGTAGCTGTGGGCTACAGTACGTGGGGCGCACAACGCAGACTTTACGTGCTCGCATAAATGGGCACAGAAATAGAGCAAAAAATGGGTTTTTAAAACATAGCTTGTCAAGACATTTATTACTCAAGCACAATAAGAATTTTAATATAATGGTGACACCTCTAGAACAAATACCTGTTTAAACAATCAATAGAAATTCTCTGCTTAATCGCAAAGAGACATATTGGATTTACCGCCTTCAAACATTGCATCCCAATGGTCTCAATGATATTGTGGAAAGAATTTAGTATTTAGTATTCAGTATATATATATGATCCCTTTTAACCCCTTCCCGACCCTTGGCCCACCGTGTGGGCCATGGAAAACAGTTCCTTCACGACCCATGGCTCAAGGGGTGGGCCATGAAATGATCGGGCTCCTGCGGCCCGTGTGAGGGGGGTGACTCAGGTGTCACTGTAGCTAATGCACAGTGACAACCTGTAGTTCACCCCACGGGGGGTGGATTAACCCCCCCGTGCCCAGAGCCCCTCTGATTGGCAGTTGAAATTCATACTGCCAATCAGTGCGAATAATCCCCTCCAGATCGGATTGGAGCTCTCCAATCAGATCAGGAGGGGCGGGATGGCATGTGCCGTCTCCCTCCTAGCCCCCCCTCACTCCAGGGCCCCCCGATGGCTCTCCTGGCCCCCCCGATCGCCGTCCTACCCCCCCACCCGACGGCGGTAACAGTCATCCGCCGGCGGTATGCCCGCCGGTTGTAAATGACTATCACCGCTGCCGCCTGTCAGCTTCCACGAAGGGGGCTGATGAAGCTAACATCCCCATGCCCCGTATCCCTCCCATCCCTCTCTCACCTACCGGCGGGTCCGCCGGTGCAGCAGCCGTCCAGCTCCGGTGTGGGCTCCTCCTCTTCCGGGCTCCTCCTCCTGGATCAGTTAAGTATGTATGTATGTATGTATGTATCAATGAATGAATGAATGAATGAATGGATGTCTGCGTGCGTGGATGTCTGCATGCGTGGGTGTCTGAGTGCGTGGGTGTCTGCGTGTGTGGATGTCTGCGTGCGTGGATGTCTGCGTGCGTGGATGTCTGCGTGCGTGGATGTCTGTGTGCGTGGATGTCTGCGTGCTTAGATGTCTGCGTGCGTGGATGTCTGCGTGCTTGGATGTCTGCGTGCTTGGATATCTGCGTGCGTGGATGTCTGCGTGCTTGGATGTCTGCGTGCATGGATGTCTGCGTGCGTGGATGACTGCGTGCGTGGATGTCTGCGTGCGTGGATGTCTGCGTGCGTGGATGTCTGCGTGCGTGGATGTCTGCGTGCTTGGATGTCTGCGTGCGTGGATGTCTGCGTGCGTGGATGTCTGCGTGCATGGATGTCTGCGTGCATGGATGTCTGCGTGCATGGATGTCTGCGTGGATGTCTGCGTGCGTGGATGACTGCGTGCGTGGATGTCTGCGTGCGTGGATGTCTGCGTGCGTGGATGTCTGCGTGCGTGGATGTCTGCATGCGTGGATGACTGCGTGCGTGGATGTCTGCGTGCGTGGATGTCTGCGTGCGTGGATGTCTGCGTGCGTGGATGTCTGCGTTCGTGGATGACTGCGTGCGTGGATGACTGCGTGCGTGGATGACAGCGAGCGGGCGTGGATGTGTGTGTGCATGGATGATGGGTGCATAAGTGGATGGATGGGTGCAACAAGGGATCAAGTATCCTCTTGTTGTAGTCTCTGGGATCATAGTCATGGTGCACTGTATGACAGATCATTGTCATACAGTGCACCATAACTCTGACCCCAGAGGCTGTTGGAAGAGGACACTTGATCCCTTGCTGCAATCTCTGGATTAAGCAGAGGCGATCGAGCGTTGTGGGACCTTCGTTGTGGACTACGTCGGAGGCGGTCGAGCGCCGTGGGACCTTCGTTGTGGAATACGTCGGAGGCGGTCGAGCGCCGTGGGATCTTCGTTGTGGACTACGTCGGATCTTTATAATAAAGATGGAGTCCAAATTTTGTTTGTTTTTTTTTCAAATGAAAAGATTTTTCTCTGTGTGTATTTTCTATTTACCACTATTTACCAGAGATTCCAAATGGCGGGTCTAACATTGGCCCTATATTATGAATCTCGGCCTTAGTGCCAGCTGCCAATAACAAGCTGGCATTAACCCCTTTATTACCCAGTTTGCCACAGGCACCAGGGCAACTGGAAGAGTCTGTGTACAGCGCCAGAAAATGGCGCTTCAATGAATGCGCCATTTTTTGGGGCGGCTGCGGGGCTGCAATTCACAGCATAGGGGGCCCAGAAAGCTTGGGCCTCTCTATGCTGTGTAATCCAGCCCCCAGCTGCCTAGCTGTACCTGGCTGGACCAAAAATATGGCGGAGCCCTATGTCATTTTTTTTCTAGAATTAGTTCTAGAAAGAAAAAGGGCTTTGCTGTATTTTTGGTTACCAGCCAGGTACAACGAGGCAGCTGGGGGTTGCTGGCAGTCTGTAGCTGCCAAGTTGTACCTGGCTGGACCAAAAATATGGCGGAGCCCTATGTCATTTTTTTTCTAGAATTAGTTCTAGAAAGAAAAAAAAAAAGGGCTTTGCTGTATTTTTGGTTACCAGCCAGGTACAACGAGGCAGCTGGGGGTTGCTGGCAGTCTGTAGCTGCCAAGTTGTACCTGGCTGGACCAAAAATATGGCGGAGCCCTATGTCATTTTTTTTCTAGAATTAGTTCTAGAAAGAAAAAAAAAAGGGCTTTGCTGTATTTTTGGTTACCAGCCAGGTACAACGAGGCAGCTGGGTGTTGCTGGCAGTCCGTAGCTGCCAAGTTGTGCCTGGCTGGACCAAAAATATGGCGAAGCCCCACATCATTTTTTTTTTTACTTCTACCAATAAAATGACAAGGAGCTTTGCCTTATTTTTGGATGCCAGCCAGGTACAACTTGGCAGTTGGGGGCTGCAATCCTCATCGTGGAGAGACCCAAATGTTGTGGCCCCCCCACGCTGCAAATTGCAACCCACAGCCAAACCAGAAAATAGCACATTAGAGGTGCCATTTTCTGGTGCTGTACCCCAACTCTTCCAGTTGCCCTTGTGCTGGTGGCACACAGGAGCACTCCATACGTGACATGGTGTCCGCTAACAAGTTGAATGGAAAATTAGCTCCAATTGTTAGCGGACACCATGTCGCGTATGGAGAGCCCCTGTGTGCCTAAACATTAGAGCTCCCCCACAAGTGACCCCATTTTGGAAACTACACCCCCCAAGGAACGTATCTAGATGCATAGTGAGCACTTTGAACCCCAGGTGCTTCACAAATTGATCCGTAAAAATGAAAAAATACATTTTTGGGGGGAAACAAAGTACTTTTTCATTTTTACGGATCAATTTGTGAAGCACCTGGGGATTCAAAGTGCTCACTATACATCTAGATACGTTCCCTGGGGGGTCTAGTTTCCAAAATGGGGTCACTTGTGGGGGAGCTCCAATGTTTAAGGACACAGGGGCTCTCCAAACGCGACATGGTGTCCGTTAACAATTTGAATGGAAATCAGCTCAAATTGTTAGCGGACATCATGTCACGTTTGGAGAGCCCCTGGGTGCCTAAACATTGGAGCTCCCCTATAAGTGACCCCATTTTAGAAACTAGACCCCCCAGGGAACTTATCTAGATGGGTGGTGAGCATTTTGAACACCGCAGTGCTTCACAAATTAATCTGTAAAAATGAAAAAAAGAAAATTTTTGTGGAAATAAAAGTACTTTTTCATTTTTACGGATGAATTTGTGAAGCACCTGGGGCTTCAAAGTGCTCACTATGCACCTAGATACGTTCCTTGGGGGGGTCTAGTTTCCAAAATGGGGTCACTTGTGGGGGAGCCCAATGTTTAGGCACACAGGGGCTCACTAAACACAACATGGTTACAGCTAACAATTTGAGCTGATTTTTATTCAAATTGTTAGCGGACACCATGTCGCGTTTGGAGAGCCCCTGTGTGCCTAAACATTGGAGCTCCCCTACAAGTGACCCCATTTTGGAAACTAGACACTCCAGGGAACATATCTAGATGGGTAGTGAGCATATTGAACCCCCAGGTGCTTCACAAATTGATCTGTGAAAATGAAATAGTACTTTTTTTTCACAAAAATTTTCTTTTAGCCTAAATTTTCTCGTCTTCACAATGCAACAGCATAAAATTCATCCTAAAATTTGTTGGGCAATTTCTCCTGAGTACACCGATACCTCATATGTGGTCATAAACCACTGTTTGGGCGCACGGCAGGGGTCAGAAGGGAAAGAGCGCAATTTCACTTTTTGAATGTAAAATTAGCTCCAAAATTCAAATTGCGCTCCTTCACTTCTGAGCCCTACCGTGCGCCCAAACAGTGGTTTATGACCACATATGAGGTATCGATGTACTTGGGAGAATTTGCACAACACATTTGAAGATCCATTTTATCCTGTTGCCCATGTGAAAATGAAAGAATTGAGGCTAAAAGAACATTTTTGATAAAAAAATTAAAATATCCATTTTTTGTTTCCACTTTGCCTTAGTTCCTGTGAAGCACCTGAAGGGTTAATAATCTTCTTGAATGTAGTTTTGAGTAGCTGGAGGGGTGCAGTTTTTGGAATGGTGTCATTTTTGGGTGTTTTCTGTCATGTACACCCCTCAAAAGGACTTCAAATGTGATGTGGTCACTAAAAAAAATGGTTTTGTAAATTTTGGTTGAAAAATGAAAAATTGCTCATGAAATTTGAACCCTTATAACGTCCTAATAAAATTTTTTTTTTTTCCAAAATTGTGCTGATGTGAAGTAGACATGTGGTAAATATTATTTAATAACTTATTTCTGTCACATATCAAAAAAAATTAAAAATGTGAAAATTGTGAAATTTTCAAAATTTTTGCCATATTTTTGATTTTTTCACAAATAAACACAAACATTTTCGACTTAAATTTAATACTAACATGAAGCCCAATATGTCACGAAAAAACAATCTCAGAATTGCTAGGATCCGTTGAAGCGTTCCCGAGTTATAACCTCATAAAGGGACACTGGTCAGAATTGCAAAAAATGCCAACGTCTTTAGGGTCAAAATAGGCTGGGTCCTGAAGGGGTTAAAACAAAACAACAAAAAAAAACAAAAAAAAAACTCTTTTTAAAACATTTTACTTTTTTTTGTTAACTTTTATGTAATTTAAGATTTTTTGTGGATAGTAATTTTATTGATAAATGTTCTTAGTGGTTTTTTAGCATAGTGATTGCTGTTTGTGGGTGTTTGTTTTCACTATGTAATGAAGCACTGTAGCTGAAGCAGACAATGAGACTGATTGGACAGGTGTGGTTATACCCACACCCTCATGTCATTACCTAGCAAGCTGCAATTATCTTTTACCTATAAAGCAAAGTTTCAAATGTATTTTTATTTAGATACCTGAGGAAGGCGGTTGTCTCCGCCGAAACGCGTTGTATCCATTTTTTATATTCTCACATGTTTTGAGTAATAAAATTTTTGTGGACAAGAAGTTCTTAAAATCATTACCACGGGGAGCGCGGCCACCATAGATAGTAATGGCCTATGCCAGCAGAAAACTTCGACCCACCGAGAGGAATCCTGAAAACTACAGTTCCTTTAAGTTGGAGTTCCTGGCCTTGGTCTAGGGTATAACAGAGTGGTTCAAGCATTACCTGGCAGCTTCAAAATTCACCGTCTTCACGGATAATAACCCGTTAACACACTTGGATGCCACGAAGCTTGGTGCATTGGAGCAATTCTGGATGGCCCGACTATCAAACTATGACTTTACCATCAAGTACCCGGCAGGCCGTAACAATGCAAATGTTGATACCCTCTAAAGAAACCCTCAAGTACATTTGCAAGGACTTGAAGAAGAGGCAGATGACTTGGAGGAAATAGAACTCCCAGCTTTCCATAAAAGTAGGAGATGGAAAATGACAGAAGCCTATATCTACCAGAACCGTCAGAATGTTGCACTAAACCAGTTGCCTCACTATGGATGGAAAGAGACACAAGACAGTGATCCGGCAGTGAGCCTAATAAAGAGTTTGATAACCCAACCGGATTCCCAACTTGAAAAGAATGCTCCACCAGAGGCCCAATACCTGTGGAAAGAAAGAAGCAGGTTATTCATCTATCAAGGTCAATTGTGCAGATGGTATATCAACCCCAGAACACATGAAATGGTATGGAAAGTTGTGGTTCCAAAGAGAGACGTCCAAATGGTGTTAGAAGTGTACCATAACAGAGCAGGACACCTTGGATGGAGAAAACTGGAGATATTGTTACGAGAAAGATTCTATTGGATCGGCATGAGGTCTACCATTGAGACATTGAGAAAGGGTGTAAAAATTGTGGACCATGCTCATTAAGAAGAAAAGACCGTAACAACCAGAAAGCACCACTCCAGCCAATCATCACTAAACAGCCATTGGAACTGGTAGCCTTAGATCATGTCAAACTCATAACCAGCAGATCAGGCTATACCTATGCTCTTACCATGGTGGACCGCTATTCCAGATTCCTTTAGTAGCTCCTGTGAAGGACTTAACAGCTCAGAAAGCAGCAAGAACCTTTCAAGCCTATTTCTGCAGACCCCAAGGGTACCCAGAACAGATGTTGACAGACCAAGGTCCTGCCTTTGAAGCTGAAGTATTTCAAGATTTCTGTAACTTATATGGATGCAAGAAAATTTGTACCATACCACGCCTTACCATCCCCAAGCCAATGGAATGTGCGAGAAAATGAATCACGTGTTAACAGAATTGCTAAAAACTCTGCCCTTAGAAGAGCGAAACAGATGGCCAGAGAAGTTACCAGACCTTGTTGACATCTACAACAACATCCCAGTAAGCTCAACAAATTGTACCCCTGCATACCTCATGAGAGCAAGAACAGGAAAATTGCCAGTAGACTTTGAAATGGGCATTGCAGTTCCTGTAGAAGACACCTCAGATGCAAATTGGAATACCAGAAGAAAGGAGCAGTACAAGAAAATACAGGAATGTGTTGAGAGAAGTCTGGCAAAATCAAGAGAAAAACAAGTAACAAACTTTAACAAAAGTGCACAAGGAACACCCTTAACACCAGGTGAATTGGTTTTGAAAAGGAAAAGGAGACTTCACATTGTTAGATGATCAATGGGAAGCAGAACCATACACTGTATTACCATGAAACTTTGACAACCTGTCCTGCTATCCGAGTACCTCCTACCCTGTCGACCGACTCATACATAACACTCTGAGATCTCCAAAAACTGTATGAAGCTCAGTTTAGCCACAGCAAAAAAAGTGACCTCAAGTTATTTGACTGTGGGTAAACAAATACAGTGTTGGCCAAAAGTATTGACACCCCTGCAATTCTGTCAAATAATACTCAGTTTCTTCCTGAAAATGATTGCAATCACAAATTCTTTGGTATTATTATCTACATTTAATTTATCTTCAATGAAAAAAAACACAAAAATAATTGTCCTAAAGCCAAATTGGATATAGTTCCACACCAAACATAAAAAAGGGGGTGGACAAAAGTATTTGCACTGTTAGAAAAATCATGTGATGCTTCTCTAATTTGTGTAATTAACAGCACCTGTAACTTACCTGTGGCACCTAACAGGTGTTGGCAATAACTAAATCATACTTGCAGCCAGTTGACATGGATTAAAGTTGACTCAACCTCTGTCCTGTGTCCTTGTGTGTACCACATTGAGCATGGAGAAAAGAAAGAAGACCAAAGAACTCTCAAGGCTACAAGTCCATCTCCAAAGACCTGAATGTTCCTGTGTCTACCGTGCACAGTGTCATCAAGAAGTTTAAAGCCCATGGCACTGTGGCTAATCTCCCTAGATGTGGACGGAAAAGGAAAATTGACAAGAGATTTCAACGCAAGATTGTGTGGATGGTGGATAAAAAACCTTGACTAACATCCAAACAAGTTCAAGCTGCCCTGCAGTCCGATGGTATAACAGTGTCAACCCGTACTATCCATCGGCGTCTGAATGAAAAGGGACTGTATGGTAGGAGACCCAGGAAGACCCCACTTCTTACCCCGAGACATAAAAAAGCCAGGCTGGAGTTTGCCAAAACTTACCTGAGAAAGCCTAAAATGTTTTGGAAGAATGTTCTCTCTTTTTGGTCAAAAGCATCAAATAGAGTTTACAGGAGAAAAAAAGAGGCATTCAAAGAAAAGAACACGGTCCCTACAGTGAAACATGGCGGAGGTTCCCTGATGTTTTGGGGTTGCTTTGCTGCCTCTGGCACTGGACTGCTTGACAGTGTGCATGGCATTATGAAGTCTGAAGACTACCAACAAATTTTGCAGCATAATGTAGCGCCCAGTGTGAGAAAGCTGGGTCTCCCTCAGAGGTCATGGGTCTTCCAGCAGGACAATGACCCAAAACACACTTCAAAAAGCACTAGAAAATGGTTTGAGAGAAAGCACTGGAGACTTCTAAGGTGGCCAGCTATGAGTCCAGACCTGAATCCCTTAGCACACCGGTGGAGAGATCTAAAAATGGCAGTTTGGAGAAGGCACCCTTCAAATATCAGGGACCTGGAGCAGTTTGCCAAAGAAGAATGGTTTAAAATTCCAGCAGAGCATTGTAAGAAACTCATTGATGGTTATCAGAAACAGTGATCACAGTTATTTTGGCTAAAGGTTGCGCAACCAAGTATTAGGCTGAGGATGCCAATACTTTTGTCTGGCCCACTTTTGGAGTTTTGTGTGAAATGATCAATGTTTTGCTTTTTGGTTCATTCTCTTTTGTGTTTTTTCATTGAAGACAAATTAAATGAAGATACTAATACCAAAGAATTTGTGATTGCAATCATTTTCAGGAAGAAACTGAGTATTATCTGACCGAATTGCAGGGGTGTCAATACTTTTGGCCAACACTGTAAAAGCTGTTCGGGCAGCACGGTGCCTCAAGTGGTTAGCGCTGCAGCCTTTGTAGCACTGGGGTCTTGAGGTCCTGAGTTCAATTTCCACCAAGGACACTAAGGACAACATCTGCAAGGAGGTTGTATGTTCTCCCCGTGTTTGCATGGGTTTCCTCCAGGCACATTTTGTTTACCTCCCACATTGTAAAGACATACTGGTAGGATGTTTAGATTGTGAGAGACAGCATTACTGATGTATGTAAAGTGCTATGGAATTAATAGCGCTATATAAATGAATAAATATTATTATTATTTTTTGCTGCTGTGCAATAGCACACTTTCCTTAATATTTATTTAGTGTTTGTATGGTTCGTCTCCTTATATGACTTCAGATAAAGTTCTAAATACTTGAGAAGATATATATAGTACAAGAAATGGGAATGCCGAGGGGATGAACGATGATCATCTCATTCAAATGAACTTCAATGGGGACAGTCGCCATGCCGTCCTCTCCCTCCCTCTACTGTTGGCCTACGGCCCCTACTTGTTTGATAAAGCACTGTATTTGAAATAAATTGAAGATCACACTTGTTGGTGAGTGCTGCTGTTTCATTTACATTGCTAATCTGTACTGTCCATCTGCTGGAATTTTGGGTTATGCATCTGTGACAGGTTCAGTTCAGCTCTGCGGGATACCAGAGGTGGATGTGTTGCGTAACAGTCAGCTAGGTTTGTGCTAAACTCTGTTGTCCTCTGTTGTCCTTTCTCCAGTATTTCTAAATACTTGACAAGCCTAAAACCTCTCTGGAATTTAACGGCATGCCAATAAGACACGGGACAATATACTCTTCTTTGATTGACAGGGTTAGCCACAGCTTTATTTTTCTTTCTTTTTTCATGAACCATTTCTCTTAACATACCGTATATACTCATGTATAAGCCGACCCGTGTATAAGCCGACCCCCCTACTTTTGCCCCCAAAACCTGGGAAAACCTATTGACTCGTGTATAAGCCGAGGGTGGACCCCAGCACAGGTGTACAGCCCCAGCAGTGTGGTATACTGGCCCCCAATGGTAGTATACAGCAGCCTCCCCAGTGGCATATACAGGCCCCAGTAGTATATACAGCAACCCCAGTGGTATACAGCAGCCTCCCCAGTGATATATACAGACCCCACCAGTATATACAGCAGCCCCAGTGGTATACAGGCCCCAGCAGTATATACAGCAGCTCTGAGGGTATACAGCAGCCCCCAGGGGTTATACAGCACCCCCAGGGGTTATACAGTGGCCCCCAGGGGGTATACAGTGGCCCCCAGGGGGTACCCAGCGGCCCCCAGGGGGTACCCAGCAGCCCCCAGGGGGTACCCAGCAGCCCCCAGGGGGTATCCAGCAGCCCCCGGGGGTACCCAGCAGCCCCCAGGGGGTACCCAGCAGCCCCCAGGGGGTATCCAGCAGCCCCCAAATGCTGGCACTCACCCCCCCTCCTTGTAAGGGCTTCCCCCCTGCTGCTTATCTTACCATCCTGGTCTTCTGCTCAGCGCCGCTCCTCGGTGCTCCGTTCTTCATGCTTCACGAGTATATACGATAATTAACATCTGGATTCCGAAATGGTATGCACCACCGGACTCCAGGAAAACAAGCCCGTCCTCAGCTCCCTAATCTCCAATCGTTGCATTCACTAATTTCCACGAAGTAGCTGGTGTAAACCTATACCACGACCCGACCGCCACTATGCAAAAGCAGAGCTTGTTCGACCCCCATCTTGTAAGCCTGATAGGACTATATCGAAGCGAATTTCATTTAAATGAATTTCATCTTGACCCATAAAGGGACGATTATCACCTCCAATTGTCTATGATGGGGTGGGCAACTCCAGTCCTCAAGGGCTGCAGTTTGTGTTTACAGGATTTCCTTAGCATTTGACAGTTGGAATCATTACCTCTACAGAAGATTAAATTACCAACTGTCAAATACTAAGGAAATCTTGAAAACCTGAAGTGGGTGCGGCCCTCGAGGCCTGGAGTTGCCCATCCCTGGTCTATGACATACCACTATGCCAGACTTTGATTTAAAAAAGGTGAAATCTGACAGTTAACCATTCTACGTCCCTTTTCAACTGCTATTGCATCCTTAGTACCCTGCCATGTGACCTGCAGGATTATCTCGGACCAGACCAAAATTACTTCAGAGACAAAAAGCATGATTCTCTCCAAGTCTGTCTGCATGAATGTTATCAGTTTGGCCATTTTAAGGAAACATAAGTCATTTCCCCCTGCATGTATTACTGGAATGATAAGGGAACACACAATTTTACTTTTTTCCATTGCCTCCTGCAAAACTTGAGCCCTAATTAGGCCATGGATTCCTTTCCACATTACTTTGATATCTCAATATCCCAAGTCCCAAACACATTGATGGGTGCCAGGAAACTCCGAATGAGGGACAATTAAATTAGGAGCTCGGGACAAATATAGCCATCAAACAGTCTGACTTCCAGTGGCCAATGCGCATGACTTCCCCGTTGGATATGCCCAACCTAATTGCCTCTGCAGCAGCTCCAATTCTGAATGAATGAGTGTCTCATCCTGCTGTAAGTAAACCTGTTAAAATTTCTAATCTCATCTCTTTTGAGTGTGCACAGAGCATGGACAGAGGTTTCCCGAGTCGACCTCTAGCGGAAGACAAAGACCCTTCGGCATTCCTCTAGAGCTCCCAGCAAGATTCGAGTGGAGGCACTATGCCATATCAAGGTGAGAACTACCGAACACCCACGGCAGAAGATTAAAGAGGGGTTACATAACTATATAAATGACCGCTACAAAAAATTGCGAAAAGCTGCTGAAATTTCATCAAATCACAAAGTTGCCTTCTGTTTGCAAAAAGAGACATTTAATTTCTAGAGAAGGCAAACCTTCTTTAACATAAAATTTGTTAAACTGTTACTTTATCTCAACAAAAACAGATGACTGGAATGTATAGAATTTTTGCGTGAATCCTATGATGTGTTGTGTTTCCAGTGGCTTTGCCACTTGACTTCTTTGCTATGCTCTCCAAACTTGAGCGGTATGTAGAGAGAATGGATGGAGCTTAGATCCTGCATTGAATCCAGCAAACTAATAGTGATCCAGTGCACTTATATCCGGAGTCGGGAACTCCAGTCCTCAAGGGCTGCAAATAGTGCAGGTGTTCAGGAATTCCTTAGCATTATACATCACTAGTGCATGTGATTATATTAACACCTGTGCAATACTAAAGAAATCCTGAAAACATGACCTGTTGGTGACTCACCCAGGCCAGGGGACTCAGATCTCAGGCGCAGTCTGGAGGTCACGGATGGCGGTGCCTGAGGCTGTGGCCCTGGTGGTCAATGAAAAAGGGGAAAAATAAAATAAAAATAAAATAAAATTTGTTTATGACGCCACCTGTAGGTCCCGGGGACACCGGCGCTGCTGGAACATCCGGGGGTGATGGGCGGCAGCAGGATGATGTGGCTCCCTACAGGAGGAGCGGGGTCCCCGGGGTAGGAAGTAGGAATGGTGGAGTATGGCAGCACAGTCACTGTGGAGCAAGGCAGGTAAATAACAGTTCAAGAAAGGAATCGCTGACACGTTGCTCACTCTGAACGGGTACTTTACTCCGGTATTCTGCAGGGTTACAGGGTAATGCAGTTCTTTTGCAGGGTAGTGGATCGGGTGGTTCTGGAAATGAGCAGTGTCCCTCTGAAGCTCCACTGGTGTTCCTTCTCTATAACACTCTGTCCCTTGCTCTGCTGCCCTGCACGAATCCCGCTTGTTAAACCAGGCCCGTTGAGATATATGGGATCCCCTTATCTCTCCAAGGAGAACTTAACTTGGTTTAGTGCTTCTGGTGAGGACCGTGCTGGTTGTAGGGCGGTGGGTTAGGTTGTGCTCCTATAAAGTCATCGACCACTCCGGGTTTGTGGTTCAGGATTGTAGCCGGCTGAGCCACTTCGGAGCCAGTACTCCGAGTTTGGACTGGGCTAGGGTATTTGTTTACCCTTTTCTGTCTTGGCCCCTTTCTCTTCTGGGTCACCGAGTTGAGGTGCCCTCCCCGTTAGCTTCTCTCTGCTGTTCTGTAGCTCTCCAGCTCTGCTTCATCTGCTGCTTCTCAACTCTTCTCGACTTCACTCACTTGTTCTAACTCTGTTCTAACTCTGTTCTAAATCCTTGCTGATTTCCCCACTGCTTTATTACCTAGCCTCTCCTCCCACCAGGACCAGTTACCGTAGTAACGGGCATCTAATTGGTCCTCTATCACTAGATGTTTGCATGTGGTACTGGAGCTTCAGGCTTATTCTACTCATTACCAAAACAAAGCATACGGCACCTTCAGTCAGGGGTGCAGTACCCTTTTGTGACGCACTCTTAGTGGGGCGCCACATTGGCAGCCCTTGAGGACTGGAGTTCCCCACCTTTTACTTACATCCTTACACCAAACAGACTCACTGACATGTCTAGCATCCTCTGCTGTTAGATTCTGCTATGTTCTGAGCAAAATGACATGCCAGCAAAGATCAAGGCTGGGATTGGCTAAAACAATTGGTATTTTTAGGAATAGAGGGGAAGTCAGGGGGGCAATGTAATCATTTGTGAAATGCCTGAGAAAAGTAGGAAAAGGTCATGACATTTTTAAAGATAATAAAAAAAACTGCCGTCGGGTTGGTAGCAGCAGACATCTGTTCTATTCATTGTTCCCTATAACAGATGTCTGTGGCTTTGATATTAATATAATATGTACAGGAGATAGGAGTATGAGCTGATGAGTAACATGATCACTGTGGGTCTCTCTCGAGCACAGTAATAAACAGCAGCATCTTCCCACTGAACATCACTTATATTCAGATACGCCATGTTCTTATTATTATCTGTCCTTGTACTAAATCTTTTCCTGAAATATTCTGTGAAATAAGTATATCCAAGCTCAGGATTTATATAACCCATGTACACAGGTTGATTTCTTGGACCTTGTTTGAGCCAAGCAATCCCATAATCAGTAAACACATATCCAGAAGCCGTACATGATAACTGGACTTGTCCTCCATATTGTACTGATACTGATTGTGGCTGAAGAAGCTGAACCTCAGCTCTGACTCCTGAAAACACAGGGAAATAGAAATGTAATGACTGTATTATAATCATATCTCCCCTCACATCACATGTTCTCTTACCCAAGTAATGGAGCAGAAGAAAGCTGCTGAGAATAAGCTGCATCTCTTCTGTTACCACACAGTATTTCCTCTCTGTATATATATATGTGATTTCTAGAGGTTGTATCTGTATGGGGACACACGTCTAAAATCTTCCTTCTTTACTTCTGACGTTAATGATTTCCTATTTATGGCAGCTGCCCCTAATCTACAAGGTATCATAGTAGATGTCATTGTAACAGCACAGTTCAGCATTAGATGTAACAGAGGATGTTTAAACTGAAACTTCAGAAAATCAGAGTCTGTTTCTTAATGTATATTGTGTAGGTCACGTAAAATGTGTACAGTGGTGCTTATCATATACGTGAAAAACAAGCCATGTGCAACTGCGCTGAGTGTACCTGCACTCCAAAGAGAACTTGGCAGGGGCTGGCTGGCAGATTTCAGCCTGGGTGGCAAGCACAGTTCAGAGGCCCATTATGACGGGCCACCAGCCCCTCTGCCGCCTAAGGCGAAGTGAGGAGCGGGGGGGGGGGCATCAGGGATCGGGGAGCGAAGCACAAAGCAGGAAAGCCGGCGGAGAAGTCCTCTTCTTACCGCAGGTTTCCCCGCCTGTTTTTTGCTCCACAATCCCGATGCTGCGCTCCCTCCTCCCCAGGCCTGGTACTAACATTAAAGCAAAGACCGCAGCCTTATCATTTCTAATGTGACGCATGGTGCCTGCAGATGCTTGCAGAGCGTCGTGCGCTCCCGTTGCCTGTCATGAGTGATCTGTGCGCATGCGGAGCCTGGCATGCGCACAGATCACACACTCTCGTCCGCACCGGGAACGCGACAGACAGGTCACTCATGGCGGGCAACAGGAGCGCACGGCGGTCTGCAAGCATCTGCAGACACCGTGCGGCCCATTATAAAAGATAAGGCTGCCGGCTCCTTGCAGATGTCCTCCGCAGAACGCTGCGGAGGAATCTGCAAATGTGAACCCAGCCTTACATTTACATGTAAGCAGCAGCAGGACAACAAACTCAGGCTACCTTCACATTAGCGTTTGTGTCTGCATGCTGATGGCATGCAGACACAAACGCAGTCAAAAGCGGTGTCATTTTGATGTGTCCGCAGCGGAGAATGTCCGCCTGCGGACACATCACTGTGCAGCCCGGCAGCCAATCAGCGGTGTCCGGGGGCGGAGATCAGCGCCAGAGATCTCCTCCTCCTGGCCGCCGGTAAGCTCCGAGACATGTCGGCGGGGAGAACAGCTGATGTGACAGCTGTTTGAATCTCCCGCGCCGACACCGAGAGGAGATGTCGCGCGGGAAGATTCAAACAGCTGTCAAATCAGCTGTTTCTGCCCGCCGACACAGCTAGGGTATTACCGGCGGCGGGGAGGAGACCATCAGAGGCTCAGCTGATCTCCCGGTGGCCGTCGGTGATCTCCCGTGACATCACCGGCGGCCACTGGGAAATTTTTCAATGGGTCCGCAGCGTTCTCCTGCGCTGTCAAGCGCAGAACACTGCGGACCCATTGATGACAATGCATGGTTTGTGCGCTTGGGGAAGCTTGCTGATCTTCCAAGGTCCCCGAGCGCCCAAAAAATGCAACATGCTGCGTCACGGGTGCGGACGCTGGACCCTGGAAGGAGCAGATATTGTCCGCATCCGCACCCGAACGCAGCAAACGCTGACAAACGCAGGCACTATGCGTTCCTATGTTAAACATAGGAACGCAGTGCGCATGCGTTTGGCTGCGCATGGGAACGCAGCATAAGCTGTGAAGGCAACCTCAGAGTCACACACACAAGCAGTTCACTTACATTTACACAGGCGAGGCGACTCAGGCGAGGCACGAGGCAGGCAGCAGTAGTGCAGCAGCTCACTACTTGTCTTTGCAGCAGCACCAGGCAGGGAGGTAGTGGGGGGACTCAGACTAGCCTGGCTGGCCTCCGCTCCGGCTCCAGTCCTCAGTCAAACCAACGGCACTGCCTGTGAGGCCACCTGGCTGCCACCACCAGGCTCCAGTCTGTCCCACCGGCAGCAGAGCAGACAGCAGAGCAGCACAATCAAATTTCAAACAGTATGGCGGCGGCCGTCACTGTTTGCGCTCCGCTCTGGAGGGACTGAGTGGGTTCACAGAAGGTTCACTGCCTGCGTGCTGACGTAGCACGCAGGCTACACACCGCTCTGAACCCTCCCTCCTCCCTGGCGCAGTGGCGCAGGCGCCCTCAACACTCCCTGCATCCCGCAGGCCAGCCGGGTGCCATGACAACGCACCCGCTGGCCGCTGCTGCCGGAAGCCCGGACCGGCCCCGCGGTGGCGCAGCCCAGTGCAGAGAGACCTGAGAGCTATTCTAAGAGGTGAGTGTGGCTGCGGCTGCGGGCGGGCGGCCGCGCCGAGCCGACAGACGGCCGCCCGCTAGCACTGACACAGTCAGTGGCTTAATCGCTCCCGGCGTCCCTTGCTGCGATATGAAGCCCGGGCGGTCCCACTGCGGCCGCACCACGCTGACAGCCGGCCGCTCAGTCATCTGATCCATTCCACTATTCAGGGCGGCTGCCGGAAGTACCGGGCGGGCCGGCCCTGAACTGTCACTATACCGGCGGCCCGGAGGGCAGTTGCCCCCCAGGAACCCGGGCCAGTCCGCCCCTGGAACTTGGTGAGTACTAGAACAAAAAAATGTACTAGACAGGCAATGATTATGGCTACATTACCAAAATTACTTTTTGGTGAGTTTTTGTGTGTTTTACTTGCATTAAAAATGAAGCATCCTAAAGTTCCAATTGAATGGGATTTATAGAAATCTGATGCCAATTGTTGTTATATTCTTTTTCTACGCAAGGTAAATCGACATGCCATGCATGTTTCATAGTCTCAACATGTCTATTTCTCTTGTGGATATTGCTGAGTTTTAAGTGAAGATTTACCTAATTTCAATAGGAACATAAATTCTGCAGGTAAAAAACACATATAATCCACACATGACTGTATTAAAGGGGTTCTAAAGCTTTTTTGTATAATTATGTGTGTGCCTAGGCTGCAGAATGTTGACAATTTATAATTTACTCCGTTAGCATTCTGCATTGTTACCTAAATATCATATTTCGGTGTGTGAACAAGCTGCTCACCCCCAACTAGAGTTTTCCTGGTTTGGAGTCTGGTTGTAAGATAACAACTGGATGTTTTGCCCAGACTCCAGCAGGCCCGCCCCAGTCTCCAGCAGGTCTGCCTCCCTCCATCAAGGTGAGTGCTGATTGCACTGAGCTGAGAAATCAGCTGTAAGGAGGAGGGGAAGTCCACTTATATTCACAGCAAGCGCTGTGAATATAACACATCTTTTTAAGGCGGCCTATCATACTCCCTAATAGAAGTCCTTTGCACTGTAGACAGTGAAAGGGCTATCCCTCTGGACATTACTATTCTACAAACTCCACCAAACCAAAAAGGTCTACACAGACTGGCTAATGACCATCCATGTAAGCAGGGGTGAACCTAGCCTCTCTGCTGCCTGAGGCGAACTGCAAAACGGCGCCCCCCCCCCGCCCGCTAGAAAAAAAATTTAATTGATAAAAATAAATCTGGTTCCTACAGATTTATATTTATCCTGTAAAAATGAGCAAAATAGTGGACATTTTAGTTTACAGAAACAGAAAAAAAAGATGTCCACACAAAGATGTCTGCGCCATCACACGCACATACAAGAACCACACAGAAGAATCCAGAACAAGGATCATTAATGGCAATGGCAGCTTGGCACAAGCATTTAGACACATAATGACGACTGGCAGAGCTGTGGTCCTGCAGGCAGAACTGATTGCCAACCTCTGGCACACGCCTGCAAAACTCTGGACCGCTGCCTGGCACTGAATATTCAGACAAGTCGCGATGCCGCACCTTCCACACAACACAGGTAAAGACCTGCAGTCTGAGCATCAACAAGCCGCCACTGCACTAAGTTGGTAAAATGGCGCTTCTTCTCCATCCAACAGACCACACTTACTCCCGAATTGCTTAGCCAATCACAAGCGCCACACACGGGGCTGTCTTTATGTAATTAATAACAGGGTCCTTCCTATTGGGTTGAGCAAAGGATATGGGAGCAGGAAGGGGAAGAGCACCACCGACCAACCGCTGCTCAGGAGAAAGATGGCTGAATGCCTGAATGTACCGAGGGGCAGCACTGGACCTGGTGTGTAAGGGTGGTTTCACATTTGCATTCGGAACGCAAGCGTAACAGAACGCAGCCAAACGCTGCGTTCCTATGTTTAACATGGGAACGGTTCCGTTTGGATGCGCATAATTTATACGCCCTCCTCCGCCCTCCAAATGCAACATGTTGCATTTTTTGTGCGTTCACAGGTGCTTGTTTTATCAGCAAGTGCCCACGAGTGCACAAACAATGCATGGATCTCAATGGATCCGCACTGTCCTCCGCATGGCGGCGCAGGAGAACGCTGCGGATCACATTGAAATTTCGTCGTCAGCGGCCAGGAGGAGGAGGATCTCCGCCACAGATCTCCGCCTCCCGGCCGCCGTCGAGATCACTGATTGGCTGGCCGAGCACCATACTGATGAGAATCTCCACTGTGTTCACATCAGTATGGCAGCGTTTGCCCTGCGTTTGCATGCCCTGCGCATGCAGACACAAATGCAAATCTGAAACCAGCCTAAGTTATGGCCAATCAGTCCTGCAGCAGAGGGACAATGCATCCTGCATCATAGAAATCATAGGGCCCCATAGCAGAAGTTCTAATTGGGCACCCCCCAACAAAAGCAATATTTGGCTGGTCACATAGGTACATCTCTCACAATATGTCAGCCTTTACAAAGTAATTTTCCTCCTACTGAAGCCCCTAGATTCCCCTTTCATTGCCCCTCTAAAGTGTGATGCCAACAAAAGTGCCCCACAAACACTGTATGATCCCCCACAGTGCATTCCTCCACACGCACAGTATGATGACCCTACTGCACCTCCTGCAACTACCCCAGTACAGCATGATCCCCAACTATGACTGCCGCCCAGCCCTCCATGTAGTAAAATGGACCTATGTACAGTATAATGGCCCCCAACACAGCCCTCAAATAGCCCTTCATGAAGTATAAAGGCTCCCTTGTAGCCTCCAAGTATTATCATGCCTCCCACAGAGCCCTCCAAATATTGTAATGGCTTCCATATAGTATAATTGGCTCCATATAATATAATGCACCCCCATAGTATTCCACATAGTATACCTCATTCCTCCATATATTATGCACCCCCATAGTCTTCTATAAAATAGAATGCACCCCCACAGTACTCAATATAGAAAAACGCACCCCCACAGTCCTCCATATAGTATATTGCACCCCGTAGTCCTCCAAATAGCATATTGCACCCCCACAGAACTCCATAGAGAACAATTCACCCCCACAGTACTTGATATAAAATAATGCACCCCCACACTCCTCCATGTAGTATAATGCACCCCACAGTCCTCCATATAGAATAATGCAGCCCCACAGTCCTCCATATAGAATAATCACCCCCACAGTCCTCAATATAGATTAATGCACCTCCACAGTCCTCCAAATAGTATAATGCACCCCACAGTCCTCCATATAGCATAATTAACCCCCACAGTCCTCCATATAGCATAATGCACCCCCATATTGCATACTGCACCCCCATAGCTCTCCATACAGCATATTGGACCCCCATAGTCCTCCATATAGTATAATGCACCCTCATAGTCCTCCATATAGTATAATGCATCCCCTATAGCCTTCATTATAGTATAATGCACCCCCATAGTCTTCCATATAATATAATGGGCCACAATAGTTCTCCATATAGTATATTGCACCCCCATTGTCCTATATTATATTGTACATTACATAGTTTCCCATCAGTGTACTCACTAAAAAAAACTATTAAAAAAATAAAAAGTAAATACCTTTTCACCTCAGCATCTCCTCTGCCGCTCTGCACGTCTCAGCACAGCGGCGCTAAGTGATGACATCATTGTTCCCCGCCGTGCTGAGCTGCAGAGGCGTGGACAGCGGCGGCAAGGACTTGGGAGAAGAATGCTGCCGGCAGAGGCGGCCGGGACTATAGGAGCGGCATGCTCGGGGGGGGCCACCACTGGTACACACATGGCTCCGCTCCGTACACCTAGTACACACTCAGCTCCGTACACCACGTACGCCTCGTAGACAAGCGGCTCTGCTCCGTACAACTCGTACACACACGGCTCTGCTCCGTACACATCGTACACAACCGGCTCTGCTCCATACACCTCGTACACATGCGGCTCTGCTCCGTACACGTTGTACACATGTGGCTCTGCTCTGTACACCTCGTACACATATGACTTCGCTCTGTACACACTGTACACACGTAGCTCCGTTTCGTACACACGTGGCGCCGCTTCGTACACCTCGTACACACTGGGCTCCGCTGCGAAAGCCTAGCACACACGGCTCTGCTCCGTACGCCTCGTACACACGCGGCTCCGCTCCGTACACCTTGTACACTCTCGGCTCTGCTCCATACACCTTGTACACACTTGGCTTCGCTCCGTACGTCTCGTACACACGCGGCTCCGCTCCGTACGCCTTGTACACTCTCAGCTCCACAATGTACACACGTGGCTTCACTCTATACACCTCGTACACACACGCCTCCGCTCTGTACACCTCGTACACACACGGCTCTGCTCCGTACACGTTGTACACAAGCGGCTCTGCTCCACACACCTCGTACACAAGCGGCTCTGCTCCGTACACGTTGTACACATGTGGCTCTGCTCTGTACACCTCGTACACATATGACTTCGCTCTGTACACACCGTACACACGTGGCTCCGTTTCGTACACACGTGGCGCCGCTTCGTACACCTCGTACACACTGGGTCCGCTGCAAAAGCCTAGCACACACGGCTCTGCTCCGTACGCCTCGTACACACGCGGCTCCGCTCCGTACACCTTGTACACTCTCGGCTCTGCTCCATACACCTTGTACACACTCGGCTTCGCTCCGTACGTCTCGTACACACGCGGCTCCGCTCCGTACACCTTGTACACTCTCTGCTCCACAATGTACACACGTGGCTTCACTCTATACACCTCGTACACACACGCCTCCGCTCTGTACACCTCGTACACACGCGGCTCTGCTCTGTACACCTCATACACACTCGGCTCTGCTCCGTACACCTCGTACACACACGGCTCCACTCTGTACACCTCGTACACATTCTGCTCCACTCTGTACACCTCGTACACACACAGCTCCAATCTGTACACCTCGTACACACAGGGCTCCGCTCTGTACACCTCAAACACACACGGCTCCGCTCCGCACATCTCATACACACACGATTCCGCTCCGCACACCTCGTACATACACAGCTTCACTCCGTACACCTCATACACACGCACCTCCGCTCTGTACACATTGAACACTCAGCTCCACTCCATATACCTCATACATACACAGCTCTGCTACATTAATTTACACTGTAAATCCTCAGCCCCACACATAAACTTCACCTCATCCAGCACCATGGTGGAGTCCTGGCTGCATACTGAGGAGCTGATCATGTGACCCGCCTGACTCCTCCCCTCCTTTGACATCATCACAGGTCCTGTCAGCGCGAGGCACAGTGAAGCATGAAGCCGGCTCACACAGCCGGCTCACACAGCCGGACGGGGGGGAAGTGTTTGGAGTTTGGAGACCGCGGCCACTGCCGCTCACACAGCTCACACTGCCACACTGGAGGGTGGGGTGTTTGGAGACCGCGGCCGCTGCCTCTGCAGCAGGATTCTGCTGAGCCTGGGGCAGATGCCCCACCAGCAGCCCCAGATACCGCCAAGCCTGGTCACAGCGTCGGCGGCCAGGACTGTAGGAGCGGCATCTGCAGGGGGCCGCACTACCACCAGGCGCTCCTTAAGATGCCGCCCCATGTCTACCAGCAGGGCTCGCCGCCTGAGGCTGACACTTCATGTCGCCTCATGGATGCTGCGGCCCTGCATGTAAGCTTAGTTCTATGCCCCATTTCCTCAAGATGCCTGGACCATCAGTGCAATAAACCCCTGTACCTTGTGCAACCCCTATCCCGTTGTAGATTGTAAGCTCTTTTGAGCACTGTCACCTTCATTTCTTGCTTTATTTATTGTATTTTCTTTTTTTACATAGATTCTATGCCTATTGTTTTGTATGCAATTATTGTACTGTATTTGTTCTCTACTGTAATTACTTACTGTATTATATTTTCTGTACTCTAACCACTACATTGTAAAGTGCTGCAGAATATGTTGGTGCTATATAAATAAAGCTTTATTATTATTATTATTATTATTATTATTATATACAGAGACCAGCTAATTGAACAGTGCAGTGCAATGAGTGGAGACTGCGAGGTTGGTCGCCTTCAAAGGGGCCAGCACTGTATCACTGATGTGATCATCTCTGACTGTCACAGTGCAGCAAATGCCCCTCATGTGAATGAGGAAACAACTATGTGTCATTGTAGCAGTACAATGATCGGTGTCTGTGCGTTTATCTCCTTCACAGAGAGGCGGATGTGGCACAATGATGTTTTATTTTCAGTGGGGGAAAAGGGGGGTTGTTTGAGCTTTATGCTTTTTTATTTTTCTCATATTTTTTAAAAAATTTTTCACGTTTCTTTTATTATGCAAACATGCCCCCTTAAGGTGCCTCAACACAGCATTAATCAGTCATTCACTTCACAGCAGGGATGATCCACAGCTCTGAAAAGCAGACATTATCACTTTCTCTGAGCAAAGCTGCTCAGGCATCGCTTACAGGAAGTAAGTTATGACAGCATCCGGGGTCATCAGCTGACGCTGCGCTGTTATGGCAAAATACATTGATGACCTGTAGTCACATCACCTGGCTGCCAATGCTGGCGGTGATACATGTTGCTTTAGTATGCACTGTCAGTGATTGACAGCATGATCTAAAGGGTTAAGGGTGTGTTCACACGCTGCGTATTTGCTGCAAGCTCATCACAAATCAGGAGTGGAACAATCAGAAGAAAAGAAACAACTTCTTTACTTCTGTATTTAATCACCCACTCCTGGTTTGTGATGATCTCACATGTAAAAAAAAAAGCAAATGCGCAGCTAATAAACAGCGTGTAAAAGCACCCTAAGGCTGGAAACACACTGTCCATGTGATATATGAGTCACTCGGACGAGTGTGTAGCGACCGGTGGTAAGGCCGCGTGTGTGTGTGTATGTCTGGCTTCAACAGAATCTCCATACTCAGATTTAACCGGTAGTAACATTTCTTTACTGTAAAACATATCTATAACACAGTCAACTGATCTAGCTGCACACATGTATATGGTGGAGTCCCCGGATCTTTACTTTATCCGGGTGCACAGCTAGAAAAAGAAAAAGAAAAAAAAACAAAATGGAGATATCTTTCCCTAACTTTCCCTCAAATCACGTACCAGTCTATCACAGAAGAAGATGTCGCTCCCACGTGGCAGGCCTGGGATCTCACGATGACGGGTCCCGGTGCAGCGCTGAAGGGGGAAACTCCTCAGTCCTCTTCTTTGGTCTTCTTCCGCAGGTAACAGATTTTTGTTAGTCTCTCTCTCTGTCCCGGGGCACACCGAGCAGCAGAAGGGAGATCACTGTAGCACAGATGGCTCCCTTATGTCGGTCACAGCCCCTACACATGTCCTGAATTTGAGTTGGACCCTCGGTAAAATAATGTCCAGTAGACCGGGGGTTGCAACAGGTATTTCTTCCCAAGAATCCGGTTGCAAAAGAGCCTTATGTCGGGAGACACCACACGCAGGTCTGTCCTGGCTGAGCTCTGGGTCTGCACTGCTCTCCCGCACTTTTCCTTCCTCAGCACAAGGCTGTTGTGGGAGGGGATCAGCAATCAGTGTTTTTTTCTCTGCAGTCATTTCAGCAATTGTCCACGAGGGGGCAGTATCGGACTGTGTAATGTTCACTTCAGTGTCCATTTCAATAATAATACAGTCAGGGCTACCCACTCCGTTACATACCCCCCCCACTGCGCTCCCTAGATCGCTGATTTTATGATCTTATGAATATTACTGAATAAATTTTGAATATTGGAGAAGTGTCCGGTGCCGGATCCATTACTACATATAATCTTCTTGGACGTACGGGACGTCTCCTTCTGGCACCATCCGGTCCGTTGGAATTTGGTGAGCACGAACAAACCCCCTACCCTTTCCTCCCCCACTTAAAGGTTGGCAGTCCCTGTCAACAACCGCCGGCTCCAAGGCAGTGATGGCTGTAGATGTCACAGGGGTTGGTTGAGAAGTGGGCCATACATACTGGTCCCTGTAGAACCGTCCGGGAGGGACCCCAGCAGTGGTGCGGCCAGTGCGTCGCAAGGGTCGGTTGTTCCCCTCCTCGTCACTGTCTTTACGCCCCACTCCAGTCAGTACTCCGGGAGAGGGACTGGTCTGTGTAGGTGGTTCACCGATCGACGTGATCTCTATGTTGAGATATGTCCGTGACGTCAGTCATGTCAGCAGCGTCACCCCCTCCGGTTACTGTGGGAGTGGAATCAGGCCGGGAGCGGCAGGGGCGCAACATATTTCGGTGCACAGTGCGGGTGCTGCGGCTGTCTTCACCCCGCACTCGGTATAAATGTCCATTGGGGTAAGTGCGTTCGATTACCCGGTAGACTTCAGTCTCCCACTTGGTTCGAAGTTTCCCTTGAGGCTTCTTAATACGGAGCAAGACTAGCTGTCCCAACTTTAAGGGTTTCTCTTGCACGGGGAGTGGGTCAGCATGTATCTGGCCCCTGATTTGTTGACTCACCAGCCGGTGTACAGTCTCCATCTTCTGTCGGTGAGCATTTAGCCAGGAAGGGTAGTTATGGCAGACATCTTCTTCTGGGTGGAATAGGTTCAGATCATGGACCCCTTTTCCTGGGCGGCCAAAGAGAAGAGTGTGTGGGGTGTAGCCAGTCACGGAGTGGACCTGGTTGTTGTAGGCCCATACTAGATCTGGAAGGAATTGGGGCCATCGATCTTTCTTATCTTCGGCCAAGGTGCAGATCAGCTGGAGTAGGGTCCGGTTAAAGCGTTCACATGCACCGTTCCCTTGTGGATGGTAAGGAGTGGTCCTCGACTTCTGGATCCCATACATCCGATGCAGCTCCTCGATGACTCTGCCTTCGAAACAAGCCCCCTGGTCGGAGTGTAACCTCTCCGGACACCCATAGACGTGGATGAACTGTCGACGGATGGCCTGTGCAGCCGATTCGGCCGTCTGGTCTTTGGTAGCAACAACGACGGCGAATTTTGTGAAGTGGTCCACCATGACTAGGCAGTATTGATAGCCACTGCTCGCCGTCCTGATCAGCAGATAGTCCACCATCAACAGCTCAAGAGGCCTGGAGGTTTTAATCGTCTGGACAGGTGCACGCTGTTCGGTGGACTTGTGCAGTTCACAGGTGCGACAGGTTCTGCAGATGTCTTCGACCAGCTTGCGGAGCCCTGGACAGTAGATGGACTGTTGAATCCACCGAAAGGTCTTGTCTATTCCAAAGTGACCGGTCCTTTTGTGTGCTTCGTCCACCATCTCACGAGCCAATTGGGCAGGTACCACAACTTGTGTACATTCCTCCAACATGTGGGACAGGAGAACCTTACGATATAGTACCTCTTCTCTCAGAATTAGCCGATCCCACTGGCTGAGCAAGGTCAAGGTCCTGGCGGACAGTCGCGACCGTGCTTTGGAGGAGGGCTTCTGCTGTTGCTTCACCCATTGCTTGAGTAGGGCCCATTCAGGGTTCTGGTCCTGGAGTCTGCACCACTCTTGGGGACACGGTGTGACCCCCACTGGAGTTCCAACTTCGCCCACAACGAACTGGCGGTACTCCATCATCTGTTGGGCAAGCCTTGCAAAGTCGGGCGTCTCGTCTCCTTCTAGTTCTTCATCCTGGTCTCTGGTGAGTAAGGGGTATGACACCCTAGACGGGCTGTCCGCATTTTGATTTTCCGCCCCAGCCCTGTATTTGATCTTGTAGTTGAACTTAGAGAGTCGAGCCATCCAACGCTGTTCCATGACTCCGAGCTTCGCATTTTCTAAGTGGGCCAACGGGTTGTTATCGGTCAGGACCAGTACTTCCGCCCCTGTGAGGTATCCTGCAAATTTCTCCGCCATAGCCCACGTTAGGGCCAACAGCTCCAGCCGGAACGAGCTGTAATTGATGGGGTTCTTCTCACCTTCGTGTAGGGACCGACTGGCATAGGCTATGACTCGTTCCTTGCCTCCTTGTACCTGGGAGAGTACTGCCCCTAGACCCTGTAGACTGGCATCGGTATGTAGTTGAAAGGGCAGATTGTAGTCCGCATATGCCAAGATGGGGGGTGAAGTCAAGGCACCCTTTAGGGCTTGGAAGGATTCTTCCTGGCTGGGTCCCCAGCTGATGGGTCGTCCTCGGGGGCCGTTGGTGGTCCCTCGAAGCAGTTCGTGCAAGGGTGCAGCAAGCCGGGCGAAGTTTCTTACGAACCGGCGGTAGTAGCCGGCCAACCCCAGGAAGGCCCTGACCTCTCTGACATTCGTAGGCTGTGGCCAGTCCCGCACGCCGGCTATTTTCTCCGAAGACGGCTGTACACCTTCGGCCGAGATCCGTTGACCCAGGTAATTGATCTCGGGTTGCAGAAGACGGCACTTGCTGGGTTTCAACTTCAGGCCATGTTCTCTCAACCTACGAAACACACGGCCCAGCTGTTGCAGGTGTTCTTCAAATGTGGCCGAATAGACTATGATGTCGTCCAGGTAAATGAGGGTGAAGTCGAAGTTGAAGTCCCCCAGGCAGCGCTCCATCAGTCGCTGGAAGGTTCCTGGCGCGTTGTTCAGACCAAAGGGCATCCGGTCGAACTCGTACAGGCCCATGGGTAGGATGAAAGCAGTC
Organism: Allobates femoralis; assembly: GCA_033576535.1. Taxonomy (NCBI): domain Eukaryota; kingdom Metazoa; phylum Chordata; class Amphibia; order Anura; family Aromobatidae; genus Allobates; species Allobates femoralis. Next base: position 592,680,504 of record JARQOC010000003.1, on the reverse strand, counting down.
TTTTCTCTATCTTTCTCGTGCATGGGTACCTGCCAATAGCCGCTGGCCAGGTCCAATGACGAAAAATATTTAGCTTTCTTCAGGGCTGTCAGGGATTCTTCGATCCTTGGTAAAGGGTATGAGTCCCGGATGGTGCAAGCATTCAAACGGCGGTAGTCCACGCAGAACCTCAGGGACCCGTCTTTCTTCTTGACTATCACCACTGGTGCAGCCCAGGGGCTCTGGCTTTCTCGTACCACTCCAGCGTGTAACATGGAATTCAGGAGATTTTTCACTTCTTGGTATTGTTGGGGAGGTATTTGGCGGTACCTTTCACGGATAGGAGCGGTATCACCTGTGGGGATTTCGTGCTTGATACTGGGGGTGCATCCAAAGTCGGTGTCATGCCCGGCAAAGGACGCCTGGTGCTCTTGAAGTAACTCTTCTACCTGGGACACTTCTTGGTTGGAGTATTGGGATATGTCCAACTGGCACTTCTCTCGTAGTTCTCGCCCCGCGTTGACGTCACCCGCGACAGCGGCCATGGCAGAGACCGTCACTGTCCAATCTCCCTCTGTAGACGGTGCAAACTGGAGGGGGTTCATAGGGTTCACTTCTTCGGTTAGGGCGTAAACTCGGGTGAGTTGTGTCCCAGCCTCTAGGTCAACGCTCACGTTAGCCGTGTTACCCAGACTGACAGGAATCCTCCCCTTTCTCACAACGGCTAGCGTTCGAGCAACTAGGGGGTTCAGCTTCCCTTCCTTTGGGGTGCGCGGCTCAATCAGCACCTCCACGCCTTTGAGCTGTCTTGTGGTGCTAAGGGGTAGCGAGATAACGGTCTCCTTCTCAGCAGGTAAAGTTATCCTAGTATGGCGGGGTACGGTGATCGTGGCCAGCGGCAGTTGTTCTTCTGTCATTCGCTGGAGATTGCAGGTCCGGACCACTTGTTGGAAGGCTCGGCGGGTGGCCCTATGTGTGGTCACTTCTTGCCATTACTTGGGCCCCCTCTTGGTAAACAACACCAGATTCAGGTCTTTCAAGATGTTCATCCCAATAATCATGGGCATTTCTGATCCACAGCCTTCCCTGACCACGATTATCCCTCTCTTCCCGAGATCTTGCCCACAGATTTCGGTGTTCATCCAGGCAACTCCCGTCACCGGAATGGGTAGATCATTGGCTGCTTTGATCTTGATAGTAGTATCAGGGTCATAGGCAACCCGCGGCTTCAGATACTCTTCGTAAAACTGCTCGGAGATGGTGGATACCTGAGACCCAGTATCCATTAATCCTTGCACGGCGGTCCCTTCCAATAATACTTCCAGGGTAGGGCTGTTTGATGCAAGTTTGTTCCGTGGCTGGCTCTGTTTTCCTACACCCCTCTCTTTGGCCTCCCCTGCCGAGTGAGCCTCTTTGGCAGGGGCGTCTAGTTTAAAGGTGGCCGCTGTTGTGGGGCATGACTTGCTGGTTCCGGTATATCGGCCCGTGGATGGACTTGAACGTTCTGGGGGCAACGGTTTGCTCTATGGCGGGGATCGCCGCATGTCCAGCATCTTCCCATCGGCCGGCTGGGTTGTTGTCTCGCTTGCCTGTCCGCCTGTTGGTCCAGGGTGAGCTGCAACACCTGTTTCTGCAACTCTGCCACCATCTGCTTCAGTTCTTCTGTGTCACTGTTCGGGGTTCTGATACCAGTTATGGACCTGCAAGCCGCGGTATAAGTCTGGGCCTCCATGACAGGTCCTCTCGAACGTTCTATCGCTTCTTGCTTAACCTCAGCGAACGTAAGGGCCGGATTTATCTGGAGTAGATCTTGCAGCGAGCGGTTAAGATACAGGTCTCTTAATCCAGTCACGAATTGATCTCTCAACACCAGGTCACGGGCGCCCATACTAGCTATCTGTTCTTCTTTCCTGCAGGCTTGTTCAAGCAGTACTTGGAGGGCGTTGGCATATTGAGGGATGTCCTCCGATTCGAGTTGAGTACGCCGGAAGAACATATACCGTAATGTTCCCGCATATGTGGTCGGCCCATAGGTGTTCTCCAGCACCCGCACCAAGTCATCCAACGTACGCCGGCCCCTAACCGTCTCCAGCCTGACTGTCGTCCACGCCTTCCCCTCTAATGTTAGCATGGCCATTTCTGCTAAGGTCTTAGGATCAATGTTATACATCTCCCCCACTATCTTAAGTTGTTCGGTCCATTCAGTTACAGGATAGTTCCATCCGTTAAACTTCCTCACCTGATTGACAATAGATGTCGGGGGGCTGTCCGGTTATAAGTTACTACCGGGAGGAGATTCTGTTGATCACACATCCTGCCGACTACGCCAGATGTAGCGACCGGTGGTAAGGCCGCGGGTGTGTGTGTATGTCTTGCTTCAACAGAATCTCCATACTCAGATTTAACCGGTAGTAACATTTCTTTACTGTAAAACATATCTATAACACAGTCAACTGATCTAGCTGCACACATGTATATGGTGGAGTCCCCGGATCTTTACTTTATCCGGGTGCGCAGCAAGAAGAAGAAAAAGAAAAAAAAACAAAATGGAGATATCTTTCCCTAACTTTCCCTCAAATCACGTACCAGTCTATCACAGAAGAAGATGTCGCTCCCACGTGGCAGGCCTGGGATCTCACGATGACGGGTCCCGGTGCAGCGCTGAAGGGGGAAACTCCTCAGTCCTCTTCTTTGGTCTTCTTCCGCAGGTAACAGATTTTTGTTAGTCTCTCTCTCTGTCCCGGGGCACACCGAGCAGCAGAAGAGAGATCACGGTAGCACAGATGGCTCCCTTATGTCGGTCACAGCCCCATCACATGTAATCCGGTGGCAATGTCCTGAATTTGAGTTGGACCCTCGGTAAAATAATGTCCTGCAGACCGGGGGTTGCAACAGCGATCCTCACAAGGTATTTCTTCCCAAGAATCTGGTTGCAAAAGAGCCTTATGTCGGGAGACACCACACGCAGGTCTGTCCTGGTTGAGCTCTGAGTCTGCACTGCTCTCCCGCACTTTTCCTTCCTCAGCACAAGGCTGTTGTGGGAGGGGATCAGCAATCAGTGTTTTTTTCTCTGCAGTCATTTCAGCAATTGTCCACGAGGGGGCAGTATCGGACTGTGTAATGTTCACTTCAGTGTCCATTTCAATAATAATACAGTCAGGGCTACCCACTCTGTTACAAGTGTCTGATCATTAACCCTGAATGACCTCTCCCTGTCAGCAACTCCACACTCCTGTCCTGACATTGAGAGGTTGTTCAGGGTTAATGATCCAACACTCGCCCGAGTGACTCGTATATCACACGGACAGTGTTTCCAGCCTTAGGGTGCTTTCATATGCTGTTTATTTGCTGCGTATTTGCAGTGCCCTGCGCATCGTTAACTCTCCAGCACTTGTTAGCTGCACATGCTGGCTGATTAGATCAGCTGGCAGGTGCCGAAAATGATGCGAGTTCACAGCGTGAGCTTGCATAAAAGGCAGGGAACACAACCAAGGACGTACCACTACGTCCTTGGTTGTGAAGGGGTTAATAAAGTTTTGTCAAAGCCAAATACCAGGAGGTATCAAAAACAAAGTTGGTTTGTTTAAAACGTGACATATCAAAAAGATACAAAATCCTCAGCATCACAAACATGATAAAAATGCACTTTAAAAAAAAACTCACTAAAAATGCAAAGAAAAAAACAAAAGTAACATAATTTACACAATAGGTGCAGAAGTGATGCAAAAAATATGCCACATAAAAACCTCACCAAAAGATCATCATGGAGATCTAGCCTCAAGTAATTTGCTGTACTGGGAAGACTATGGCCCACTGCATACAGTTCATTTTTATTACTTTTTTTTTCACAACACTGCAAGCAAATCATAATGTTGGCAAACACAAGGAGAATCCTGTAGTTTTGTGCACGTTTCTTATTTTTCCTTGCAAATTTGGTGCAGACATAATTCTTTCAGCGATTTTACAACATTTTTCCACCCCAGAGTGTATGGAAAATGCACCAAAAACATGTGAAAAAGGCAAGGAAAATGCATCATCATTTCTGTCAAGAGATGCTGATTTGGTTCAGAAATTTCAAATACTAACCAAAGCTTCACTTGCATCATTAAATGCTAAGAATTTTGGAAATTGTAGTTTGGGTTGTGTCGATCACGAGGGCCAATGTTCAGTTCATGGTAGCCATGCTCAGCAGCTGTGGTCCTAACCCCACATATAAAGGGGAAGTAGCAGTAAGGATAAAGTTTATTTGTGATGCCAGTTGGGATAATCAGACTGATGAGGCTGGCAGTGCATGGGGTTCCTGGGAGATAGTTGGTAGTAAGCAGAGCAGATGGTTAACTCTTCCCAAACAGGACTGGTTCCCAGGAAGATGGTCAGGGTAGTGGTAATGAGTGTAGTGGAGAAATAGACAGTAGTAGTCAGTGTTTTTCCCTACCTTTTTATTGAAGCTTCTGTACTAAGTCCAAGGTAGTATATCCACCGCCAGGCACGTCGTCTGGCCAGTCTGAGGAGAATGTAGTCCACTCTGCTGGGTGAGTAAATATTGGCCACCCTGCTGACTTGTCCTAAACTTTAGTTTTCTTGGTGCCTTTAGATTTCCAGCACTCCCTCTTGGTTGCTGTGATTGACTGCCTGCCAGGCTGGAAGTATCTTTGCCTATAACTCTTCCCTGACCCTTTATGCAACTGAAGCACCGAGGAGCACCACTTAAGTTGCTGGTAAACGTGAAACTCAGTCTGCATCCAGTTCTGCCACCGGGCCCTTTAAGCGTGGATGACCTAGGGACTGGTACCCTGGTATTTGCAGACACTGAGTATTTGGTGCAAAAATATTCTGCAGCATAAACAGTGCTTATCTGCACCCTTTGCCAGGAAAATGCACCAAATATGCAATGTGCATTTTTGGTGCATTTATGGTGCAGATTTTTGCCTTGCGTTTTTTATCTATTGTCCATGGCTGGAAGGGCTGAAAAATGCACCAAGAATTGACATGCTCATTTTTTTTCTGGACATCAAAACACTGCAAATCTGCAAGGAAAAAAGTATCATTGGCACAGCAATTCAGAATTCTCATAGACTTTGCTGGGGGAAGGTTATACAATCGTATTTGTGACAAAAGGTGACAAAAAAAAAGCATAAAAATGCACCATCTGAACGTAGTCAAAGATCTCATACATATAAGCCATATGTCATGAGGAGCTATGGGAAAACAGGAGAAAAGGAACTTAGGCCCCTGAACTGCCCCTCAAGCTAGGAGAATCCTGACTTTCCTTAACTCAGGGGTGCCCTTGATGGTAGAGAGGCCTGAGTCTCTGACCTGTCTCTTTCTTCTGACTAGCCCTGAGATAATCCCCAACCCAGTGGGTGAACTGGAACGGAACCCACAGATAAAGACAGACTGGGATAAAATAAATAGACTCACACAGTAAACAATCAGGAAGATACAATATATGTGTAGAGACAAACTCAAATACAAATAGGGAATGAAAATAACAACAAAGTATACTTCACCAAGCACCAAGCAACAATTAGAGCTTCACTAGCAACTCCAACACAGGACCGGTTAGCAGGAGGCACACAAATGCTGTAATAGGCATCCAGGAATATTCTGAGCCATATTTAAAGAGGGAAGGCGATTCAGCGGCTTAAACCTTCAATTGACCCTAATCAGAAAGTTAACTCCTGCAAAGCTGAATATCAGTGAACGAACCACCACCGAAGCCTTAACACAGGCTAAGCAAGAAAGAGGTCTAAGGCTGCACATCAGACTCCGCAGTGTGAACAAAGTCTGAAGCTGGCATGACAGTACCCCATCATCTACAAGGGACTCCTGGGCTCTCAGGACGCTGCAGACCTTATTTATCAGGGTGATGACAAAAAAAAACAGCAACAAGTCAATCAGCATGGATATCTGTCAAAGGCACCCAAGTCCTCTCCTCAAGACCATAGCCTAGCCAATGCCCCAGACATTGTAGCAAACAATGAACCATGCAAGAGCCTACAATCCTGGATACCTCAAACTCTAAAGAGCCATTCACTAAGACTGGTGGTGGAGGAGCTGGAATAGCATCCCCTCAACCCACATGCTCACTTTTTGGATTTCCATCAAGGGAACCCCTGTGGTTTGAGGGTGGTGAGTTTGGATCGTGCCCAACTTAATATCCGGGGCGGTGACATCATCAAGAAATTGCTCCGTTTAGAGACAAGATGGAATTATTGTCTCAACTCTATGTCCCCCACAGGCCTCAATGAGGAATTTTTATTCACCGGCTTTCTCGGATGAGGATATACATTCTGGAAGAAATAACCATGAATAAATAGAGATCTATCTCTCTTCCTGGATTGCACCTGGATCAGGAATTAACATCTTCCGGATGTAATTATCCAAGCACAGACTTCTGGGACCTTTGGACAATTTTATTATTATTATTTATTTATATAGCACCATTATATTCCATGGCGCTTTACATGCTAAAAGTGGCATATTAGGACAAGTAACATAGTAACAATACAAGTAACAAAAATGTGGACAATTCGGTCGTACAGATACAAGAGGGGAGAAATCCTGTCCGCGAGGGCTCACAGTCTACGAGGGGCTGGTGGGGATACAGTGGGAGAGGGAAGTTCTAGTCGTGAGGCGGTGTAGTGGATCTGGTCTTATTGCAGGTGGTAGGTTTGGCGGAACAGGTGGGTCTTCAGGCTTCTTTTGAAGGTTCCCAGGGTAGGAGAATGTCTGATGTGTTGGGGCAGTGAGCTCCAGAGTATGGGTGAAGCACGGGAGAAATCCTGTATGCAGAGGAGATGAGGTGGGAGTAGAGGAGGAGCTCTTGGGAGGATCACAGGTTACGTGAAGGTAGGTATCGGGAGACCATATCAGAGATGTATGGAGGGGACAGGTTGTGAATTGCTTTATATGTCATGGTTAATATTTAAAACCAGGATCTCTGGGAAGTAGGGAGCCAGTGAAGGGCTTGGCAGAGGGAGGAGATAGGGGAGTAGCGGGGGGACAGATGGATTAGGCAGGCAGCAGAGTTCAGGATAGATTGGAGAGGTACAAGGGAGGTATTTGGGTGGCCGGTGAGCAGGAGGTTGCAGTAGTCGAGGCGGGAGATGATGATAGCGTGAATAAGGGTTTTAGCAGTGTCGTGGTCAAGGAAAGTGTGGATCCTATAGCTGGAGTCGGCAGGAGGTGGCGAGGGCCTGGAAATGGGGCTTGAAAGAGAGCGAAGAGTCAAGGATAACCCCGAGGCACTTGGCGTGGGGGACTGGGAAGAGAGAGCAGTCATTGACGACAATGGATAGGTCAGGTAGTGAGGGGGAGCATTTTGGGGGGAAGACTATGAACTCGGTTTTGTCTATGTTCAGCTTAAGGAAGCGAGCAGAGAAGAAGGATGATTGTGGACAGGCAGTGTGAAATTTTGGATAGAAGGGAGGCGATGTCAGGACCAGACAGGTAGATTTGGATGTCGTCGGTGTAGAGGTGGTACTGGAGGCCATGGGACTCAATGAGTTGTCCTAGGCCAAGAGTGTAGATTGAGAACAGTAACGGTCCAAGAATCGAGCCCTGGGGGACACCAACAGATAAGGGGTACGGCGAGGAGGATGTGTGGGAGTGGGTGACACTGAAGGTCCGGTCCGTTAAGTATGAGGAGATCCAAGAGAGTGCGTGGTCCGTGATGCCAAGAGATTCCAGGATCTGAAGTAGAAGGGAGTGGTCAACAGTGTCGAAGGCGGCAGACAGGTCGAGGAGGAGAACAGAGTAGGGGCGCTTGCTTTTGGCAGTCAGTAGGTCTTTGGTGACTTTGGTCAGGGCTGTTTCAGTGGAGTGGAGGGGTCGGAAGCCAGATTGCACAGCAGTCAAAGAGGGAGCAAGAGGAGAGGTGAGAGGACAGCTCAGAGTGGACATGCTGTTCAAGTAGTTTAGAGGCGAAAGGGAGGAGAGATATAGGGCAGTAGTTGGAGACGGTTGTGGGGTCGTGGGAGGGTTTTTTGAGGATGGGTGTGATCAAGGCATGTTTGAAGGCTGAGAGGAAGGTACCAGTGGTAAGTGATATCACAAAGTATTCACTGATCTCAGGGAGACCAGTCCAAGAGAACACTGCGGGCAGCTGGCTAAAGCGCTCAACACAGTGAATTCCTAGGCGCATTGCCCCCTGGGAATTATAGAGTATGCAAATAAAGTCTGTGGAGCCTCGGTTAGGAGTCTCAAACACAGGACTAGCCTGATATCCCTCCAGGGAAGGACCCAGCCAAGGGGTGGCTCCTTGCGGAGAACACCATAACCACCATGTTAAGTGGCCCTTTTAGTCAATATCCAGCTCTTTTACAAGCTTAGATATATGACAAGGTATAACCAAGGCCAGGTATCCATCCACAGACAGCTGTTTCGGGGTGTTGCTCCCTGGGAATTATGAATATGCAAATAGAGTCTGTGGAGCCTCGGTTAGGAGTCTCAAACACAGGAATGGTTGGATATATCAACTTCCTGTTTGGTCTACCAGGCATTACTCCCACCTAGCCAGAATCCTACTCCACACTGATGAGGGGCAACACCCTATCTAAGCTTGTAAAAGAGCTGGATATTGACTAAAAGGGCCACTTAACATGGTGGTTATGGAGTAGCAAGGAGCTACTCCTTAGCTGGGTCCTTCCCTGGAGGGATATCTGGCTAGTCCTGTGTTTGAGACTCCTAACCGAGGTTCCACAGACTCTATTTGCATAGTGGTAAGTGATAGGTTGAAAAGATGAGTTAGGGCTCGGATGATAAAGGAGGTGAGATTGGGGATGAGGTGGGATGGGAACGGGTCGTGGGTGCTGGTGGTGAGGTGTAATTTTGACAGGAGGGAGGAGAGCTGGTCTTCAGTTATGGGGGGAAGCAGTTGATGGAAGGAGAGGGCAGTATAGGTGAAAGGGGAGGCTGTGGGGACAGTGGATCAAAGCTGTCTCTGATTCTGTCAATCTTTTCTTTGAAGAAGGAGGCAAAGTCTTCTGCAGAGATAAGGGGAGAGGGAGGGGGAGCAGGCGGGCGGAGTAAGGAATTGAAGGTTTTGAAAAGTGGTTTGGGATTGCGGGACAGGGAGATTATTAGGGATAAGAAGAAGGTTTGTTTGGCGGTAGCAAATGCAGTCTTGAAGGCGATGAGGGACTGTTTGAACAGCGCAAAGTGCTCAGTGGAGCGTGATTTTTTCCATCGCCTCTCGGCGACCCTGGATGACCGTCTCAGGTCTTTGGTGAGGGTGGTGTGCCAGGGTTGCCTGTTAGTGCGTGGAGCGTTGTATGTGAGGGGGTGGCTAGGTCAAGGGCCTTGGTTAATGTGGTGTTGTGGAGGGTGGTGGCAGTGTCTGTGTCACGTATACATGTTATGTTGGCAAGGGGGAGAAGGGATTCTGAGAGTGAGTGTAGATCAATGTGTTTTAGGTTTCTGCGGGGATGATCAAGTTTGCGGAGAGGAGGTGGTGTAGTAGGGGAGGTGAGGGAGGAGAAGGTCAGAAAATTGTGGTCAGTCAGGGGGAGGGTTGAGTTTGTGAGGTTAGTAAGGGAGCAAAGACGGGTAAAGATGAGATCCAGCGTGTGGCCATCTTTGTGGGTGGCAGAGGAGGACCATTGAGAGAGCCCGAAGGAGGAGGTCAGGGAAAGAAGTTGAGAGGCGGTTGGGTGAGCAGTGTCAATGGGGATATTGAAGTCACCCATAATGATGGTGGGGATGTCAGTAGAGACGATACAAAGTAGCCAGGTGGTGAAATGGTCAAGAAAGGTGGGGATGGATCCAGGGGGCGGTAGATGACAGCTAGCTGGAGGTTACAGGGGGAGAAGATGCGGACAGAGTTTGAAGGATGGGAGAGTAGCAGAGGGAGGTAATGGAATAGGGGTGAAGGAGCAGGTGTCAGATAGGAGAATGCCGACACCTCCGCCGTGTTTGTCAGAGGGGCGGGGAGTGTGGGAAAGATTGAATCCGCCGTAGGATAGTGTAGCAGGGGAAGCCGTGTCAGAGGGGGTGAGCCAGGTCTCTGGGATGCCAAGGAATGAGAGTTTATTAGAAATAAACAGTTCATGGATGTCTGGGAGTTTATTACAGACTGAACGGGCGTTCCAGAGTGCGCCTGGCATGGAGATTAGAGGAGCAGGGGCTGGGGGGATGGGTCTAAGGTTGGTCAGGTTGCGAGGATGGGTGATGGTGAGGTTATGAGAGTTGGTGATGGGACGGGGGGGTGGGGTGTATGTGACTGTAGGGATGTGGCGGGGGGGCCGGAATTATGGGAAATTTTGCCAGCGAGTAGGAGGAGCAGGGAGAGGGTTAGCAAGTGGGAGCAAGAGAGTTTACGTGGTGGGCGTGCCAGATTGGAGATGTGGGATTGAAAGTGAAGGAATAGTTCAGAGGAGTGGGTGAGGTGGTTATGTAGGATGGATAGTAGGATGGACTCGATTAAACCTAACTGATCTTGAGCTATATTTGAATTTGGACTATTTTATGGAATAGCTTTCCTGATTTATACAGATACTCGAGAACTGGTCTCTTGACCAGTATGCTATATATATATATATATATAGTTGTAATCACCTATGGCAGTTTAATGTGGATAGAGGTCCCTCGGCAAGAGATCTTCTCTGATCTTATAAATTGAACACATTGGTCATCTATTTTCCTCCCCTATAGTCACTAATTGCAATTAATTAATAAATTATCTCTCATGGAATTCTGTGGACGGTATACATTGTTCATATCACCACTAGACATTGGGGCAATTGTTGCATACATGACTGGTGATATGCACAATTGTGCCTAGGGACATGTTTATTATTCTATCCCTGTATGGCAACTTCTCTGTATTCTAGATATGGTCTAATTGACCATTTTGTTTCCATCACTAGATATCATGCCTCATAGTGGCTCATTGTGAATGGGGTTCTCACAATTACTGATTATTCTTGGAATGCAAGGTTTTTTGGACAGTATTTATTGATTCCTAGTCACTAATGTCACCATATCATCTTTTTAATAAATATCTGTGGACATTGTACATCGCCTAATAATTACTAGATATTGGGGCACTTGTTGCAGTTGTGACCATAAGGCTATACGCACAATCGTGCTCAGGGACTTAATGATAATCCACCCATGAAGGTGATTTTCCTCTTAAATTGTCCACTTTTTCCTTGATGGGGCAAATTTTTCCTGTTAATAGGATTTATGTTTGTAATTGCCGAGATAATGGGAAGAAGCGATGGTTGAGCACTTCCTTACACATAACAATTTGTGTCCCATACATGTGCTGAACAATTGATTATAGAGTCCTTTTGACTCCCCTATTCCAGTGTATATAAGTCGCTATAAAATTCTACTGCACCATATATTGTGGGACTACCATGATATATATATGAGTGCATTCGCCCCCTAATTGAAGGGCAGTTCATTAGTTACTGAGTAACCTGAACATATGCTTGTAATTATATTGCTAGGGGACAAAATGATCACTGTATATAACTGGGTGACTCTTTTTATAAACTGCTCAATGATACCTTGATATGGCAAATTCTTCATGAATTATGTTAAATATAACGGGAAGGTGCCCTGTCTGAGCACTTCCTTACTAACATTGCGTCCGGAATATGTGCTGCTACAGCCTTTACTTTGCAGTACCCATACTGATAGTCTCACTCCTATTGAATGGGACTACCATGATATACTCTATGTCGGCATCGAAATTGTGTTTTCGACCGCCCTCCAGTCCCTCTCACACCGTGGGACTGTTTACTGGTCTCCTAGCTACCTGATCACATGATCAGTGATGTAATTCGGCCTCAATTCAGTGATTGGCCGTTTCCCGGCAACCGGACCATGTGATCAATACAACATCCGGTCTGGCTGCCAGTTGATGTGGTTACTTAGCAACCGCACCACGTGACCATGACGCAGTTACAGTCCTGCGTTCCCCACTCACAAGCTGCCAGTGATAACTGTAAGCACTATAAAAAGCCTACAGTTTGCAATTGTGGCTCAACCCCTGACGAAGCTGCATCCCTTAGCAGCAGAACGCGTGGGGAGGGCTGTGTGGGGATCCCCCATTGACCTGAATTCACTTGGGCAACATTGACTATCAGATCCACAATACCTCGACCATAGGTGATATGTAGATTATCATATGAATTTGTGAGACGCCTATAGTTTGGATTCTTGTATGCTCTCTATAACTGCCTATACTTCTTTGATATGGTTACTATCTGGTATACATGTGCTTGCCATTTGAATTGAAATTTATATTACAGCTTCAATGTTACCTTGATATAACATTCTATTTATACATGTATAACACTTGAGTTTTGTGCAAGTGTATTATAAAATAATTGTCATCAATTGGCTATTATATAATTTATCATCTTGATCATTAAATTTATGACTGTAACATCTTGCTCGAATACTATCTTACATTCACTTAAATCAATTGCTGGATTTCTCTTGGCACTGTGCACTTTATATTCAATATTTATCTGTATCTAATCCATCTGCAAATAGGTGATTATTTATTTTGGGCATTTATGAGAATATATATCACTTATACATCTGGTATTGATAATTATACTGTTGTGTGCACTGCTGATTGTACCCATATACACCCTATGTCAGGTCATACCCCTACCTTTGTTTAATACCAGGGTTATGTCATTGGTATATGTTTGGTTTACTACCATTGATATTATTGAAAAGGAATCATGTACCCTGATTGTGTTGTCATATTGGTAAAATTGATTGGGGACCCCCTCCACTTATGTGTATTTTAATTGATTTTATTACTGTTTGTCCACATTTGTAAAATAAAGCTTTTTCTTTTATATCTTATAATTTGTACTGGTGTGCTCCCTATATATGACGAATCTTCTTCTTGTCGTCCATACTCGTTCTTCGGCATGGTGAGCACGTATTTAAATAATTACCGCAAGACTAGTGGTGCAACTCGCCCTTTATGCATGCTCCCTCAACCCACAAACTTCTTCAGGAAAAACTTATGGAAACCATTATAAATCCTGTACACTGCAGGTAAGTCAAATCGGAAGGCCAGCAGGTTGATGAGGCCAAAATTCTGAATGCACGAATAAAGCAGGATCCCAACTTAAGTAGTGGTAACTTGAGTTTGATGTTCCTAGTGGATAACCACACCAAATTACTCACATTCAGGTTCTGACCAGGCACACGTCTACAGTTGGCCACATGCTTGTACCTAGAACCCATACTAAGTAAACACTGCTTAACTTTCCTCCATGTAGATAACAACGCTGCACCCACCCTGATCCTCTTTAGGGACCCTGGAAGAACCTTTGAAGAAGAATACTAAACTGAGGATGTTGACCATAGACACAGAAAAAGGGGCAAACTCCGCAAGAACAAGAAAAGCCGACCGCTCCTCCTGGTTGTCAGAGACAAAATAGAGCAAATATTGTTTTAGATTTTGATTCATGCACTCTGTTTGTCCATTAGACTCAGGATGAACAACTGACGAATGAGACAACTTAATCCCCAAGCGAGAACAGAAAGCTGTCCAGAAATTAGCGATAAACTGGGTACCCCTATCAGATACAATGTTAGATGGAATCCTATGAAGTCTGACCAGTTCATGTATGAGTATCTGAGCCAAGGTCTTGGCATTGGGTAAAGATGGTAACGCAACTAAATGTGTCATTTTAGAAAAGCGGTCGACCACAACTAAAATAACAGTGTTACCATCAGAGTAAAGTAAATCCGTAATAAAGTCCATTGAAGTATCTGTCCATGGCTTGCTAGGCAACCTAAATATAAAGAAGTTGACGCAACACTGTACACAATATGCTAGGGAATGAGCTAAATGGCTGATACATGAAATGCAGGATTGTCTGTGCAGCTAAGAAATGCATATGTGATAAATGAACACAGTAAATACTGTACTGGAATCAATGAATTGAGAGACTTAGCTTCATCACTGATGTCACTGCGAAGAGCCCGGTAACTACGCCAAAGTGCTCTCAAACTTACCGGGTCTTACTCTGACACTATGTGTGGTCTACATTGCTGGGAAGTGGTTTATATGCCGGTGTAGTGCAATTAAAAAACCAGCTGGTAGTGGTCTGAACCAGGACCAGGGCTACAGTAAGATGGAGGTGTGGGTGTAGCTACTGGGCGGGGAAGGGAGTTGCTAGGCAACCTAAGCAGAAACAAAGTACCAGAAGGATGCGACAGAAGTTCCAACGTGCCTTTAAACCCCGGATGACCAGACAGGACCAAATCAAGATACTCCCCCAACACCTTAAGATGAAAGTCCAGAGGAACAAAAGACCTGTTAACCGGGAGATTCGGCAGTACCTCCTCCTGAGCCTCAGCTATCTCCGCTTCCCCCTCAGTACTGAGAGATGAAACTACAACACCCTTCTGGAGGATGGGAGCCGGCTCCTCATGTGGTTTCCACCAGGAAAACTTCTGGACAATGCATCAGCCTTAGTGTTTTTGGAGCCTGGACGGAAAGCAACAAAGAAATTGAACCTGGTAAAGAAAAGTGACCCGGGAGCCTGTCTAGGAGAAAGACGCTTGGCTGACTCCAGATACAAGAGATTTTTGCAGTCAGTAATCACTGTAACAGGATAAGCGGCCCCCTCAAAGAAGTGTCATCATTCCTCAAAAGCCAACTTGATGGCTAGCAATTCCCTGTTACCTATGCAGTGCTTTTTTTGTAAAAAAATATTTCCTGGTACGCCTCTCGGAGCCGAGGGGGGGGCGGGGCCTGGGGGGCGGGGTTGGAGGCGGGCTGCCGTCAGCGGCCAGGCGAGATTAATATATTTAATATATTAATATGTTTCCTCCGAACGTTGCACCCGGTCTTATTTTCAGGGGGGAGGCATACACACACAGGGGCATACACTCACAGGGGCATACACTCACAGTACGGTGGCTCAGTGGTTAGCACTGTATACGGTGGCTCAGTGGTTAGTACTGTATACGGTGGCTCAGTGGTTAGCACTGTATACGGTGGCTCAGTGGTTAGTACTGTATACGGTGTCTCAGTGGTTAGCATTGTACGGTGTCTCAGTGGTTAGCATTTTCGCTGCCGTGCTATGGAGTTCATAGTGTAATATAAGTGCAAAAAAACTTTATTCTTAATATTATGTCACAATACCGGGATCTGAGGATCTTCTATTTCGAGGTCAGGGGCTCTCTGATGCCATGTTGCTGTCTGTCTCGCTGTCGTCCTCTTTTGACACTGAAGTGCGGTGGACAAGAGAGCATTAACTGGTTAATAACAAGAATTTTGGTGTGTACTAACTGAGCCATAAACCCTCCCCATCCCATGTCCAGCAGACATTGTAGGATTACTATATGGATTTTAGTATTAGGGTACGGACACACTGGTGGTGAAACTCTGATAAGTGCAATGTGTGATTTTCTCACATTGCAATCAATCTCTGAGAGCAGAATGACGAGTGTCGGACGCTTTTTTCTCATCCAGAGTCAGGGTGAGAAAAAAGTTGCAACATGCTGCGACAGTACAGTATGTGATTCCCGCGCGAGACTCACCAATGCAAGTCTATGGGTCTGACAAAATCACGGACCGCACACACGGACCATCTGAGAGGTATCTGTTTTTTTCACGGATACATTCTCATTCTGTAGCTGAGACAACTGTAAAATGTTCCTGTAAATGATTCCACAGTAATAGCTGCTGAGAAAAAACACGGATTGATTGCACACGGATGTGATCTGAGAATCTGAGAGAAATGTCGGACACTCACACAGCAGTTGGATGCCAAACGGACAAAAAAACAGTCCTCTGCACACCCCCCATGTCCTCTGCAACACCCTCCATGTCCTTTGCACACCCCTCCATGTCCTCTGCACACCCTTCCACGTGTTCTTCACATCCCATGTCCTCTGCACACCCCTCCATGTCCTCTGCACACCCCTCCACGTCCTCTGCACACCCCTCCACATCCTCTGCACACACCCCCATGTCCTCTGCACCCCCCATGTCCTCTGTACACCCCCTCCACGTCCTCTGAACCCCCCCTCCACGTCCTCTGCACCCCCCCATGTCCTCTGCACACCCCCTCTGCACACCCCTCTACATCCTCTGCACACCCCCCACGTCCTCTGCACACCCCCCATGTCCTCTGCACACCCCCCTCGTCCTCTGCACACCCCTTCATGTCCTCTGCACCCCCCCACGTCCTCTGCACCCCCCCTCCACATCCTCTGCACACACCCCATGTCCTCTGCACACCCCTCCACGTCCTCTGCACACCCCTCCATGTCCTCTGCACACCCCTCCATGTCCTCTGCATGCCCCCTCCACGTCCTCTGCACACCCCCTCCACGTCCTCTGCACACCCCCTTCACGTCCTCTGCACACCCCCTCCACGTCCTCTGCAAACACCCCACGTCCTCTGCACACCCCTCCACGTCCTCTGCACACACTCCTCGTCCTCTGCACTCCCCCCCACGTCCTCTGCACACCCCCCATGTCCTCTGCACACCCCCCACGTCCTCTGCACTCCCCCCCACATCCATTGCACCCCCCCCACGTCCTCTGCACACCCCCCTCGTCCTCTGCACACCCCCACGTCCCCTGCACATCCCTCCACGTCCTCTGCACACCCCTCCACGTCCTCTGCACACCGCCCACGTACTCTGCACACCCCCCACGAACTCTGCACACCCCCCACATCCTCTGCACACCCCCATGTCCTCTGCACACCCCCTCGTCCTCTGCACACCCCTCCATGTCCTCTGCACACACCCCTCATCCTCTGCACACCCCTCCATGTCCTCTGCACACCCCCACTTCCTCTGCACACCCCTCCACGTCCTCTGCACACCCCTCCACCTCCTCTGCACACCCCCCATGTCCTCTGCACCCCCCCATGTCCTCTGCACACCCCCACGTCCTCTGCACACCCCCCATGTCCTCTGAACACCCCCCTCGTCCTCTGCACACCCCTACATGTCCTCTACACCCCCCCCACGTCCTCTGCACACCCCCCTCATCCTCTACACACACCCCTCGTCCTCTGCACACATCCCCATGTACCTTGTAAAGTCAGTCCCAGTTCCTCCCAATCCGGCAATTCTTCTTGCCGGGCAAAATGTAGCTCCGCCCACCTGAGTCACATGTGCGTGACATCATGACAGGTTCTGTTCCATCCGGCATCTATCCTCGCCGGCGGTGCAATGATCCTGCCGCTCACCAACCTCAGCCAGCGTCATGCACCAGCACCACTACTAGTGAGGTGAGGCGGGAGGGCGCGATGACCGCGGTGGGGAGGTCGGGCTGGGTCACCCTGCCGGGGCTCAGAGCATAAAAAAAAAAAAGACACAAAAAAAAAACAACACTGTTAGTCGCCGCCCTCCCCGAATAGCGTCGCCCTGTACGCCACTGCATAGAGGAAACTGAGAGGGATTACTGGGCTGCACAGATGAGGTGGCGGCGGCAGGCAGCAGATATTCCGGTACGCCGTACTGAATCGCACCAGGTTTTCCTGGATTTTCCGGTACGGCGTACCGGCCCGTTCCGGTACAAAAAAAGCCCTGTACCTATGTCATATTGACGTTCTGCTGGTGACAACTTATTTGAGAAAAGGGCACAAGGACACAATTTACCAAGAGACTGACCTTGAGACAACACCGCCCCTACCCCAACCTCAGAAGCATCCACCTCCACAGTGAAGGGAAAAGGCACATCCAGCTGAATCAGGTTGGATGCCGAAGTGAACCTTCTTATCAAATATTCAAAAGCGTGCACAGCATTCTCAGACCGGTTAGTAGAGTCAGTACTCTTTTTAGCCATGTCAGTTAAAAGTTTAGTGAGTCGGTCGACAGGGTAGGGAGTACTCGGATACCGGGACAGGTTGCTACTTCAGTGGGGATCACGGCTGGTCGGGTCCCGGTCCTGTGCCCTGGACACTCAATGGCTGAGGGGAAAATTGTTTGTGTTGGGGGATTATTATACGTGACGCCACCTGTGGTACCTGGTAATGTATTTACCAGCACTGCAGCCGGCCGCTTGGGTGATTGTGATGCAGCTTTCGGTAGTACAGCTTCCCACAGGCGGAGCTTTACCTCAGGGCAGTGGGGTAGATGAAGGGAGTAGTAGTCCTTGGCTCTGTGGTGCTGTAGGAGCCTCCCAGGCGACGAATAATTGATGCAGAGACACCAAGTTAGCCCAAACATTTCTTTACTGGTACCAGATGGATCAATAGGTACACGGTACAGTCTAGTATTGTTGCCACAGATTTTGGGGATTACCACAGAGTCTGTCAGAGGTGCCTTTCCAACACTTTCTTAGTCCTGTTCCTTTATGGGCTCTTTTGGCTCCTTACACTCCCACTCTTGAGTCTGGTTTCTCGTTCCCGGGTCTGTTGCTTAAAGTCTCTCTTACTTGTCAGCGTCTTGAACCCAGCTACCCAGCTATGGGATAGAGGTTGGACTACTTTGATGGGTGCTGTGGCACCTTCTTGATCAGGCCCACAGCCTGCAGGTCAGCAGTTTGGGATACACCTTAACAAACCGCCTTGGTTCCAGTCTACTAGTATTGACCCAAACCCTCCAGCCAGCTCTGACCAGTCCTGGAGTGCCCCCTTCCTGTCTGGGTTACCTCTTTAATTTTGAGATACCCTCCTGTCAGAGCAGCAGATTGAACTGCGTCCGTCCATTCTGCTCTCCTCACACCGTCTGACTGACTTGTGTCAAACTGTCACTTACGTCACGTTTCCCGCTCTGCTAAGCTCCACCCCCCTGGGACCAACTGAATATTCAGTCTCTGGTGCTACGGTGGCTGTGATTGGGATTTTGTGGTTTTTGATACAGACTCTGTAGCTCCCCCCTCTACCTGTGACTATGAAGGCACTACACCTTCTGTTTGGGATACAGTACCTCCCTGTGGCGTCCTGCCAGAGGGCCGCCACATTAGCAACCACAGAAAAGTTTAAGACCCACACAGTAAACAATCAGGAAGACACAATATGTGTTTAGGGAGAATTCAAATACAAATAGAGAATGAAACAACAACAAGGTATACTTCACCAAACACCAAGCAACGATTTGAGTTTCATCAGCAAACCCAACACAGGACCAGTTAGCAAGATGCAAATGCTATAATCAGCGTCCAGGAATTTTCTGAGCCATATTTAAAGGGAGAAGGGGTTCCAGTAGCCTCAATATTCAATTGACCCTAATCAGAAAGTTAACTCCTGCAAAGCTGAACATCAGTGAACTAACCACCGCTGATATCCTAACACAGGCTAAGTAACAAAGAGGTCAAAGGCTGCACATCAGACTCCCCAGGATGAACGGAGTCTTAAGTCAGCATGACACCATATGAGAAATTTGTTGTCAGAGTCCAGGATGTATGACACTAACCAATCAGAAAACTTTACCACACCAAATTCCTTTTTTTATCCTTATACAATCCAGGCCCATAGCATTAGATCTCTTTCAGGAACTTGTTGAAAGAGATATTATTACACTGAACCAGCAGTCTATTTCTCTTAATAAAAAATCTTACCAGGCTTGAAGATAAAGCACTAAAAGAACTCCAATCTGATCCTAATGTAATAATTTGGGCTGCAAACAAGGATGGAGGAATAGTGGTCTTAGATGCGGGGTTATACTTTAGTGCCGAACATCATATCCTGAGTGACAGTAATACATACCGATAAGGTAAAAAACGTATTAGCCAGTAGATAGAAAAATATTAGAATCTGAGAATCCTCAGTGGTTGATACTTTTTAATGGCTAACTGAAAAGATGGTAAGTGAAGCAAGCTTTCGGGACATTATAGCCCCTTCTTCAGGCTGATAATGACACAAATTCTGAAGACACATACATACAGTGCCTACAAGTAGTATTCAACCCCCTGCAGATGTAGCTGGTTGACACATGCGGAATTAACTTGGCATTGTGACATTTGGACTGTAGATCAGCCTGGAAGTGCAGTGCCACAATAAATTTTTTTTTTAAAGCGTTAAAAGTTAATTCAGAGGATCATTTATTATTCAACCCCTCAAACCACCAGAATTCTGTTTGGTCCCCCTAAAGTATTAAGAAGTAGTTCAGGCACAAATAACAATGAGCTTCACATGTGTGGATTAATTATCTCTTTTGCCAGCCTTTTCTGACTATTTAAGACCCTCCCCAAACTTGTGAACAGCACTCATACATGGTCAACATGGGAAAGACAAAGGAGCATTCCAAGGCCATCAGAGACAAGATCGTGGAGGGTCACAAGGCTGGCAAGGGGTACAAAACCCTTTCCAGGGATTGGGCCTACCTGTCTCCACTGTTGGGAGCATCATCCGGAAGTGGAAGGCTTATGGAACTACTGTTAGCCTTCCACGGCCTGGACAGCCTTTGAAAGTTTCCTCCCGTGCCGAGGCCAGGCTTGTCCGAAGAGTCAAGGCTAACCCAAGGACAACAAGGAAGGAGCTCCGGGAAGATCTCATGGCAGTGGGGACATTGGTTTCAGTCAATACCATAAGTAACGTACTCCACCGCAATGGTCTCCGTTCCAGACGAGCCCGTAAGGTTCCTTTACTTTCAAAGCGTCATGTCAAGGCTCGTCTACAGTTTGCTCATGATCACTTGGAGGACTCTGAGACAGACTGGTTCAAGGTTCTATGGTCTGATGAGACCAAGATCGAGATCTTTGGTGCCAACCACACACGTGACGTTTGGAGACTGGATGGCACTGCATACGACCCCAAGAATACCATCCCTACAGTCAAGCATGGTGGTGGCAGCATCATGCTGTGGGGCTGTTTCTCTGCCAAGGGGCCTGGCCATCTGGTCCGCATCCATGGGAAGATGGATAGCACGGCCTACCTGGAGATTTTGGCCAAGAACCTCCGCTCCTCCATTAAGGATCTTAAGATGGGTCGTAATTTCATCTTCCAACAAGACAACGACCCAAAGCACACAGCCAAGAAAACCAAGGCCTGGTTCAAGAGGGAAAAAATCAAGGTGTTGGAGTGGCCTTCTCAGTCTCCTGACCTTAACCCAATTGAAAACTTGTGGAAGGAGCTCAAGATTAAAGTCCACATGAGACACCCAAAGAACCTAGATAACTTGGAGAAGATCTGCATGGAGGAGTGGGCCAAGATAACTCCAGAGACATGTGCCGGCCTGATCAGGTCTTATAGAAGACGATTATTAGCTGTAATTGCAAACAAGGGTTATTCCACAAAATATTAAACCTAGGGGTTGAATAATAATTGACCCACACTTTTATGTTTAAAATTTATAAAAATTCAACTGATCAACATAACTTTTTGGTTTGTAAGATTTATGCTTCTGTTAATAAATCCTACTCTTGTTTGCAGTTTGAAGGCTCTAACTTATTGGCATCTTATCAAACCAGCTAAATCTGCAGGGGGTTGAATACTACTTGTAGGCACTGTATATACTATACTTAAACAGGATGAGATGGTGCAGTAAATACGACAGGTGACGTAAAGCACAGTCAGTTTTGGGAGGGCGAGAGGAGCTGGGGAGGGAAAATCAAAATTCTGAGATAAGATGAACAGAACAATAATACAATGATTAGTGGTCTGTGGAGACCTGAAAATTCCTCAGTGAAAAAGTTATAAATCCACGGGAGACAGTTCATGCAAGAAGTGTCAAAAGTTCCTTGTCCTATAACTGGGGTCTGTTGGAAGATATGATATCCCCAAATGTCATTTCAATTGGTATAAAAACGCATGAATCCATGTGAGACATTTATTCCTGTTTTTAATATATCAAAGGTCGTTATCAATTTGTATTCCCAAATTCTTCTCTCTCTCTGAGATTTGAAGTTACTTTTTAAAATGAGCAGATTCATGTCTGTTACCCTGTGGTCAGAGCTGCAAAAATGCTTTGCTACAGGTAGATCCATACACTTTTCTTTTATTGAGTGGCGATGAGAATTAATTCTTGTTCTGAATTTTTGTCCTGTCTCCCCTACGTACATGCCACCTGTTGGACATTTGGTACATATAATTAAATACACCACATTGTGGTACAACTGAAATTACCTGGGATTTTGTAGTCCTGATCTATCCCAGGAATCTTTATCTTGTCCGTTGTCATTATAGATGGACAGGTTTTGCACCTGTTCTGGTTGCAGGGAAAGGTTCCTGTTGTTGCTGGAGAGGACAGGGTGCTTCTGACAATGATGTTTTTTAGATTTGGAGGTTGTCTATAACACAAAAGTCGGGGATCCGGGAATATTGATTTCAGTCTGGCATCTTTTTGTAGGAATGGTTGTAGTTTCTGTTCAGCTCCTCTTAGCACCTCCAGATTTGGATTGTAGGTGACTACTAGTGATGAGCGAGTACGCTTGAGACTACACGGTACTCGGACGAGTATCACTGTACTCGGGGTACTCGGCGAGTACCGAGTAATCTTGCGATACTCGTGCTGTACTCGGGGTCCTCATCTCTGCATGTTGGCGCTCTTTAGAGAGCCAGCCCACATGCAGGGATTGGCTGGCAGTCACTGCAATGCCATAGCTCTGTTAGTTGTGGCATTGCAGTGATTGGCCGGCCCGCACAGCGTGACCGAGCCTTTATAATACCCCGGCCGCGCTGTGCTCAGGGTGCGGAAGAGGAAGACGACGTGGTGGGTGATCCAGTAGCTGACCCAACCTGGCAGGAGGATATGCAGAGTGAGGACAGCAGTGCACAGGGGGAGGGAGGCGTAGCATCCCAACAGGCAGTACGAAGCAGGGTCGTGTCCTTAGGCAGAAGGCAGGCAACCGTTCCCCGGAACAACAACACGACACAAGGTGCCTGTGCAAATGTTAGGTCTTCCCGAGCCTGGCAGTTTTTTAAGTTGGCTCCAGATTACTCTAAAAAGGCCATTTGCAACACCTGCCATGCCAGCATCAGCAGGGTACGAAAACTAGCAGCCTGACCACCACCAGCATGATCAGGCACATGTCAGCCAAGCACCCAACTTTGTGGGAAGTACAACAGAGTCGAGGAGCGGTGCTTGCTGATGTCACTGCTACGTCTTTGCGTGTTGTGCGTGCGAGCTAATCCACTGTCCATGCTGGCCGCGATCAAGCCTCCGGCCCTGCACCTGAAGTTGCCCACGCACAAATAACACCACCATCAAGCACATCCTTGTCCCAGCGCAGCGTTCAATTATCCATTCAGCAAACCTTTGAATGCAGGCGCAAATACGCTGCCAACGCCCCACATGCCACAGTCCTAAATGCTCAAATTTCGCGACTCATAGCGCTAGAAATGTTGCCTTTCCGGCTGGTGGAGACGGAAGCATTCCGCGACCTGATGGCTGCTGTCCCACGTTAATCGGTCCCCAGCCGCAACTATTTCTCCAGATGTGCCGTCCCCGCATTGCATAACCACGTGTCACAAAGCATCACACGTGCCCTGAACAATGCTGTTTCAGCCAAAGTCCACCTAACCACAGACACGTGGACAAGTGCTTGTGGGCAAGGCCGCTACATCTCCTTGACGGCACACTGGGTTAATATTGTGGAACCTGGGACCCAGTCTGAGCGAGGGACGGAACACGTCCTTCCCACACCAAGGATTGCAGGCCCTACCTCTGTCAGGGTTTCACCCACACTCTACAGCTCCGGAATGTCATGCTCCTCAGCCTCCTCCTTCCCCTCCTCCTGCGCATCCTCATCCACTTTACCCCCCACACCAGTCCCAAGCTGGAAGCACTGCAGCACTGCCTCTGCGAAGTGGCAACAGGCTGTGCTGAAGCTAATCTGCATAGGTGAAAAACTCCACAATGCAGAAGAGGTGTGGACAGCTCTGAAACAGCAGGCAGATCACTGGCTCACACCTCTGAACCTAAAGCCAGGAAAGGTCGTGTGTGACAATGGCCGGAACCTGGTGGCAGCTTTGAGGCGAGGCCAGCTGACGCATGTTCCATGCGTGGCCCATGTGCTCAACGTGGTGGTTCAGCGGTTTCTAAAGTCATACCCAGAGCTGTATGACCTTCTGGTAAAAGTTTGCCGCCTGTCTGCACATTTTCTAAAGTCACTTGCTGCTTCAGCCGACCTTGCCGGCTTTCAGCGCCGTTTGCGTCTTCCGGCCCACAGACTGGTGTGTGATGTCCCCACGCGTTGAAATTCAACTCTGCACATGTTGGTCAGGATATGTGAGCAGAAGAGGGCAGTTGTTGACTACCTGCATCACCTAAGCCGTCGGGAAATGGGACAAATTCCACACATAACACCTGAGGAGTGGAGATAAATGTCTGACCTATGTACCGTCCTCCAAAACTTTGAGGACTCCACCAAGATGGTGAGCGGCGATGACGCCATTATTAGCGTCACCATACCGCTACTCTGCCTTCTAAAACGGTCTCTGCTGAAAAACAAAGATGATGCATTGCAGACAGAGCGCGATGACTTGGAGCAAGAAACAGTAGTGGGTGTGGGTGATAACGTACAGCCCAGCCTCATCTCATCACAACGTGCAGTGGAGTACTATGACGAGATGGAGCAACTCTCTGTCCAAATTGAGGATATGACATGCACACCAGTCATACCCTCGATTCAGCATGGCTGGCCAGAGGTCAGGGGAGATGAGGAGGAGGAGGAGGACAGCATGTTCAGTCATCGTATTGGTCAGGATACTGAAGTGATGGCTGTTAAGAGTCCGGCGCACATGGCTGACTTTATGGTAAGCTGCCTGACTCATGACCCTCGCGTTCAGAACATCTTGGCCGACAATCACTACTGGTTGGCAACACTCTTAGACCCACGCTACAAGGAGAACTTTATGTCTCTCATTCCTGAGGCGGAGAGGTCAGCCAAAATGCAGCAGTTCCAGAAGGCCATAGTCACGGAAGTAGGCAAAGCATTCCCCTCACAAAACGCTAGCGGCATAGGTCAGGATTCGGTGGACAACCAAGGCGTACGGCCGAGAGGGGCACAAGTCCAATCCGCCAGAGGTAGGGGAACAGTCTTTACGATGTGGGACAGTTTTCTCAGCCCCTCACGTACGACAGCCCCTGAGGTGCGGGGTAGTGCCGCAAGAAATGCAGATGCTGAAGGAGTACCTTGCAGATCGAACAACAGTACTGCGAGATTCCTCTGTGCCTTACAATTATTGGGTCTCCAAGCTGGACACGTGGCATGAATTGTCTCTCTACGCCTTGGAAGTCCTGGCCTGCCCTGCCGCTAGTGTTTTGTCAGAGCGTGTTTTCAGTGCCACAGGTGGAATCACTACTGATAAACGCACCCGCCTGTCAACTGAAAATGCTGACAGGCTGACTCTGATCAAGATGAACAAGGGTTGGATTGGGCCAGACTTCACCACACCACCAACAAATGACAGCGGAATTTAAATTTTGTTATGGGAATTTGCCATGTACCTCCACTCACCCATGGGTACACATTTCTGGACTTTGGCTAATCGCTGGACTGCTCCTCCTTCTACTCATGTGCCACCATGATGACCGTTACAATACTTAGGCTGTTGTTTCAGGTATACCCCCAGTGGTAAATTTTTTTGCCCATTCTTTTAGAATGGGCATTACAACGACAGGAGACCCGCTCCTTTTCAATGGGAAAAATGTTTTGAGGCCCTCATGCATGTCTCTATTCAGGGACAATGTGGAGCCTCCCAATTTTTGGCTGCCCTGCCAAAGGGCTATACCACAATACACCCACTTCAGGTTTACAGGCCCTCCTGCACGTCTCTATCCAGGGACAATGTGGAGCCTCCCAATTTTTGGCTACCCTGCCAAAGGGCTGTACTACAATACACCCACTTCAGGTTTACAGGCCCTCCTGCACATCTCTCTCCAGGGACACTGTTGAGCCTCCCAATTTTTGGCTGCCCTGCCAAAGGGCTGTACTACAATACACCCACTTCAGGTTTACAGGCCCTCCTGCACGTCTCTATCCAGGGACAATGTGGAGCCTCCAATTTTTGGCTGCCCTGCCAAAGGGCTATACTACAATACACCCACTTCAGGTTTACAGGCCCTCATGCAAGTCTGTATGCATGGGTCATTGTTGAACCTCCCAATTTTTGGTTGCCCTGCCAAAGGACTATACTACAATACACCCACTTCCTCAAAATGAGCACATTATGTCAAGACAGGGCTTCATGTACGTCTCTTCTCAGGGACATCGGAGTGCCGCACAATGTTTTCACGTAAAATCTTTCATGTAATCACAAAAAGTAACATACACCAGCTGTATCTCACTATTGGGTATGTGCCCTTAACATTTCCACCCTGAATATTCATTTTGGTGTCATTTTGGAAGGTTTTCCGGTGACTAGGGATGGGCGAATCTACTCGCTAGGACTCGTTACTCGGCGAGTAGTAAGGGACTCGCAGGACTCGGTACTCTGCGAGTTTCCCAGTGATTACTCGCACGAGTCCAATGCAAATCAATATCAATCCTAGTTTTGTCAGAAACGCTGACAAAACTAGGATTGCCATTGTTTGCATTAGACTCGTGCGAGTAATCACTGGCTACTGTGCCAGTGATAGCAGGGAAACTCGCAAAGTAACTGCTGTTTCTTTGCGAGCCGAGTCCAGCTGTCTTCTCTGTGCAGCTCCAGGGTCCTAGAGCCTGCCTGCTGCCTGATGTAGCAGTGCTGAGATTGTTCTCAGTCTGCTCATTCCCTGTATAGACATCTATATTTATGCACAGGGGATGTAGCAGAGAGGACATCGCGTTTTGGACTGCGTCGGACGGAAGAGGATTTTTTAAATTAAAGATGGAGTCCCTAATGGCTTTTTTTTTTATTTCAAATAAAAAATTTTCTCTGTGTTGTGTTTTTTTAACCCTTTATTGGAGATTCTTAGTGGCCTGGTCAAACGTGGCCTGACATTAAGAATCTCGGGCTTAATACCAGCTTGTATAACAAAGCTGGTATTAACCCCTTTATTACCCAGCGTGCCACTGCCACCAGGGCCGCTGGAAGAGCGGGGTTCAGCGCCAGAGGATGGCGCTTCAATGAACGCGCTATCTTCTGGGGCGGCTGCGGGCTGCAATTTGCAGCGGGGGGTGCCCAGAAAGCTTGGGCATCCCTGCGCTGCGGATTCCAGCCCCCAGCTGCTTAGCTGTACCTGGCTAGACATAGAAATTGCGCGGAGCCCCACGCATTTTTTTTTTTATTATTTAATGAATTTCAGAGTCAGAGGCTCAGAGTCAGAGTCGGAGTCTCCTCAGAGTCGGAGTCTCAGAGTCGGAGTCGCCTCAGAGTCGGAGTCTCCTCAGAGTCGGAGTCTCAGAGTCGGAGTCTCAGAGTTGGAGTCTCAGAGTCGGAGTCGCCTCAGAGTCGGAGTCGCCTCGGAGTCGGAGTCGCGTCGGAGTCGTCTCGGAGTCGGAGTCGTCTCGGAGTCAGAGTCGTCTCGGAGTCGGAGTCGTCTCGGGTCGGAGTCGGAGTCGTCTCGGAGTCGGAGTCGTCTCGGAGTCGGAGTCGGAGTCGTCTCGGAGTCGAGTCGGAGTCGGAGTCGTCTCTGAGTCGAGTCGGAGTCGGAGTCGTCTCGGAGTCGAGTCGGAGTCGGAGTCGTCTCGGAGTCGAGTCGGAGGCGGAGTCGTCGTCGTCTCGGAGTCGTCTCGGAGTCGGAGTCGTCTCGGAGTCGGAGTCGTCTCGGAGTCGAGTCGGAGTCGGAGTCGTCTCGGAGTCGGAGTCGTCTCAGAGTCGGAGTCGTCTCGGAGTCGTAGTCGTCTCGGAGTCGGAGTCGTGTCGGAGTCGTCTCGGAGTCGGAGTCGTCTCGGAGTCGGAGTCAGCTCGGAGTCGTCTCGGAGTCGGAGTCGTCTCGGAGTCGGAGTCGTCTCTGAGTCGAGTCGGAGTCGGAGTCGTCTCGGAGTAGAGTCGGAGTCGGAGTCGTCTCGGAGTCGAGTCGGAGGCGGAGTCGTCGTCGTCTCGGAGTCGTCTCGGAGTCGGAGTCGTCTCGGAGTCGGAGTCGTCTCGGAGTCGAGTCGGAGTCGGAGTCGTCTCGGAGTCGGAGTCGTCTCAGAGTCGGAGTCGTCTCGGAGTCGTAGTCGTCTCGGAGTCGGAGTCGTGTCGGAGTCGTCTCGGAGTCGGAGTCGTCTCGGAGTCGGAGTCATCTCGGAGTCGTCTCGGAGTCGGAGTCGTCTCGGAGTCGGAGTCGTCTCGGAGTCGAGTCGGAGTCGGAGTCGTCTCGGAGTCAGAGTCATCTCGGAGTCGTCTCGGAGTCGGAGTCGTCTCGGAGTCGGAGTCGTCTCGGAGTCGGAGTCGTCTAGGAGTCGGAGTCGTCTCGGAGTCGGAGTCGGAGTCGTCTCGGAGTCGGAGTCGTCTCGGAGTCGGAGTCGTCTCGGAGTCAGAGTCATCTCGGAGTCGTCTCGGAGTCGGAGTCGTCTCGGAGTCGGAGTCGTCTCGGAGTCGGAGTCGTCTAGGAGTCGGAGTCGTCTCGGAGTCGGAGTCGGAGTCGTCTCGGAGTCGGAGTCGTCTCGGAGTCGGAGTCGTCTCGGAGTCGGAGTCGTCTCGGAGTCGAGTCGGAGTCGTCTCGGAGTCGGAGTCGTCTCGGAGTCGTCTCGGAGTTGAGTCGGAGTCGTCTCGGAGTCGGAGTCGTCTCGGAGTCGGAGTCGTCTCGGAGTCGAGTCGGAGTCGGAGTCGTCTCGGAGTCGGAGTCGTCTCAGAGTCGGAGTCGTCTCGGAGTCGTAGTCGTCTCGGAGTCGGAGTCGTGTCGGAGTCGTCTCGGAGTCGGAGTCGTCTCGGAGTCGGAGTCATCTCGGAGTCACCTCGGAGTCGGAGTCGTCTCGGAGTCGGAGTCATCTCGGAGTCGGAGTCGTCTCGGAGTCGGAGTCGTCTCGGAGTCATCTCGGAGTCGGAGTCGTCTCGGAGTCGGAGTCGTCTCGGAGTCGGAGTCGTCTCGGAGTCGGAGTCGGAGTCGTCTCGGAGTCGGAGTCGTCTCGGAGTCGGAGTCGTCTCGGAGTCGGAGTCGTCTCGGAGTCCAGTCGGAGTCGTCTCGGAGTCGGAGTCAAAAAAATGCGTGGGGCTCCGCGCAATTTCTTTGTCTAGCCAGGTACAGCTAAGCAGCTGGGGGCTGGAATCCGCAGCGCAGGGATGCCCAAGCTTTCTGGGCACCCCCCGCTGCAAATTGCAGCCCGCAGCCGCCCCAGAAGATGGCGCGTTCATTGGAGCGCCATCCTCTGGTGCTGAACCCCGCTCTTCCAGCGGCCCTGGTGGCGGTGGCACGCTGGGTAATAGAGGTTAGGGCCAGCTTTGTATTATCAGCTGGCCCTAAGCCCGAAATTTATGGCGGTCACGCCAATATTAGACATGACCGCCATGAATTTCTATTAAATTGTTTTAAAAAAAACACAACACAGAGAATTTTTTTTATTAGAAATAAAAAAAAAAGCCATTAGGGACTCCATCTTTAATTAAAAAAATCCTCTTCCGTCCGACGCAGTCCAAAACGCGATGTCCTCTCTGCTCATCCCTGTGCATAGATATAGATGTATATGCACAGGGAATGAGCAGACTGAGAACAATCTCAGCACTGCTACATCATCTCTGTGCACAAACATTCATGTCTGTACACAGGGAATGAGCAGACTGAGAACAATCTCAGCACTGCTACATCAGGCAGCAGGCAGGCTCTAGGACCCTGGAGCTGCACAGAGCAGACAGGACTCTTCTCTTATCTGTGCGAGTTTCCCAGCGATTACAGTTGCAAAGTAAACGAGTCCAATGCAAATAAATGACAAAACTAGGATTGCTTCAGGCTGAAGCTTCCGAGACACATCTGCGATTTGTAAATCTCACACTACTCGCTATTACTCGCTTCCCCATTCATTAACATTGGACTCGCTAGACTCGCAACGAGTAGCGAGTCCTGGGCTCGGACTCGCTACAGTCAAGCGATTCCGAGTAATTTAGGATTCGCCCATCACTACCGGTGACTCCGTAAAATTGGCGTGAAACTCGGACAACATTGTTCACAGCTGTGACTTTTGAGTGAGAAATGCTTACAGAGGTCTTCCCCATGGTGTTGCCATGTCATTTGAGCACTCTTCTTTTGTGACATTTTTAGGGTTTCTACATGCTGCCGATGGTCATTTCATAAAATACTCGGGTCTCCCATAGGATAACATTGGGCTCGGTGCTCGGGCGGAGTACACGAGTATCTTGGGATGCTCGGCCCGAGCATCGAGCACCCGAGCATTTTGGTACTCGCTCATCACTAGTGACTACAAGAAAAATACGGTTGTTTTCTTCTAGTTTTGTAATGTAACAGATGATTCCTTGATATTCTGGTGGCTCTTATAATTTGGTTTTCAATTGCTCTTGGATGGTAGCCCTGGTTCATAGAGGTCTTTCTGAGGTCCTCAAGGTGATTGTCTCTGTCTGTAGGGTTGGAACATATTTCCGATTGTATCTGATAGTCTGGCTATACACAATAGAGTTTTTTTATGTGTTTTGAATGAAAACTGTCCCATCGGAGATATATTGGATGGTCAACAAAACTTATAAAAGATCTGGGTAAAATTTACTGGGATGCCTCTTATTTATGGGTTACGTGTGACATAATAGGACTGTACCCTCTATGCTTCACAATGTGGCTATGGAGAATCAAACATTTTTTTTGTTAGAACACAGCTCATAACCCCTGCTACACAAGAACGTTTAGTATCTGCTGTATATTTTCTGTTGAAACACAATTATTTCACCTTAGACAAAAATAAAATTTCTACAGAAATGTGGCTTTAGCATGTGGGCGAAATTCTGTACCTCCCTTGTTAACATAGTAGTGGCCATGTGGGAGGAAGAGTTTATTTTTTCTTCTGAAAATACGGTAGATTCTCTAGACTAATACATTTTACATTCATTGCATAGATGATGTAGTACTTATTTGGAGGGGCCCAGTCCTAGAAATACAGCAATTTAGCACCTACAAGAATGAGAACACCTATATATTAAAATTCACATTATGTATTGATAAAAACAAGATCAATTAACTGGATATATTCCTTTTAGACCATGTGGAAAATATTTACATTTTACCATTCCGCAAACCCACTGATTATAATTCAATCCTCTTAGCAAACTCCTATAACTCAGCTCATGTCATAAAAATGTTCCATTGGGGGACTTGATCAGAACCAAAAGAAATTGTTCCATGCATGATCAATTCAAAACAGAGCCTGCAAAAGTTACACAGAGGATACCCGCAATGGAGTATAATGAGAGCGAACAAAATAGTTGGTGCTATTGAAAGACAGTCCTTTTTTGTACCAAAGCAAAAAAACAAGTCTAATAACAACAATAGTATTGTTTTTTTCTCACAGTTTAGCCCCCAATACTTACATATTGTGCAAATAATGAAGAAATATCTGCCTGTTTTAAGCCAGAACATGTCACTATGTACAATCATGTCCAAAAAACATATCAAATTTGTGGCCAGACAACTGCCTGAGCACCTACCCTGGGTAATCTGTTATCCCCCAGCATGATAACTAGTAAAGTGCAAAATAAAAAAAATAAAAAATTGGCTATCATGTACCGGATTTTATAACTGTGGACATAACCAATGTATTTCATGTGAACATGCTATAAGGAATACAAACCTTATGTCACTGGCACTAGTTAAAAAATTAATCATTTCATAAATTGTAACACTCCAGGAGTTGTATAATTCATTGAATGTATCATCTGCAAGATTCAATATGTTGGGAGCACTATAGGGGCATTAAAGAAAAGAATTAGGAGGCATATGTCAGATACCTTAAATCCTGCAGCTCTAAACATCTCCACTGTATCCAAACACTTTGTAGCTCAACACAATAGGGAGATCTCAGGACTAAAACTCATGAGCATAGAAAGAGTTACTAAGCCTCCCAGAGGAGGGGATCATAGAAGGAATATACTTAATCTTGAATCCTTCTGGATATTTATGATAGATACCATAATTCCTAAATGATTACATCTCAATGAATTATAATATAATCAAAAAGTTGATTTTTTTCAGTAATTCAATACAAAAAGTGAAACACATATATTATATGGAATCATTACAGAGTCATCCATTTCAAGTATTTACAGTATTTCTGTAAATATTGTTGATTATGGCTTACAGACAATGAAAACCCATAGGTTATTATCTCAGAAAATTAAAGTATGGATGTGACGCGAGTCACTACAGAAATAACTAGTCCCAGAGGTTTAGAGAAAGACTGCACTTACTGATAGCAATTATAATAAATGATACTACTTACTGGATAAGTAAAGGGAGGTCGAACAATCTGAGATCAGGTCCAGGAAATGCGCAGTAACAACAAGCGGTAGTCAGCGCCGAAGTTCAATTCACAAGCCGTAGTCAGGAAAACCAGAGCGACAAAACAGTTTACAGGGAGCAGGCAAAAGAGAAGTCAGGTCACAGGCAAATGGTCAAAGTCCAGGGAAGGGAATAAAGTCAGACTGGGTCAGGCACAGAGCACAGAGGGATCAAGTATTACACAGGAAGCAGCTAGTGTACAATTGACACTGAATGGAGGAGTTAGCAGGCTTATGTAGAGAGTTAACCAAGGGAAGTGAACTCAGATGATTGCAGCACAGACCCAGCACAGACTGACAGTTTCCATACAATAGTAAGATAGCAGACAGGGACAATGTGGAGATTGTGACAATGGAGGATGAAAGGTTAAAACCGTGCAGCCATATTCCACAAGTCATCAAAAGGTGAACATAATATTGATTTATTATTCAATGCATTTCGGGGTTCCCATGGCAATATGATATTGATTTGTCCTGAGGAAGGGGCCAGGAAGCCCTGAAATGCATTGACTAATAAATCAATATTGTATTTATCCTTTGTTGTCTCCTGACAGCACAGTTTTTAACCCTTCATTCTCCCTACTGTATATCCACCATGTTAAGGATTGCAGCCACCGAGATATGCCTTTATAGTGGTTGTGACTCTCACAACCACACAAGGTGAGCCTCTGATACCTATTTAGGTAATATTTTATCTCTTAGACCCTTCATTCTCCCTACTTTAATTTTCTGAGATAATGACCTATTGGACTTTCTTTGGATGTAACCCATAATCATCAACATTAACATAAATAAACACTTAAAATAAATCACTCTGTTTGTAATGACTCTATATAATATATGCGTTACACTTTATGTATTGAATTATTGAAATAAATTAACTTTTTGATGATATTCTAATTCATTGAGATGCACCTGTAAGTACCAAACGTGATCTGACACTACAATATAATCAATAAAAGGTATTTTGCATACTGTGTCAATCTCACTACTCTGTATAATAACATATGATATTAATCTATCCTTCTCCATGCTGATTTTTCCAACAATTAAAGTTTGGACTAGAAAGAAAAAAGGAATAGAAACTTTCTTCTTACTTGATGGTTTGATGTATTACAAAAAGAATATCTGTTCACAATTTGCACACATAAATATTTAACATGCTATTAGGGATGAGTGAGCATGCTCGCCGATACTCGAGCATCACAGTACTCGCGATGCTCGGCGAGCACCGAGTATCGGCAAGATGCTTGGGCACATGCTCGGGTCCACCTTCCTGCATGTTGGCGCTCTTTACAGAGCCAGCCCACATGCAGGGATTGGCTGCCACACACTGTAATGGCACAGCCATGTTG
This sequence comes from Allobates femoralis, assembly GCA_033576535.1. Lineage (NCBI taxonomy): Eukaryota > Metazoa > Chordata > Amphibia > Anura > Aromobatidae > Allobates > Allobates femoralis. Next base: position 592,646,930 of record JARQOC010000003.1, on the reverse strand, counting down.
GTTGTGACATTACAGTGATTGGCTAGCTGCACAGCATCATCAGGTCTTTATAAGACCTGACTGTGCTGTGCTCGTCACTCTGATTCACATTCTCAGCTAGTGTAAGGAGAGGTGCTGCTGACTGAGGGACAGATTTTGGGTCTTTTAGGTAGTGTAGGTGCTGGGATACAAAATCCATCAAAACAACAGTCCTTTTGAGGACTAATCTAGCTGTATACAGGTAGGCAGGCAGGGTATATAGCACACTTTGGTGTACCACAAGAGGCTGTATACCAGTCAGTAAATCTGGGGCTGGTGTACAGGCTTCTAATATCTGTTTAGCCATCCAAACAACAGTCCTTTTTAGGATTAATATAGGCAGGGTATATAGCACACTTTTAAAACCCATATAGCACACCGTTTAAAATGCGCAAGTCAGGTGGCAAGGGACGAGGAACTGGACGTGATGGTTATGGTGCATGCAGAGGCCGAGGCCGTGGGCAAGCTACAATTGTGCCACAACAAACACCCACATCTTCTTGCCCGACCTTCCTGTCCCAATTCCTAGGGGACCGCAGCACACCACTATTAAACCCAGAGCAGTGTCAACAGGTTGACGAACATCTTCTCGCCCGACCTTCCTGTCCCAATTCATAGCGGACCGCAGCACACCACTATTAAACCCAGAGCAGTGTCAACAGGTTGTTAGTTGGATAGCAGATAATGCTTCCATTCAGTTTGCCATGACCACAACCACAATGTCTTCCACATGGTCAAGTCTCAGTAGTCGTGACTCTGGACCGCATATTCCTCACCCTCATCCTCCTTTCTCCCACCATGCCAAGTGCCCGGACAAAAATTATCTCACACTTGGACACTCTGAAGAGCTGTTCACTTTTCCATTCATAGATTTGAGCCTCTCGCCCGCTTCACTTGAAGTGGGGCATGAGGAGATCATATGTAGCGATGCCCAAATATTTGAGCAGCCACGGTCACACGAAGGCGACAGTGGGAAAGTGTCACAAGAGGTGGATGGTGATGAGACACAACTGCCAGAAAGTCAGGAGGAGGACCAGGGTGCGGAAGTGGAAGTTGACGTGATGGATGATCTAGTAACTGGCCCAACCTGACAGGAGGACATGCAGAGCAAGGACAGCTGCGCACAGGGGGAGGGAGACATAGCACCCCAACAGGCAGGAAGAAGCAGTGTGGTGGCCGCAGACAGAAGGCGGGCAACCATTCCCCATAACACCAACATGATAGAAGTTGCCAGTACAATTCTTAGGTCTTCCAGAGTCTGGCTGTTTTTTAAGGAGTCTGCTGATAATTCCAAAAAGGCCATTTGCACCACCTGCCAGCCAGCATCAGCAGGGGTAGCAAAACTACAAGCCTGACCACCACCAGCATGATCAGGCACATGGCAGCAAAGCACCCAACTTTGTGGGCCAAACCCCAGGGTCCAGGATCAGTGTTTGTGGGTAACACCATTGCTTCTTCCGCTGTTGTGCGTTCAAGGCAATCCCCTATCCATACTGCATGCAAAGATGCCTCCTGTCCTGCACCTGTCGTTGCACAATCTGACATACCACCATCAGCAACCACGTCTATGTCCTTGTCCCAGTGCAACGTTCAGTTGTCCATACCCCAGTCCGTGGAAAGAACAAATACGCAGCCAACGCCCCACAGGCCACACTACTCAATTCTTACATTTCACGACTGCTTGCGCTCGAAATGTTGCCTATTGAGCTAGTGGAGACAGAAGCATTCCGCAACCTGATGGCGGTGGCCGTCCCTTGTTACTCGGTCCCCAGCCGCCACTATTTCTCCTGGTGTGGCGTTCCCGCATTACACAAGCAGTTGTCCCAAAACATTATCTATGCCCTTAACAACGCAGTTTCTGGCAAAGTTTATCTAACATTGTACACATGGACAAATGCTTGTGAGCAGGGACGGTACATCTCGCTGACGGCACACTGGGTTCCGTCCCAAGGTCCCAGTTGGACCTTGGGACGGAACATGTCCTCCCGACGCCAAGGTTTGCGGGCCCTAATTCAATTAGGGTTGCCCCCACAGTCTACAGCTCCTGCACATCATCTTCCTAAGCCTCCTCCTCCTCTTCACCCTCCACATCAGTCAAAAGCTGGACGCACTACAGCACTGCCTCAGCCAAGTGGCAACAGGCTGAAGCTACTATGCGTAGGTGACAAACTGCACAATGCTGAAGAGTTGTTGTATTGCCAATTGTTTTGACAAACAGGTTCGGATACGACTTTAAAGAAGGTAATCAAGTAATTTTATTAAAACGGCTAATTTAGAATACAAAACTATAAAAACAACAGTATGATATTGCATACACTGTTTGTATAATCCGCACATAAAGATTTTGGATATAAAACATTAGGATATTGCATACACTATTTGTATAATCCGCACATAAAGATTTTGGATATAAAACATTAGGATATTGCATACACTATTTGTATAATCAACACATAAGGTTATGCATTTACTTACATCACATCACCACGGAGTTGCACATCATCTTGTCTTGTAACATCAATCGGAGAAGCACGATGAAGACAGGAGAGCTCAGTGGGAAAACACAACACTGTATTCAGGTACACAAAATGACTTCTTCATCAAGGAGCTTATGAGCATCATCTGTCCAATCGACAGAGTACTCCTGCAGAAGTGCCGAATACAGGTACACAAAATGACGTCTTCATCAAGGAGCTTATGAGCATCATCTGTCCAATTGACAGAGAACTCCTGAGAAGTCACCACCAAAAATGCTTCTGTCTGTATCATGATTCCAGTGACTTTTATAAGGCTTCAACAATGGCCTGGTTAATGTTTATAAGCTTTGACTTGTCGATCAAACGAAATTGGCCAGATTCTGTAATCTCGAGAAGTTTACTTACAAACATTATTCTAGACAATCGATCTGTGTATTTCTCATGGAACATAATGGTCAGTGAACTTATTATTTAAACACAATATTTTGGTTACAATACCACTGTTGGTCAAAGCAAATATCAAAGTGGTCATTTGTGTAGAAGACACAAAACTTCAAAGACCATAGAACAATTAACATTGTCTTACTGTATCAACAGAGCAAACACTCAGTTTGTGGATAGCAGACAACCAAGACAGTTCATTTGAATGAACTAGTTTCTCAATATTAAAGTATATCAATACATTGCTATATATTGCAATATATAGTGCTTGGATTCAGACAACCATATTTCATATTTGCAATACATTCCATCCTTGGTCTGTTGACCACACTTTATCAAAGCATATAAACAATATGTTACATAATGTAGGCTATAAGATATCCATATTTTTTATTAGCAATACAGTTGTGGACAGCTCTGAAATAGCAGGCAGATAAGTGTCTCACACCGCTAAACCTACAGCCAGACATGGTCATGTGTGACAATGGCCGGAAAACTGGTGGCGTCTCTGAGGCGAACTCACACATGCCCCATGCCTGGCCCATGTGCTCAACCTCGTGGTTCAGCAGTTTCTTAAATCCTACCCGAAGCTTTCGGATCTGCTCGTCAAAGTACGCCGCCTATGTGCCTATTTTAGAAAGTCACCTACTGCTTTGGCTGCCCTTACCAGGTTTAAGCAGCATTTGCAGCTTCTGGCTCTCAGACTGGTGTGTGATGTCCCTACGCATGGGAATTTGACACTGCAGATGTTGGTCAGGATTTGTGAGCAGAAGAGGGTAGTTGTTGAGTACCAGCATCAACATGATGCACTCTCAGCTCTGCTTCATCGGAAGCTGCGGTGATGAACAAAGCTATCCCCACGGTCTCCAAACACTGAATAAGCCACAAGCTGCGGCAAGTGGTGACTCACTGAGGTCACTTGAGGACAGCTGTGCCATAAGAACTGCTAGATAGCACTGCGTAAGGCAAATGCTGTTCACACCAAATGCTGACTGGTTTTCTGACCCCCCCCATCTCCTCCACGGACTCCCGCAATGCTGTAAAACTGGACATTTTAGAGTGGCCTTTTGTTGTGGCCAGCCTAAGCAGCACCTGTGTAATAATCACACTGTCTAAGCCACATCCTGATATGCCCCAACTGTGGATGGATTATCTTGGCACAAAAGACGTGCTCATTAACACAAATTTAGGCACATCTGTTAACAATATTTAAGAAGAATGCCTTTTGTGTACATAGAAAAAGTCTTTGATCATTTGGTTCAGCTCATGGAAAATAAGAGCAAGAACGAAAGAGTTTTATTTAGATTTTTATTCCGTGTATGAATCTACTGTATTAATTCAGGGCTCATTTTAGCCAAAAGCCATTGGTCGCTGACTGCTTTTTTAAGCTGCATTTAGTATATTCCATAGACTGTTATCATAGGGAAGATCCATTACCTATATACATGGCCGCCCTCAGGGCCTCACGACCCTGACAGTTGTGAGGGGCCCTGCGGTGATGGAAGGAGAGGGGGGCCAGGACGAGAGGTGAGGGGGCGGGTTACATCTTCAGGCCCCGCCCCCTCACATCTTCTATGGGCCTCCCTCTCTTCAGGGGCCCGGGCGCTGTAAACTTGGGTGCCCCTGACTGCTGCCCCCACACCATCCTCGGGGCCCCCTTAGCGCTGCCTCCCCCCCTCTCCATTGTCACTTTACCGGCGGCACCGCACCGCAGTCACTGATCTCCGCCTCCGCCTGACATGTGTAGTGTGACGCTGCAGCCGGAGCCGCCCACACAGGAAATAGACCGTGGCGCCGGCTGCAGCGTCACACTACACATGACAGGTGGAGGCGGAGATCATTGACTGCAGTGCGGTGCCGCCGGTAAAGTGACAATGGAGAGGGGGGAGGCAGCGCTAAGGGGGCCCCGAGGATGGTGTAGGGGCAGCGGTCAGGGGCCCCCTAGGATGACATGTGGGGGCAGGCAGCTCTCAGGGGCCCCTGAGCCCCGAGGCTGAGGTGTTGGGGCTGCATTCAGGGGCCCCGAGGCTGAAGTGTGTGGGGGCAGCTCTCGGGCCCCTGAGACCCGAGGCTGAGGTGTGGGGGCAGCTCTCAGGGGCCCCTGAGGCTGAAGTGTGGGGGCAGCTCTCAGGGGCCCCCTAGGATGACATGTGGGGGTAGCCAGCTCTCAGGAACCTCTGAGCCCCGAGGCTGAGGTGTGGGGGCTGCATTCAGGGGCTCCGAGGCTGAAGTGTGTGGGGGCAGCTCTCGGGCCCCTGAGCCCCGAGGCTGAGGTGTGGGGGCAGCTCTCAGGGGCCCCTGAGGCTGAAGTGTGGGGGCAGCTCTCAGGGGTCCCCTAGGACGACATGTGGGGGTAGCCAGCTCTCAGGGACCTCTGAGCCCCAAGGCTGAGGTGTGTGGGGGCAGCTCTCGGGCCCCTGAGCCCCGAGACAGAGCTGTGGGGGCCACTCTCAGGGACCCCTGAGCCCGAGGCTGAGGTGTGTGGGGCAGCGCTCAGGGCATGATTACTTCTGCCACACAGCTGCACACAGTTTAGGAGAGGGGAACGAAGGGGGGCCCCCCAGCACAAAGGGAGCTGGGCCCCCCAGCACACAGGGAGCCGGGCCCTCCAGCACACTGTCATCTTTCCTCTCCGTCCCCCTCCTGTCGTCTTTCCTCTCCATCCCCCTCCTGTCCTCTTTCCTCTCCGTCCCCCTCCTGTCCTCCTTTCTCTCTGTCCCCTTCCTGTCCTCTTTCCTCTCTGTCCCCCTCCTGTCCTCTTTCCTCTCCATCCCCCTCCTGTCTACTTTCCTCTCCGTCCCCCTCCTGTCCTCTTTCCTCTCCATCCCCCTCCTGTCCTCTTTCCTCTCTGTCCCCCTCCATCTCCCTCTGATCTTTCTCCTTCGTCTCCCTCCTGTCCTCTTTCCCCTCAGTCTCCATCCTGTCCTCTTTCCCCTCAGTCTTCGTCCTGTCCTCTTTCCCCTCAGTCTCCACCCTGTCCTCTTTCCCCTCAGTCTTCGTCCTGTCCTCTTTCCCCTCAGTCTTTGTCCTGTCCTCTTTCGCCTCAGTCTTCGTCCTGTCCTCTTTCCCCTCAGTCTTTATCCTGTCCTCTTTCCCTTCAGTCTCCCTCTGCCCTCTTTCCCCTCAGTCTCCCTCCTGTCCTCTTTCCCCTCCATCCTCCTCCTGTCCTTTTCCCCTCCATCCCCCTCCTGTCCTCTTTCCTCTGTCTCCCTCTGCCCTCTTCTCCTCCATCCCCCTCCTGTCCTCTTTCCCCTCAGTCTTTGTCCTGTCCTCTTTCCCCTCAGTCTTCGTCCTGTCCTCTTTCCCCTCAGTCTTCGTCCTGTCCTCTTTCCCCTCAGTCTTCGTCCTGTCCTCTTTCCCCTCAGTCTTCGTCCTGTCCTCTTTCCCCTCAGTCTTCCTCCTGTCCTCTTTCCCCTCAGTCTTTGTCTTGTCCTCTTTCCCCTCAGTCTCCCTCCTGTCATCTTTCCCCTCCTTCCCCCTCCTGTCCTCTTTCCCCTCCATCCCCCTCTTGTCCTCTTTCCCCTCTGTCTCCCTCTGCCCTCTTCTCCTCCATCCCCCTCCTGTCCTCTTTCCCCTCAGTCTTCGTCCTGTCCTCTTTCCCCTCAGTCTTCGTCCTGTCCTCTTTCCCCTCAGTCTTCGTCCTGTCCTCTTTCCCCTCAGTCTTCGTCCTGTCCTCTTTCCCCTCAGTCTTCGTCCTGTCCTCTTTCCCCTCAGTCTTCCTCCTGTCCTCTTTCCCCTCAGTCTTTGTCTTGTCCTCTTTCCCCTCAGTCTCCCTCCTGTCCTCTTTCCCATCCATCCCCCTCCTGTCCTCTTTCCCCTCCATCCCCCTCTTGTCCTCTTTCCCCTCTGTCTCCCTCTGCCCTCTTCTCCTCCATCCCCCTCCTGTCCTCTTTCCCCTCAGTCTTCCTCTGTCCTCTTTCTCCTCCGTCTCCCTCTGTTCTTTCTCCTCCATCTCCATCCTTTCCTCCGGATTTCTCTGTTAGACATTCTGCCATCTGTTCACCTCTCATCTGGGGCTTTGTGTTGTCAGCTCAGGGGCATGGCAGATGTTTGTGTGGGGGTGGTCCAGGTCCCTCCCCTGATGATGACATCACAGTCTGTTACCCTCCCTTGTAGTGCTTGGAGAATCTGATGAGGTGACAGGATCTGACCCCACTCCACAGGACGCTGCCGCTCATCCGGAAGATCAGAAAGCTAAGATCACCGAGGCTCCAGCGCAGGAGGAACCGCCTGAACCTGTGAACGCTGAGGCCGAGCCAAGGACAGAGCGCACAATGAAGATGAGAGGTCAGTGAATCAGCCCACAGCAGTCTCAAGTGTGTGTGTGTATTATATATATATATATATATATATATATATATATATATATATATATATATAAGAGAAAAAAACTGCACAGCACTCACGGACAATGTGAACTGGTGCCAGCAGGACGCTGGATCAAAACACTAGAAAAAAACTCTCTGCAGCACTCAGCTACTACCAGTGATGTACATATGCTAACAAGCTATATATATGTGAGAAAAAGTTTAAAAACTTACGTTTTTTTCAAAAAACTCAAAATTCTTATATTTTTTTTTTTAAATCTGAAGTTCTTAGTACATACATTGGCCAATGTCTGCTTGCTCATCGACTGCGACAAAGTGACTTCAGGTCCGATGAGTCCTAATGCTGACACCCAAGTCCTCCATGTCCACCCTACCCCACTACTACAAAAAGAATTGTCCTAAAGCCAAATTAGATATACGGTAATTCCACACCAAACATAAAAAAGGGGGTGGACAAAAGTATTGGCACTGTTAGAAAAATCATGTGATGCTTCTCTAATTTGTGTAATTAACAGCACCTGTAACTTACCTGTGGCACCTAACAGGTGTTGGCAATAACTAAATTACACTTGCAGCCAGTTGACATGGATTAAAGTTGACTCAACCTCCGTCCTGTGTCCTTGTGTGTACCACATTGAGCATGGAAAAAAAAAAGAAGACCAAAGAACTGTCTGAGGACTTGAGAAACCAAATTGTGAGGAAGCATGAGCAATCTCAAGGCTACAAGTCCATCTCCAAAGACCTGAATGTTCCTGTGTTTACCGTGCGCAGTGTCATCAAGAAGTTTAAAGCCCATGGCACTGTGGCTAACCTCCCTAGATGTGGACGGAAAAGAAAAATTGACGAGAGATTGTGCGGATGTTGAATAAAGAACCTTGACTAACATCCAAACAAGTTCAAGCTGCCCTGCAGTCCGAGGGTACAACAGTGTCAACCCGTACTATCCGTCAGCGTCTGAATGAAAAGGGACTGTATGGTAAGATACCCAGGAATACCCCACTTCTTACCCCGAGACATAAAAAAGCCAGGCTGGATAGTGCCAAAACTTACCTGAGAACGCCTAAAACATTTTGGAAGAATGTTCTCTCTTTTTGGGCAAAGACATCAACATAGAGTTTACAGGAGAAAAAAAGAGGCATTCAAAGAAAATAACACGGTCCCTACAGTCAAACATGGTGGAGGTTCCCTGATGTTTTGGGGTTGCTTTGCTGCCTCTGGCACTGGACTGCTTGACCGTGTGCATGGCATTATGAAGTCTGAAGACTACCAACAAATTTTGTAGCATAATGTAGGACCCAGTGTGAGAAAGCTGGGTCTCCCTCAGAGGTCATGGGTCTTTCCAGCAGGACAATGACCCAAAACACACTTCAAAAAGCACTAGAAAATGGTTTGAGAGAAACCACTGGAGACTTCTAAAGTGGCCAGCAATGAGTCCAGACCTGAATCCCATAGAACACCTGTGGAGAGATCTAAAAATGGCAGTTTGGAGAAGGCACCCTTCAAATATCAGGGACCTGGAGCAGTTTGCCAAAGAAGAATGGTCTAAAATTCCAGCAGAGCATTGTAAGAAACTCATTGATGGTTACCGGAAGCGATTGATCGCAGTTATTTTGGCTAAAGGTTGTGCAACCAAGCATTAGGCTGAGGGTGCCAATACTTTTGTCTGGCCCATTTTTGGAGTCTTGTGTGAGATGATCAATGTTTTGCTTTTTGCTTCATTCTCTTTTGTGTTTTTTCATTGAAGACAAATTAAATGAAGATAATAATACCAAAGAATTTGTGATTGCAATCATTTTCAGGAAGAAACTGAGTATTATCTGACAGAATTGCAGGGGTGTCAATACTTTTGGCCAACACTGTGTATGTATATATATATATATATATATATATATATATATATATATATATACGTATATATGAGAGAGAGAGTAAAAAAAGGAACAGCAGCACAAAAAAATAGAAAAGAGTGGACCTTATAGCCCAATGAAGTGGCCATGCATTGGGAAATAAAGTCCACGTTTTTCTATTTTTTTGTGCTGTTATTCCTTTTTTTACTGTAGGGAACCATCTGGATTGCTGGTTGGGAAAGCTTTGCACATAAATTGGGGTAATTTTTGGTGCTGTTCCAATTTTTCACTATATATAATGTATGTTTGGGTGGAGGCGGAGCATGGGTGGAGGCGGAGCCTTGGTGGAGTCTGGGCGGAGTCTCAGGGGGTGGAGGCTGGGCGGAGTCTCATAGGGGCCCCAAACTTTTGGCAGACAGGGGCCCCGAAATTCCTAGTGGCAGCCCTGCCTATATAATATGCCCTTCAGACAATTCCAGATGAACAATTTTAAGCTGCAGTCATACACAGCGACTCACAATGATATGTGCTATGTAGGAGGACATTGAGTCAATATACGTATAAAAATCATTATTTATTTTTTTTTTTAGAAATTTGAATGTAACACAAAAGTCTTTTTATAAAATATGTATACTTGTATTAACTCTGGGCAATGACGGTTGGCGGCAGCAGCAGGCACCTGTTGTCCTATCACAGCTGTCTGTACCAGTCGGTGGTTGAGGCAGTGATGAATACAATGTGTACAGGAGGAGATAGGAGTATGAGCTGATGAGTAACATGATCACTGTGGATCTCTCTCGAGCACAGTAATAAACAGCAGCATCTTCCCACTGAACATCACTTATAGTCAGATACGCCATATTCGGACTATCTTCTCCCCATATATTAAATCTTCTGCCAAATGATTCTGTGAATGTACCTGCTTCATCGCCAGGATATATATGACCCATATACACAGGTTCTTTTCTCATAACTTGTTTGAGCCAAGCAACTCGATACTGACTAAACTCATATCCAGAAGCCTTACATGATAACTGGACTTGTCCTCCATATTGTACTGATACTGATTGTGGCTGAAGAAGCTGAACCTCAGCTCTGACTCCTGAAAACACAGAGAAATAGAAAAGTAATGACTGTATTATAATCATATCTCCCCTCACATCACATGTTCTCTTACCCAAGTAATGGAGCAGAAGAAAGCTGCTGAGAATAAGCTGCATCTCTTCTGTTACCACACAGTATATCCTCTCTCTATATAAGTGACTTCTAGAGGTTGTATACAGGGTCACATGGGCAGAATCAATCTTTCCTATTTCTGACTTGCATGTAGGGTGTCATTACTAGAGTTGTTCCTTAAACCCTTTCCCTCTTGGGCAAATGTATTATATTTTTGTGCCTACTTAAATTGAATGACACTATACACGTTTGGAATCTACGACCTCATAGTGACCTGGAGAATCCTGAGCCTGCTAAATAGAAAGCACAAAAAATATTGTTGAATTGCTTTTTTTTTTTGCAATTTCACTGCACTTGGATTTTTTTTTCACATTTTCCAGTACAATCTATGGTGAAATAAATTGTTTAATTCAAAAGTATAAATCACCCCACAAACAAGCCCTCATACGGCTATGTTGATGGAAAGATAAAAAAGTTATGGCTCTTGAAAGAAGGGGGAAAAAACGAAAGCATAAAAATGAAACATCGCAGGTGGTAAAAGGGTAAATAGGGATTTTTTTTTCCCCTGGAACATGTTTGCTCGAGTTACATTATAACACTTGTCTATTGTGCACACCACTCCCATATTAGATATATACAGTATGAACACAGTATTTATGTATTAGGGTGCTTTCACATCAGCGTTTTTTTTAAATCGCGGCAGATGCGGTGAAAAAAACGCATCTGCCGCGATTACCGCATAACCGCTGCACTTGCGGCACAGTTGCGGCAAGCCCCATACAATGTCTATGCGGGCTTGCGGCAGGTGCGGCAAGTGCGGTATCGGCACTTGCAGCAGGTGCGGCCGCAAAAAAAACGCGGCTGACCGCGTTTTCTTTCGCAGCCGCACCTGCCGCAAGTGCCAAAACCGCACTTGCCGCATCTGCTGCACACTTACCGCAAGTCCCATAGACATTGCATGGGGCTTGCCGCAACTGTGCCGCAAGTGCAGCAGTTATGCGGTAATCGCGGCAGATGCGTTTTTTTCACCGCTTCTGCCTCGATTTAAAAAAAACGCTGATGTGAAAGGGGCCTTAGTCACGTATCGTACAATCACAGCCCTCACTTGTCAGACATACATCAGACTGCTTAGGCTGTGTTCACACTTTTGTGTTTGTCTGTTCCTAAATTGTAATTCTCAAGTAGATTTCATGCTCAAAAGGGATCCATTGCATAACTGATGCAAATGGTACAGAGGGCCCCATTGATTATTATACAGTCTGTCTGGTTCTGATCCATGTCAGTCTTTCAAATGGAAGAATAAGCATGGATAACTTTTTCTTTCAGTCTAAAACGAATAATAAACAGAATTGTTAGCAGCGTGTTAATTAGCATGATGTCCACAGCGAGCAACAGAGACTGTTCATTTATTGAGAACTAGCTGTGAGCCCGATGCAAATGCATCGGGATTCTAGAACGTGGCAATATTATTTGCATTAATAGCATTATTATTACCATTAATAGCATAATTATTAGCATTAACAGCATTATTATTAGCATTAATAGCATTATTAATAGCAATAATAGTACTAATAATAGTATTGTTATTAGTATTAATAGCATTATTACCATAAATAGCATTAATAATAGCGTTAATAGCATTATTATGAGGAGTAATAGCATTATTAGCATTAATAAAATTATTAATAGCATTAATAGAATTAAAAATAGCATTAATAGCATTATTAATAGGATCAATAGCATGATTATTAGCCTTAATAGCATTAATAGCATTAATATTAGCATGAATAGCATTAATAGCATTATTAATAACATTAATAGCATTATTAATAGCATTAATAGCCTAAATAATAGAATTAATAGCATAAATAATCGCATTAATAGCATGAGTATTAGCATAAAGAGAATTAATAGCAATATTATTAGCATTAATAGAATTTTGAATAGCATAAATAGCATGATTATTAGCCTTAATAGCATTATTAATAGCGTTAATATGATTATTATTAGCATTATTAGCATTAATATTAGCATTAATAGCATAATTATTAGCATTAATAGCATTATTATTAGCAGTAATAGCATTATTATTAGCAGTAATAGCATTATTAATAGCATTAATAGCATTAATAATACAATTAATAGCATTAATATTAGCATTAATAGTATTATTAATAGCATGAATAGCATTATTAATAGCATTAATAGCATTAATAGCATTATTAATAGCATTAATAGCATAAATAATAGAATTAATAGCATAAATAATCGCATTAATAGCATTACTATGAGCATAAAGAGCATTAATAGCAATATTATTAGCATTAATAGCATTTTGAATATCATAAATAGCATGATTATTAGCCTTAATAGCATTATTATAGCGTTAATATGATTATTATTAGCATTATTAGCATTAATATTAGCATTAATAGCATAATTATTAGCATTAATAGCATTATTATTAGCAGTAATAGCATTATTATTAGCATTAATAGCATTATTAATAGCATTAATAGCATTAATAATACAATTAATAGCATTAATATTAGCATTAATAGCATTAATAGTATTATTAATAGCATGAATAGCATTATTAATAGCATTATTAATAGCATTAATAGCATAAATAATAGAATTAATAGCATAAATAATCGTATTAATAGCATTACTATTAGCATAAAGAGCATTAATAGCAATATTATTAGCATTAATAGCATTTTGAATAGCATAAATAGCATGATTATTAGCCTTAATAGCATTATTAATAGCGTTAATATGATTATTATTAGCATTATTAGCATTAATATTAGCATTAATAGCATAATTATTAGCATTAATAGCATAATTATTAGCATTAATAGCATTATTATTAGCAGTAATTGTGAGCCCGATGCAAATGCATCGGGTGTCTAGAATATTTTAAAAAATTTTTAAGATTTTCGCGGCCGCACTTGCCGCAAGTGCAAAACCGCACTTGCCGCACCTGCCGCAAGTCCCCCTATACTTTCTATGGAGATTACCGCAACCGTGCCGCAAGTGTAACCGCATCTGCCGCGTTTTCCGCATAAGGGCCCTTTCACATCAGCGTTTTTTGAAATTTGCGGCAGATGCGGTGAAAAAACCGCATCTGCCGCAATTACCGCATACCGGCTGCACTTGCGGCGCAGTTGCGGTAAACGCCATGCAAAGTATAGGCGTACTTGCGGCAGGTGCGGCAAGTGCGGTTTTGCACTTGCGGCAGATGCGGCAGCGAAAAAAACCGCGGTCAGCCGCGTTTTTTTCGCGGCCGCACCTGCCGCAAGTGCAAAACCGCACTTGCCGCACCTGCCGCAAGTACGCCTATACTTTGCATGGCGTTTACCGCAACCGCGCCGCAAGTGCAGCCGGTATGCGGTAATTGCGGCAGATGCGTTTTTTTCACCGCATCTGCCGCAAATTTCAAAAAACGCTGATGTGAAAGGGCCCTAAGCGTTACACTTGCGGCGCGGTTGCGGTAATCCCCATAGAAAGTATAGGGGGACTTGCGGCAGGTGCGGCAAATGCGGTTTTGCACTTGCGGCAGGTGCGGCCGCGAAAAAAAGCGCGGCCGACTGCGGTTTTTTTCGCGACCGCACTTGCCGCAAGTGCAAAACCGCACTTGCCGCAAGTCCCCCTATACTTTCTATGGGGATTACCGCAACCGCGTCGCAAGTGTAACCGCATCTGCCGCGTTTGCCGCATAACCGTTACACTTGCGGCGCGGTTGCGGTAATCCCCATAGAAAGTATAGGGGGACTTGCGGCAGGTGCGGCGGCTCAGGCAGCGACTCGCAATGGCCTCGCGGCCATTGCTCGCGCTACATGAGCGGTAAATCGCTAACTTGGCCAGCGACTCGCAATGGATCCCCATAGAAAGTATAGGGGGACTTGCGGCAGGTGCGGCGGCTCAGGCAGCGACTCGCAATGGCCTCGTGGCCATTGCTCGCGCTACATGAGCGGTAAATCGCTAACTTGGCCAGCGACTCGCAATGGTCTCGCGGCCATTGCTCGCGCTACATGAGCGGTAAATCGCTAACTTTGTGGCCGAGCCTCTGGTTCGATTTTCGGCCAGCGACTTGCAATGGCCGCGAAGCGGCCATTGCTCGCACGTGGTGATGTCACAGAGTGACAAAGCCACGGTCTTTTTCGGGGTCCGACACGGAAGTGCCTACGGCAATTATATAGTAGATTAAGAACATCCAGCTTACAACATGAGAATAGGATCAATCTGGTTTCTGGGAGAGGGAGAGAGGAATCTGCTGTGACCTGCAGCTTCCAGCTCCACACTAGAATGTACATGCTGGGAGAAGGAGGAGGAACATCCTGTCTCTGAATAAGGACCATTTTTTTTTTTTTCTTTTTTAACTTAGTTGACATCTGAACAATATGCATGCACATCATATTAAACAAACAATAGTTGTTGCAATACATACAGATTAATATGCATTAGGCCAACAAGAATCCAGACTGACCTCATGTATGGAGTGATATGCTTTTCTTTGTTTCAGTTATGCACCCAGGGCCGTAATTGTCACTAGGCACCGGAGGTCCTGTATACAAATGATCCTCCATGCACATTGGCACTTTTGGGTTCAGTAGAGGTCCAGTTTGCTCCCTGACCCAACATGTGGCGGCATGCCTTCGCTCCTGATGTCACAGCAGCACAATGAGTTTACCTCATCCTACTGCTGGTGTGGCGCCCCTCTGGCAGGACGCCACAGGGAGGTACTGCACCCGAAACAGAAGGTGTAGTATCTCTGTAGTCACGGATGAGGGAGGAAAATACAGAGTCTGCACCTAACACACACGCTCATAGGACACCTTAGCACAGGGGACTGGTATTCAGTAGGTCCCAGGGGGGTGAAGCCGAGAAAAGCGGGAAGACAGTGAGAGTTTACAATAGTCAGACAGACGGTGTGAGGAGAGCAGCAGAGACAGACGCAGGGGACCCTGCGGCTGTGACAGGAGGGCATCTCTAAACTGAGAGATTACCCAGACAACAAAGGGGGCAACTCCAGGACTGGTCAGAGCCAGCTGGAGACTCAGGTCATCACCGGTACACCGGAACCAAGGCGGTAAGTAATAGTTTATCCCTAACTGCACACCGGCAAGCTGTGGGCCATAAAAATAGGAGCCACAGCACCACAGGACTAAATCCCCCCCTCTGTCCCAAATTGGGTTCAAGACACTAACAAGGGAAAGGACTAAATACCGGTGGCGAGAGGATTATCGTGCTGTCGCTCCCGCCCATACCGGTGTAACAGGCCAGATTAACCCCCCGACCAGAATATACCCGGGGTTAAAGTGGCCTAGCCCAGATTATACCCCGGGTATATTCTGGCCTAGCCCAGTTTATACCCCGGGGTATAGTTTTGGCTAGGCCAGAATATACCCCC
This sequence comes from Allobates femoralis, assembly GCA_033576535.1. Taxonomy (NCBI): domain Eukaryota; kingdom Metazoa; phylum Chordata; class Amphibia; order Anura; family Aromobatidae; genus Allobates; species Allobates femoralis. Next base: position 592,631,227 of record JARQOC010000003.1, on the reverse strand, counting down.
CTGGGCCAGAATATACCCCGGGTATATTCTGGCCTAGCCCAAACTATACCCCGGGGTATAAACAGGCCTAGGCCAGATTATACCACTCTGTATACCACAGCAGCTGTAGATCAGGGGCCCAAGCAATGCATGAGGGCCCGAGGCTGCACTAAGTGGCCCCAGGCAGCAGAAAGTGGCCCTACACAACATACAGGGGCCTCAGGCAGTGCTAGGGCCCCAGGCAGCACATGGGGGCCCCAGGCAGCATACAGGGGTCCCAGGCTACACACAGGATCCCAGGCTACACACAGGGGCCCCAGCCAGCATACAAGGGCCCCAGGCAGTGCACGGGGCCCCAGGCACTGCACAAGGCCCCAGGCAGCACAAAGTGGCCCCAGGCAGCACAAAGTGGTCCCAGGCAACATACAGGGGCCCCAGGCAGTATTAGGGGCCCCAGGCTGCACACAGGATCCCAGGCTACACACAGGGGCCCCATGCAGCATACAAGGGCCCCAGGTAGCACAAAGGGGCCCCAGGCAACATACAGGGGCCCCAGGAAGTACTAGGGGCCCCAGGCTACACACAGGATCCCAGACTACACACAGGGGCCACATGCAGCACACAGGGGCCCCAGGCAGCACAAAGTGGCCCCAGGCAACATACAGGGGCCCCAGGCAGTAATAGGGGCCCCAGGCTACACACAGGATCCCAGGCTACACACAGGGGCCCCATGCAGCATACAAGGGCCCCAGGTAGCACAAAGGGGCCCCAGGCAACATACAGGGGCCCCAGGAAGTACTAGGGGCCCCAGGCTACACACAGGATCCCAGACTACACACAGGGGCCACATGCAGCACACAGGGGCCCCAGGCAGCACAAAGTGGCCCCAGGCAACATACAGGGGCCCCAGGCAGTAATAGGGGCCCCAGGCTACACACAGGATCCCAGGCTACACACAGGGGCCCCATGCAGCATACAAGGGCCCCAGGTAGCACAAAGGGGCTCCAGGCAACATACAGGGGCCCCAGGCAGTACTAGGGGCCCCAGGCTACACACAGGATCCCAGGCTACACACAGGGGCCCGAGCCAGCATACAAGGGCCCCAGGCAGTGCACGGGGCCCCAGGCGGTGCACAAGGCCCCAGGCAGCACAAAGTGGCCCCAGGCAACATACAGGGGCACCAGGCAGTACTAGGGGCCCAGGCTACACACAGGATCCCAGGCTACACACAGGGGCCCCATGCAGCATACAAGGGCCCCAAGTAGCACAAAGGAGCCCCAGGCAACATACAGGGGCCCCAGGCAGTACTAGGGGCCCCAGGCTACACACAGGATCCCAGGCTACACACAAGGGCCAAATGCAGCATACAGGGGCCCCAGGCAGCACAATGTGGTCCCAGGCAGAACAATGTGGCCCCAGGCAACATACAGGGGCCCCAGGCAGTACTAGGGGCCCCAGGCTACACACAGGATCCCAGGCTACACACAGGGGCCCCAGGCAGTACTAGGGGCCCCAGGCTACACACAGGATCCCAGGCTACACACAAGGGCCACATGCAGCATACAGCATGAAATAATAAAAAAAAAATGCATGGGGCTCCGCGCAATTTCTTTGTCCAGCCAGGTACAGCTAAGCAGCTGGGGGCTGGAATCTGCAGCGCAGGGAGGCCCAAGCTTTCTGGGCACCCCCCCCGCTGCAAATTGCAGCCCGCAGCCGCCCCAGAAGATGGCGCGTTCATTGAAGCGCCATCTTCTGGCGCTGAACCCCGCTCTTCCAGTGGCCCTGGTGGCGGGTGGCTCACTGGGTAATAAAGGGGTTAGGGCCAGCTTTGTATTATCAGCTGGCCCTAAGCCCGAAATTTATGGCGGTCACGCCAATATTAGACATGACAGCCATGAATTTCCAGTAATCAATATAAAAAAAAAACACAACACAGAGAAAAATAATTTTATTAGAAATAAAACAGAAGACAATTAGGGACTCCATCTTTATTTAAAAAATCCTCTTCCGTCCGACGTAGTCCAAAACGAAATCTCAGCTCTGCTACATCCCTGTGCATAGACACGCAGGGATGTAGCAGAGCTGAGAACTGACTAAACAGTCAGGGTTCAGCTCAGGTCATTATGACCTGAGCTGAACCCTGCTGTCAGCCAGACTATCTCTGCTAGAGGGATAGATAGAGAGGGATAGATAGAGAGGGATAGATGGATAGAGGGATAGATGGATAGAGGGATAAATGGATAGATAATAGATAGATAGACAGATAGATAGATTAAGAGATAGATGGATGGACAGATAGAGATAGATAGAGGAATGAATGGATGGATGGATGAAGGGATAGATAGACAGAGAAATAGATAGAAAGAAAGGGATAGATGGATGGATGGATGAAGGGATAGATGGATGGACAGACAGATAGAGGGATAGACAGATAGAGGGATAGACAGATAGAGGGATAGACAGATAGAGGGATAGACAGACAGAAAGATAGATAGATAGATAGATAGATAGATAGATGGATAGAAGAATGGACATAAAGAAAGAGAAATAGATAGATAGAAAGAGGGATAAATAGAGGGATAGATAGAGAGAGGGATAAATAGAGGGATAGATAGAAAGAGGGATAAATAGAGGGATAGATAGAAAGAGGGATAAATAGAGGGATAGATAGATAGAAAGAGGGATAAATAGAGGGATAGATAGAAAGAGGGATAAATAGAGGGATAGATAGATAGAAAGAGGGATAAATAGAGGGATAGATAGAAAGAGGGATAAATAGAGGGATAGATAGAGAGGGATAAATAGAGGGATAGATAGATAGAAAGAGGGATAAATAGAGGTATAGATAGAAAGAGGGATAAATAGAGGGATAGATAGAAAGAGGGATAAATAGAGGGATAGATAGAGAGGGATAAATAGAGGGATAGATAGATAGAAAGAGGGATAAATAGAGGGATAGATAGAAAGAGGGATAAATAGAGGGATAGATAGAAAGAGGGATAAATAGAGGGATAGATAGAGAGGGATAAATAGAGGGATAGATAGATAGAAAGAGGGATAAATAGAGGGATAGATAGATAGAAAGAGGGATAAATAGAGGTATAGATAGAAAGAGGGATAAATAGAGGGATAGATAGAAAGAGGGATAAATAGAGGGATAGATAGATAGAAAGAGGGATAAATAGAGGGATAAATAGAGGGATAGATAGATAGAAAGAGGGATAAATAGAGGGATAGATAGATAGATGGAAAGATAGATGGATAGATAGATAGAGAAATAGATAGAAAGAGAGGGATAGATGGATGGATGGATGAAGGGATAGATAGATTGATAGAGGGATAGATGGATGGACAGACAGATAGAGGGATAGACAGATAGAGGGATAGACAGATAGAGGGATAGACAGATAGAGGCATAGACAGACAGAAAGGTAAATAGAGAGATAGATAGATAGATAGATAGATAGATAGATAGATAGATAGATAGATAGATAAATAGAGGGATAGATAGGTAGACAGATAGAGAGATAGATGGAAAGATAGAATGAAAGACAGAAATGATAAATAGATAGATAGATAGATATAGATAGAGGGATTGTGTGTGAGGAAGGGTATAGTTACGTTTATTACATTCTCCCCATTTCCAGCAGGCACAGTGTGTGGCTCCTCCTGTTCTTCCTGCCTCTCTCTCTCCTCGGTGCCAGTTTTCTAGTTTGACAGCCGGCTTTATGAGTGGGAGGAGAGAGGCAGTCAGAGGTGCCCCCCCCCCGCAGCACAGCAAATGCGCAGGCGCCGGTTTGCCGCCCCGCAGTGAGGATAATGAATACTCCACTGCGGGCTTGGCGTACTGCGCAGGTGCGAGGGGACCAGGACGCTGTCGGGCAGCGCGCACTGCGCTTGCCCGGCAGCCTAAAGCAAAGCGCAGGCGCCGGTTAGAGCGAGGAGGGGGTGGAGGAATCACACCATCCCCAACACAGAGGGATGATGAACAGCACGGGGGCGGCACACAGACACTGGAAACCCCGCCTCCCGGTCTTCGGTCCTGGTAACTGCCTCATATTATATAAGTGCATATTTCAGTGAATATAGTTATGCTAAATGCAATATAAACCTTGTCTGAGTGCAGCCTTAGTGCTGCAGAAGGTGGGGAGCTCAGCTTCTAATGTCTGGGGGGGGTGACAGGTTCGCTTGAAGCAAAGCACAGACCAAGAAAGCAATTAGAAGAACACCTCTGACAGACTCAGTAAATAGCCTCCTGAATCCGTGGCTACCAACCCCGTTAAACCAAACTGTACTGTGTACCTTGACATCTGCCCGGTACCAGTAAAGAACTGTTTGAGCTGATCTGGTGTCTGGTCTTTTTTCATCCGCCGCCCAGAGGTCCTCCATAGCATCACAGAGGTGAGGACAACTACTCCCATCATCTACCCCACTGCCCTGAGGTAAAACTCCACCTGTGGGGAGCTGTACTACCAAAGCTGCATTTCGATCACCTCAGTGGCCGGCCGCAGCGCTGGTAACCCTATTTCCAAGTACCACAGGTGGCGTCATGTTACCCATCATCATCACCCCCATTCCCACCACTGAAGGTCCAGGGCACGGACCCGGGAACCACCCAGCCATTATCCCCCACCACCTGTCCCGGTATCCGAGTACCCCCCTACCCTGTTGACTGACTAACTGGCATCTGTGTAGAGCACTGCAGAGGAGAAGTCGCTGGAGTCGGGAGCAGGTAAGCACTCACTAAGTCAAAGATAGTAGTGGCAGCATGGGGTGAAATCTGTATTCTAAAGAGAATGTGGGTATCTCTATTGAAAAGGGGCTGCATGTTCTGGGGATCTGTATGGAAAAAGGGCTACATGGGGTGGGATCTGTATGGAAAAGTGTGCTGCATGGGGTGCATTCTGTCTGGAAAAGGGACCATATGGGCTGCTTATCTGTATTGAAAAGTGGGTCGCACGGGGTAAGGGTATGTATGGAAAAGCGGGCCACATATTTTGGTGATCTGAATGGAAAAGGGGTCTGCATGGCGTGGAATCTGAATGGAAAAAGTGGCTGTATGTGGTGGATATCTGTTTGGGAAAAGGGAGCTGCATGGGATGGTATCTGTATGGAATAGAGGGCCACATTGGGCATGGAAAAGAAAGCCATACAGGGTGGAGATCTGTATATAAAAGGGGGCCACATAGGGTGGGGATCTGTATTGAATAGGGGGCAACATGGGGTGGGAATCTTTACGGAAAAGGGGGATTCACCAGGTGGTGATCTGTATGGAAAAGAAGGCTGCATGTGATGGGGATCTGTATAAAAAAGGGGGCTGCATGGGATGGTATCTGTAAGGAAAATTGGGCCACATGGGATGGGGTTTAGTGAAGCTCCAGTTTACTCCCTGACGCAACGTGCGACATTGTGTCATCGCTGCTGATGTCATGGCAACACAATGAGTTTATCCATCACATTCCAGGGAAGAGGAGGTTGTCAGAGCTGGGAGCAGGTAAGCGCTCATTGAGCCAAAAGTACTGGGAGCAGCATGGGGTGAAATCTGTATGGAAAATGAGACCACATGGGTGTGACGTCTGTTCAAGGCTACAGGCACAAAAAGGCTATCTCAGGGTGGTTTCACACTGGCGTTTGCAAGCGATGCGGATGCTGCAGATAAAATTTCTCAAAAATGCAAGCGTAATGTGCACGTATCTTTAGCATGGAGTGCACATTCGTGCGCAGAGACATTTTTTGGCATGCGTATGGCTGCGTATGCGTACCGGCATGTCGAAATTCCACGGCCGGGAGACACAACATGGTGCATTTTTTTTGGGTGCTCAAAAAAGCACAAGCATCCGCATGCATACGAATGTGCATAAACTATGCATTATTCTCTATGCGTACGCAATCGAACGCAGGACTTGCGGATGCCTGCGTTTGGTAAGCATGCACATAAGACAATGTGCGTGCCCAGAAAGAGATTAGCATTACCTCCCATCACCCGCCCATATCCCAGCCCACCAAACAAGCTGTATAAAGAGGGTTTCTGGCCTTCGTAAACTGCTGGATGTCTGTCTCCTGGATTGCCACCTGGATCTGTTCGTGCTGGACTTCTACCTGTTGGATCTCTGCCTGCTGGATTCCTTCCTGGATCTCATTCTTGCGTGCTGGATCCATCTCTGTGACTGAACTCCTGCGGTGTAGCTGGTAAAGTATGATGGCGATGTTTTTTTTGTGCAGCATTTATTTTTTTTGCTAAGACAGACTACTTATACATTCCCCTGAAGCCACTCCCTATGGGCGGGATCTGTCAAAAAACCTACCAGAACAGTGCGGATGCCGCAGAAGAATTATTGAAGAAATGGGTGGAAAAAAACATGTGTGCATGCAAAAATGCAAATAAACGAATGCATACGCAGCTTTTTTTGAATGTTTGCGGATGACTATGTGTAAGAAATAGTCTTCCACAGCGCTTGCAAACGCCAGTGTGAAACCAGCCTCAGACAGACTAGGCACAAGCTGCTCCATTATGCAGAATCCTGAGAAACCCTGACACCTTTTAACCCCTATACAGATTTGCAACAGGGTCCAATGGAAGGGCTGCAGCACAAAGACAGGAAAGTTGCCAAGCAGCGTCAAATCCAGGAGGTCAGGAAAAGGACAAAATCAGGATCCTTAAGAGTAGTTAGTTAGCAGGGTCAAAACCAAGATGGCAGCAAGGTACAAAATCGCGAGGCAGAAGAAGCATTCAAAAAACATGCCGGGCTAGGATATGAAAAACACCAATACCAGACAGGACGCTTATTACGGAAACCAAAAGCTATTTCTGGCAGCTTCCATCAGAAGGATAAAGGTATTATTATAGTGTGGTGCTGTCCAATAGGCTGAAGCTTAGGTTATAATGACATCAGGTGGACAGCACACACCTCCACTCTTTCAGACTGTAAGGTAAAGCAGGTCTCTGCCACTCTAACCTTAGTGGATGGGGGGAGCCTGAACTTACCATAGTCTCCAACATTGACTTCTACTTTATCCCCAGCACCACCAAAAGAGTGAATATGGCAGTGCCTGGTGACAGAAGCAGATGCAAATGGGGTCTTTGGACCCTTAAGACCAGGTTTACTGGGAAACAAGAGAATAAACTTTCTAATCAGCTTTTTAGGATTGTTATTTCTCGCTGGAACCCAGGATCTCTCCTCTGGGTCATAACCCTCCAATGTACCAGATACTGCACCCGAACCTCTTAGGCTACCGTCACACAAGATGACGTAGCAGGAGAGCGCACGTTTTTGGCGCCTCGACAGTGTCGCCGTCGCATGTTCACATGCGGTGACACCTCCGGCGACACACTGGCGATCTTACAGGTGCCATCGCCGCTGGGGTGTCCAAAAACCCCAACGGCGATTCTGTAAAATGGGAGCCTATGTCTCCCATCGCCTGTAAGATCGCCGTCCCCTGTTACATGGGGCGATGTGTGCACATCACCCCAGAGTGCTCGCCTGGTTTCAGAGCACTGCTGAGAAGCCAGGCGACCACTCAAAGGTGTCGCCATTGCCTATTTACATGAGGCGACCCAGAGGCCATGCCCCTGCGTAGCCTATAAAATCGCAGCCGATATGGCCTCGTGTGACGGTACCCTTACAATACAAGAGTCAAGGATTCTCTGCTCCTCATACTCCAAATTATCCTTAAAAAGAATAGTAGGCGGAGGATTTGTAACTGGGTGAATAGGGGAACAATATATCTTGAAGAGAAACGTATGAAACACATTATATATCTTAAAGGATATAGGACGTTTTAGATGGAAAGCTGCAGGGTTAATAATCTTGATTATTTCATAAGGACCAATAAATCTGGGACTCAGCTTGTCAGAAGGAACCTTAAGCTTGATATTTTTCATGGACTGTACCTTGTCTCCAACTCCAAAGCTTGGCTCCAAGAACGTCTCATAGGCTAGGGTCACACTTGGGAGCTTGCATCCATTTTCAGGATGCAGTAAAGGCACCATTTTATTCCCTTGCTATTTTCATGACATGTATCTTACTTGTTGCCTAAATTAACGGAAGTGTTAACGCATGGTACATGTACTATGTATTAACACTTCCGGTAACGCATGGGGTAACGCATGGTACATACATGTACCATACGCTAATGCCTGCATTGACCATAGACTCCCATGCTAAAAAAAACGCATGCATTTTTGAAAAGCACCAGAAAATGTTGCAGACTATGTTTTTAGCGGTACTAGCAAAAACGCATATCGTCAAACGCATTGCACTTTTGCAATGTGTTTTTTGCATTGAAGTCTATGGGTACTTTAACACATGTATTTTTACACATTTGCGCATGTAAAAAACACATCCGTTTAGCGGATGCATGACCCAAGTGTGACCCTAGCCTAATTAGCAGCTGAGGCTTGACCACCCTGTGCCCTCTTCAAGTTCTCTCTGACATCAGACTAGGCAACTTTTATTTTGTCCACAGATATTTGAGCCTCTGGAGTATCCATTACAGTGGTTGAAAAAGAACCAAAACGAGGATACAACCCAAGATTACAGAAAAAGTCTGTAGTTTTGATGGATTCTTGATATTCATTATTCATTGCAAATTTGGCTGATGTTCTACCCAGTCAGACTAGTGATCTGAAACATAACACCGATGATATTGCTTGAGTGTTTGAATAGTATGTTCAGTCTGACCATTAGTCTCTAGGTGGAAGGCAGAAGACAGACAACTCAATATTAATCTTTTTACAAAAAGCTCTCCAAAATTTGGAAACAAACTGAGTTCGGAAACTATATTTTATGGAGCACCATGTAACTGCATAATGTGACTACTGAATACCTTACACTGCTTGTAAGCCCCAAAAACCGTGGATGTGAATACAGCAAATTTGTCAGTCACTGGTTCTATAGACAAAAAGGTTCAATATTCATAAAGAGGTGCAAGAGTGTCCGCAGGGGCGCAGGGGTGCACCAAGCCCCACTGCCGCCTGAGCCGCGCAGGTGATGACCGGGGAAGGGGGGTGCTGGCAGAATCCAGCGCTGCCGCCCCTCCAGCAGCTGGTGATGACTGGGGGGGGGGGGGCCTGCTGGCAGAAACCGGCGCTGCCACCCCTCCAGCAGCGAGCGAGGTCCGGGGGAGCCGCCGGCGCCATGTCAGGGGGACTCTATGTGCATGAGGAGCCGCCCCCTTCTGCACTGCCGCTCCCCTGCCTCTTGCCGCCTGAATGACAGGGCTCACACTGTCCAATGGACGGTGCGGCCCTGAGTGTCTGGAGTAGGTATTGTGCTTAGGGGGCCCTGCTCAAGTCATGCAAGAAGTCCCCAAGAAGAGTCCACACAAAAAGTTGGTGTCAGATGACAGCCAAATGGTATTCATTTAAGCATTTTGTATTGGGCCTCAATAGCAGCAAGGCTGGAGGCCTCCATCCAGCATTTAAAGGTTATTATTTTGGAAGAGGTACAGCAGTGTCAGGAGTAAGTATTGTCCTCAGAGAGCCCTGCTCAAGTCATAAACCACACAACAAGGAGCCCCCATCAAGTGTCCCCACTTTCTTAAAGTACTCAAGCATAAAGTACTCAAATTACCGTATTTATTTTTTCCCTCTACTCAGATTTTTGTTACAAATTTTGCAGATAGCATGAGGAAGCTGCAATCTGACCTCATCAGCTTCATCCTCCTCCACCTTCCTCTGCTGAGCTCATCAACTGCGTGCCTGTGGGCTGACAGTAAGTGGGATCTAGAACCTCATCATCACCCTCTGTGTTTTCACACTCTTCACCCTCAGAGCCTCCCTCTTGCCGTCCTGAGCGCAATGTCAAGCATGCGCTTGACTCAAGTATCTGAGTCTCATTATCATAAGAATCATTAGCTCCACCATCATGAGTTAAAGTCTGGTAAAGATGGGCTAGATTATGCTCGGACCCTACTTGATCCGGGCCCACATCCAACTAACAAAGATTTTGTGCATCATTGGCGATCATTTCCTCCTCTTGACTCGGTGAAGCCATGGAGCAGACATCTGATTTCCAGGCAATAAAATGACTGAACATCTCTCCAGACTCGGCCATTTGTGTCGACCACAGTCAGTAGGGTGGCTGGAGAGTTGTTACACGTGAAGAAAACAAGTCTGATTGGGCTGACACCTGTGAGGACTGAGTGTCTGTGCTGTTGAAGTTAAGATGGAGGAGAGGCCACTTGATGGAGCGCTTGATATCCTTTGTAGCATCTGCTCTTTTTGGGCCTCATCTACAAGTTGTAGCAATGTGCTTCTTAAGAAAAGGATGATAGTAAGTTGTGCACTAAAAGAAGTTGAAATTTTTCTTTGGCTAGAAACCGGTGTTTATTGAGCAGAGGTTTTAGTAACCTTAGCACTCACTCCCAGACACCAAGCATTTTCCCCTCTCCATCATATTTGGAACTCAGTTGTTCTAGGCTCAAAACATCTGGGGATGTGAATACAGCAGACCAAATTTGCCAAACTCTGGTACTATTAACAAAAATGTTTGTGGCTATATTTAGGCAGATATAGCAAAGACTTCTTTTTAGCACTAAATTTGTGGGATTTTATTACAGCACTGTACCAGATCAAAATTGGTAAACACTGGGAGTACACAAGAAGATATTTTTAGATAGATTTTGGCAAGTGTAGCAAAGACTGCTACTTAGCACTAATTTTGTAGTACCGTATATACTCGTGTATAAGTCGAGTTTTTCAGCCCAAAAATTGGGCTGAAAAGTACCCCCCTCGGCTTATACACGGGTCAATACGGTACATGGTGGCCCCCAAATGCTGGCACTCGCCCCCCCTCTGTTGTAAGGCCCCCCCGCTGCTTATCTTACCATCCCCGGTCTTCTGCACTTCGCCGGTCTTCTGTGCTCCGTCCTCCATGCTCCCGTCCGGCTGCATCCGGCCCCGGTCCCCGGCCGTCGCAGTAACAATGATGTCATCGTGCGACGGCCGGGGACCCCGGATGCAGCCGAACTGGAGCATGGAGGACGGAGCACAGAAGACCGGCGGGGTGCAGAAGACCGGGGATGGTAAGTTAAGCAGCGGGGGGGCCTTACAACAGAGGGGGGGGGCGAGTGCCAGCATTTGGGGGCCTATATACCACTGGGGCTGCTGTACACCACTGGGCTGCTGTATACCACTGGGGCTGCTGTACACCACTGGGGCTGCTGTATACCACTGGGGCTGCTATATACCACTGGGGCTGCTGTATACCACACCACTGGGGCTGCTGTATACCACTGGGGCTGCTATATACCACTGGGGCTGCTGTATATACTGCTAGGGCCTGTATATACCACTGGGGAGGCTGCTGTATACTACCACTGGGGAGGCCTGCATACCACTGCCCCAGGCCTGTATACCACACTGCTGGGGCTGTATACCTGTGCTGGGGTCCACCCTCGGCTTATACACGAGTCAATAAGTTTTCCCAGGTTTTGGGGGCAAAAGTAGGGGGTCGGCTTATACACGGGTCGGCTTATACACGAGTATATACGGTAATTTTAATACAGCACTGCACCAGAACAAAATTGCCAAACCCTGGGAGTACCCAAAAAGATTTGTTGGCTAGATTTTGGTAGAGGTAGCAAACACTGCTTTTCAGCACTAAATTTATGGAGATTTTAATACAGCACTGCACCAGACCAAATTTGGAAAACACTAGTACTATGCACAAAAAGATTTGGTGGCTAGATTTTGGCAGATCTAGGAAACACAAAAATATTTGGTGGCTAGATTTTGGCAGATATAGCAAACACTGCTTTTTAGCACTACATTTGTGGAGGTTTTAAGAGAGTACAACACCAGAGCAAATTTGGAAAACCCTGGTATTATGCACAAAAAGATTTGGTGGCTAGATTTTGGCAGATCTAGCAAAGAATGTGTGGTGCCCTTGCAGACCGGTTGCCACTAGGAGGTGCAGCAACTGGGATTGGTAAGTTCAGTTACCCCAAACACACACCCAACACACTTCAATCCCAAGACTAGGGACTCTATGCCCAGCAACGGGATGGTGGGAGAGGCAAGTGGAGGGTGGGAAAGTTAGACAGGACACAGTCAAGGGAGAAAACAAAACCAGAAAACATCACAGGAACTTGAGCAGACCGTAGAGAGAGACAGAAGGAGTCCTAGGGACACAAATAGTGAACAATTCATCTGGATACCCGAGTTGGCAGGAAAGCTGAAGAACTGGGGGCAGAAACCAGGGTGGCCAGGATGCTCCACACTCCAACAATGAAACCTGGCAGGGTGCGGGGTCTTTATGTCCCGCTACCCAACCTCCGGCGCAGCGAAGGGAAGGCTGCCGTACTAGGGCTAGGGGACCAGGCTTGTCGCCCACCAAAAGCTGGTGGCTGATGGATCATAGCTTGCGTGATGAAGATGGAGAGGTCCATGAATGGAACACGTAAAGGGGTGATCTGGATGAGCCATCCTGGCTGCTAAGAGACTACCGGAGCCGCCACTGCACTGTGTTCTTAAATTGACCATCTGCTGAGAAGGTGAAGGAAACCGGGTTGAAGCTCAGTACTGTGTGAGACTGTCATTTCTGCACCTGAAGAGAGGTAGACGATTCGCCAAGCCGGCAGCAGCAGCCTGTCTGTTTGTATCCTTGATCCTTGCCAGCACAGCCCCGCTGGCTTCCCAACCCCCAACGAACTATCACATCCACAGACTGTCCAGTTGCCCTGGGAACCCGCTCTTCCCGTGGAGAGCTAAAACCATCCTCGCTGCTACTCCCATCATCCCCAGAGGTCCCGACTGCAGCCGCGGCTATACCGGCCGCGTCCCACGGGTGGCGTCACGACAAAAACATTTATTTTTGTTTTTATTTTATTTTCATCCATTTTTCAATTTCCTTTTTTAACTGATCACCAGACGAGGGGATCACAGACCGAGTCACGTCACGTGACATCCCGCAGCCCCTGACGACATCGGGAGAGCCCGGTTCCGAGTACCCCCCGGTCCCCGCCAGAGGCGAGTCGACTGCTTTTTAACATTAACCCCTTCACCACCCAGCCTATTTTGGCCTTATTGACCTTGCCATTTTTTGCAATTCTGACCAGTGTCCCCTTATGAGGTAATAACTCTAGAACACTTCAACGGATCCTAGCGATTCTGAGATTGTTTTTTTAGTGACATATTGTGCTTCATGTTAGTGGTAAATTTAGGTCGATAATTTTTACATTTATTTGTGAAAAAATAAACAATTTGGTGAAAAGTTTGAAAATTTAGCAATTTTCAAATTTTGAATGTTTATTCTGTTAAACCAGAGTTATGTGACACAAAATAGTTAATAAATAACATTTCCCAAATGTCTACTTTACATCAGCATAAGTTTGGAAGAAATAAAATTTTGTTAGGAAGTTACAAAGTTTCAAAGTTCATCAGCAATTTCTAATTTTTCCAGCAAAATTTACAAAACCATTTTTTTAGTGGCCACATCACATTTGAAGTCCCTTTGAGGGGTGTACTTGACAGAAAACACCCAAAAGTGACACTATTCCAAGAACTGCACCCCTCAAGCTACTCAAAACTACATTCAAGATGATTATTAACCCTTTAGGTGCTTCACAGGAGCTAAAGCAACGTGGTAGTATTCTTTGAAATACTGCTTGTACCACGTGCCACGCCAAATAGGCAACGGGAAATTAGGGAGATAAATAAGTGGCTCAGGAATTGGTGTAGGAAGGAGGGGTTTTGGTTCCTGGAGATCTGGGCCAACTTTTCTGTTGGCTACAGGTGCTATGCTAGGGACGGGCTGCACCTTCCCCATTGAGGTGCTGCTGGGGGAGAAAATGGCTAGAAGGTTGGAGGAGTGTTTAAACTAGGGATTGAGGGGGGTATTCATTGTACAGGAGGGGAAGAATGTGTAAATAGTAACCTGGGCACAAATAATGGAATTGGGGGTGGCATGGGGGTGGGGTTAGAAGAGTCAATATAGTAGGAAGGAATAGAGGTAAAGAGAGATGCATAAAGTGCATGCACACTAATGACAGAAGCCTCACCAACAAAATGGAGGAATTAAAATGAATTTTTTTGGAAAATAATTATGACATTGTGGGGATATCGGAGACATGGCTGGACGTGAGCCATGACTGGGCTGTTAATTTACAGGGCTACAGTCTGTTCAGAAATGACCATACAAATAAGCGAGGGGTGGGGTGTGTTTTTATTTGTAAAATCATTCTTAAAACCCATCCCGCGTGGTAATATATGTGAATCTAACCCTGTGGTTGGAGATAAGGGGAGGGAGAAAAAATAATAAATTACTCATAGGGGTTTGTTTTAAGTTTCCAACAATAATGGAGGTGGAGGAGAATATCCTCATAAACAAGGTCGGACTGGCCCAGGTGGCAGGGGCTGGTGGTATAGTCCACATCTAGGGCCTGGAATGGGCCGGCCGGTGCGACGATGCAGACAGCTGCTGACATGGTGAGCGAGCGGTACAAAAATTCTGCCTCCCCCCCGGTCATCAAAAATTTCTGCCACCCAGGTCCAGAGGCACTAGCCAGCCCCTGCTCATAAAGCAGTGACTCAGGGAGAAGTCATTATTATGGAGGACTTCAACTACCCTGAAATACATTTGGGGATAGAAACCTGCAGTTCCAGCAAAGGTAATAGGTTTTTGACAACTATGAGAGACAACTCTTCACAACTGGTTCAGGACCCAACAAGAAGGGGGGCACTGTTAGACCTAATATTAACCAGCAAGCCGGACCGCATATCAAATATACATGTTGGAGGTCACTTGGGTAATCGTGATCACAAAATAATACATTTTCATGTATCCTTTAATAAGATGTGTAGTAGAGTGGCTACAAAGATACTAAACTTCAGGAAGGCAAATTTCCAACGGTTGAGAGATGATCTCAATGCAATTAACTGGGACGATGTCCTGAGACATAAAAATACACAAAGCAAATGGGAGACGTTTATTAGCATCGTGAATAGGACCTGTGTACAATATATACCTTATGGGAATAAACATGCTAGAAATAGGAGGAAACCTCTATGGCTAAATAGAGCTGTAAAGGGCGCAATAAGTGACAAAAGGAAAGCATTTAGCAAATTAAAGCAAGTAGGTAGTGATGAGGCATTAAATAAATACCGAAAATTAAATAACATCTGTAAAAAGCAAATCAAGGCAGCAAAGATTGAGACAGAGGAGACTCATTGCCAGAGAAAGTAAAAAAATCCCAAAATATTCTTTAACTACATAAATAGTAAGAAACTAAAAAATGATTGTGTTGGCCCCCTTAAAAATAGTCTGGGTGAAATGGTGGATGAGGGTGAGGAAAAAGCAAATATGCTAAATGACTTTATTCAACAATATTTACACGATATAATCCCATGACAGACAACATGATCAGTGATAACAAAAATTCTCCATTAAATGTCACCTGCTTAACCCAGCAGGAAGTACGGCACCGTCTAAAAATCACTAAAGTTGACAAATCCCCAGGCCTGGATGGGATACACCCCAGAGTACTGCAGGAATTAAGTACCATCATAGATAGACCAATATTTTTAATATTTAAAGATTCCATAATAACAGGGTCTGTACCACAGGACTGGCGTATAGCAAATGTGGTGTCAATATTCAAAAAGGGGACAAAAACTGAACTTGGAAATTATAGGCCAGTAAGCTTAACCTCTACTGTGGGTAAAATCCTAGAGGGTTTTCTAAGAGATGCTATACTGGAGTATCTGAAAAAAAATAACCTTGTGACCCAATATCAACATGTGTTTACGAGGGACCGTTCCTGTCAAACTAATCTGATAAGCTTCTATGAAGAGGTAAGTTCTGGACTGGACCAAAAAAATGCAGTGGACGTGGTGTATATGGACTTTTCAAAAGCTTTTGATACGGTGCCGGACAAAAGGTTGATCCATAAATTGAGAGCAATGAGAATAGGGGAAAATATATATAAGTGGGTTAAAAACTGGCTTAGTGATAGGAAACACAGGGTGGTTATTAATGGAACACACTCAGAATGGGTCACAGTTCACAGTGTGGTACCATAGGGGTCAGTATTGGGCCCGCTTCTTTTTAACATATTTATTAATGATCTTGTAGGGAGCATACAGAGTAGAATCTCAATATTTGCAGATGACACTAAACTCTGCTGGGTAATCAATACAGAGGAGGAAAATTTTATAATACAGGAGGATTTATGTAAACTAGAAGCTTGGGCTGATAAATGACAAATGAGCTTTAATGGGGATAAATGTAAGGTCATGCACTTGGGCAGAGGAAATAAAATGTTTAATTATGTGCTTAATTGTAAAACACTGGGCAAAACTACCACTGAAAAAGACCTGGGTGTATGGGTAGATGATAAACTCACATTTAGTGCCCAGTGTCAGGCAGCTGCTGCAAAGGCAAATAAAATAATGGGATGCATTAAAAGAGGCATAGATGCTCATGAGGAGAAAATAATTTTACCTCTATTCAGGTCACTAGTGCGACCACACTTCGAATACTGTGTACAATTCTGGTCTCTGGTGTATAAGAAAGACATAGCTGAACTAGAGCGGGTGCAACGGGTGCAAGGTTATTAGAGGACTGAGGGGTATGAAATACCAAGACAGGTTATTAAACTTATGGTTATTTAGTTTGGAAAAACAAAGGCTTAGGGGTGATCTTATAATAATGTATAAATATGAGGGGACAGTACAGAGACCTTTTTAATGATCTTTTTACTCTTAGGCCTGAGACAGGGACAAGGGGGCATCCTCTACGTCTGGAGGAAAGAAGGTTTAATCATAATCACAGACGCGGATTCTTTACTGTAAGAGCAGTGAGACTATGGAACTCTCTGCCACATGATGTTGTAATGAATGATTCACTACTAAAATTTAAGAAGGGCCTAGATGTTTTTCTTGAAAACTATAATATTACCAGTTATATATACTAGATTCCTGATAGGGCGTTGATCCAGGGAACTAGTCTGATTGCAGTATGTGGAGTCAGGAAGGAATTTTTTTCCCAATGTGGAGCTCAGTGTTGCCATATGTGTTTTTTTTTGCCTTCCTCTGTATCAACATGCTAGGCTATGGGCTGAACTAGATGAACTTAAAGTCTTCCTTCAACCTTAAAAACTATTTTACTATGGAAGGAAAAAATGGACACTTTAATTTTTCAAACAAAAATGTTCTTTTAGCCAATTTCTCTTGAGTACACTGATACCTCATATGTGATCATAAACCACTGTTTTGGTGCATGTCAGGGCTCGGAAGGGAAGGAGTGCCATTTGAATTTTGGAGCTAATTTTCTATTCAAAAAGTCAAATCATGCTCCTTCCCTTACAAGCCCTGCCGTGTGCCCAAACAATGGTTTATGACCACATAAGAGGTATCAAGTGTACTCAGGAGAAATTGTCCAACACATTTTAGGATCCATTTTATCCTGTTGCCCATGTGAAAATGCAAAAAATTGAGGCTAAAAGAACAGTTTCCAAAATGGGGTCACTTGTGGGGGAGCTCCAATGTTTAGGCACACAGGGGCTCTCCATATGCCCAGAGCCCCTGTGTGTCTAAGCATTGGAGCTCCCCCACAAGTGACCCCCATTTTGGAAACTAGACCCGCAAAGGAACTTATCTAGATTCATAGTGAGCACTTTGAACATCCAGGTGCTTCACAAATTGATCCGTAAGAATGAAAAAAGAAATTTTTTGTGGAAAAAAAAAGTACTTTTTCATTTCTATGTATCAATTTGTGAAGCACCCGGGAGTTTAAAGTGCTCACTGTGCATCTAGATAAGTTCCTTGGGGGGGGGGGGGTCTTGTTTCCAAAATGGGGTCACTTGTGGGGGGAGCTCCAATGTTTAGGCACACAGGAGCTCTCCATACATGACATTGTATCCGCTAACAATTTGAATGGAAAATTAGCTCCAATTGTTAGAGGGCATCATGCCACGTATGGAGAGTACGTAGTGTATGTCAGGTTGGTGTGTGTGGTGTTTACTACACCACACACCAACCTGACGTACACTACACCACACAACAATGTAACATACACTACGTCAGGTTGGTGTGTGGGGTGTAGTGTACGTGTGGTTTATTATATACCACACAATCTAACCTGATATATACTACACTACATACACACCCACCAGACATACACCACACCACATTAACACTAACCTTATATACACTACGTCAGGTTGGTATGTATGTGGTGCAGTGTATGTCAGGTTGGTGTAGTGTACATCAGGTTGGTGTGTGTATGGTGTGGTGTACTTTACACCACACACCAACCTGATGTATACTACACCACACATACACCAACCTGACGTACACTACACCTACGTCAGGTTGATGTGTGGTGTGGTGTAGTGTACGTCAGGTTGGTGTGTTGTAGTGTACGTCAGGTTAGTGTGTGGTGTGGTATAGTGTACATCAGGTTGGTATGTGTGGTGTGTATGTCAGGTTGATGTGGGTGAGTTCTGTAGGGAAGGTCAGGATGAGTTTACTCCATGGACGTGTGAAAGCAGTCTTTCATGCACACTCCAGGTTTTTCAGGACAGGTTTCACATCGGAAACGGATGTCCTTTCTTATCCCCTTTTATAGCAGACCTGGCACGTTTTTTGTGATCTGCTCTCACGGGGAAAATGTTGCCCTGGTACCATATGGGAAACTTCAGTTCCATTGGTGAGGGGCCCACTTCTTCCTCGTCTGCAAACATCAGGGCCTTTATCACCGCCTCCTGGAACTGAAGGAAGGTGTTAGTCTGGCCTGCACATCGTGATAGTACATGTGTTATACAGTGCCATTTGTACGATATGCACAGCCAGTTTTTTGTACCACACCTTCGTCTTCCACATGGCACTATAGGGTTTTAGGACTTGATCAGAAAGATCAACTCACCCCATGTATTTGTTGTACCCCAGAGCACAGTCCGATTTGTGGACCTAACGGCGGTGGCCGTGGTGTGGGGACCATGGATTATGGTCAAGAAAAAGACGTCCTTTTTGTTCTTGAACCTGACCACAATCATGTTGCCGCTACACTGTGATCGGCTCTCACCCTTTGGGAGAAGCTGCCCAATTAGCGACAAAGGGAGACCCCTCTGGATTCTGGCACAGTACCGCAAGCGGCGGTAGTTCTGGCAGAGAGGGATTTAAAGAGTGGGATGCTTGTGTAAAAGTTATCAACGTAAAGATGATAGCCTTTATCAAGCAGTGGGTGGATCAAATTACACACTATTTTCCCACTCGACCGCAGAGCAGGTGAGCATTCTGGGGGTTGGATCCTGGAATCCTTTCCTTGGTAAACTCTAAAACTCTGAGTATACCCTGAGGCACTTTCACATGGCTTATAGAGTTTTATCCTGTACCTCGCCCTCTTACTGGGCAGGTACTGACAAAATTGAAGCCTCCCTTTGAAGTGGATGAGGGATTTATCCTCACAAATTTCCCTTTGGGGAATTTACACTTCAGCAAACTTGTTGCTGAAGTGTTCGATGACCGGCCGAATTTTAAACAGCCTATCAAAATTCGGGTCATCGCAGGGAAGGCTGTCTGCATTGTCCCTAAAATGGAGAAACTTGTGAATGACCTCAAATAGTTTGAGGGTCATCACCTTGCCAAATACTGGAGTGTGATATAGAATATCAGTACTCCAGTATTGGCGAATTTCTGGTTTCTTCACTATCCCCATGTGAAGTACCAGTCCCCAATATTTCAACATTTCTACTGAGTCAATGGGACTCCAAGTAGAAAATGATGAATTTGGGTTTTCGGCCAAAACATTTTTGGCATAGAGATTAGTCTGTTCCACCATGAGACTGACAATTGGGACCATGTATGTTAAGCATTTGGTCCACACTACATCTAATAACGCTGATTTTACCCCCAGTGCGAGACATTCAAGCACTCCAAGCGGCTCACACTGGACGGAGTGTACCCGAACACAGCGTTGTTCGCTCCAGTGATTTGCGTGTATAAAGCACCCGAACTACAAACCTGAACACTGGAAATTTTTTGGTGGAGTACTAACACCGAACTTTAAAGTCTGGTTCTCTCATCCCTACTTAGGACTATTTGTTTAGGGCAGATAGATACTGATAATTGAGTTAGCTAACGTTTTTTCTGTATCTTAGATAGGTGTACTCTATTGCTGTTTTTTATTTAATCTTTTTGCCATTCAGCAAAACCGTAGATTTCAATGGTAATCAAGTTATTAAGCCGTATTTACTTTTGGAGATAATAATGAATGTAGTGTTTGGATATTGTAGTTATTCTATATGATGAACCCTCCTATTTGACCATGGAGTTTTATAGCTATTTAGCTAATTTTGGTGCTCATATCAGGTCGTTGCATTTTAAATGCATTCAAAAAAAGTTCAGTTTACAGGCGATTTGTGACCTACAATATTATACAGTGAAGTACAGAAGACATTATTAAGGTCTTTTTTTTGTAAAGCTATACCACCACAAACCAGGAGGGGGCGCTAGAACATAAAAAATAAGCAGTGCATTTTCGTTTATTTCCACTAAAAATATTTTAACTTCTATTTGATATGTCTTGATAAATAGTAATTCTTATCTAGGTACACATGTTGATTTCTTATGCATTACTTTAAATACTTATTCATTATACATTTAATCTACTGTACAAGTATTCACCAGCTTTTACTAATATGCATTGTGAGGTAGCGACCCGGGGAACTCGCTTGCTGCATAACGACACCAACACATGCTTATAATTTTTCAAATGACTACCCGTTTATTTCTCACATACAGATCATAACCCGGGTAGTACATTAAACATTGATCATAAGCACAACACATAACACATTACATTACCCTAGAATAGCACATCACATAATACATTACATTACACATTACATTACATTTAACATAGAACATCTACATTCACCATAACTATCTGTGTCGCCCCAGGGCATGGGGTACTCGGGTATCAGGCGGCAGAAGGGGTTAACTTTGTCACGGGGAATGGCGGCCGTGTCTGATACCGTGTCCTGGGGACTATTCTCTTGAAAAGGGGATTTATATACAAGGATTACGTACAAGTTTGTCGTGACGCCACCTGCAGTACCTGTTGATGCTCACCAGCGCCGCTACAGTCCTCCGGTGGTCGGAGGTATTGCGGCAATGATGGTGTAGTCCTCCGCAGGCAGGACTGGACCGCCGAGGCAGCGATTCTGTGAAAGGAATCAGTTTATGCAAGGAAAGATGCAGCAGAGTCGAGAAGTCACTTCACCGGGTACTTTACTGGAGCTCAACAGTCATTACAGTTCACAGTGCAGTATGATGTTATCAGACAAATGGCTACGGGTGTCTGCAAGTAGATTTTATGGGCTCCCTTACTAACCTCAAACACTCAACCCTCCCCCTGTCTGACCACAATCTGCTGACCTTCTCCTCCCTCACCTCCCCTACTACACCACCTCCTCTCTGCAAACTTGATCATCCCCGCAGAAACCTAAAACACATTGATCTACACTCACTCTCAGAATCCCTTCTCCCTCTCGCCAACATAACATCTATACGTGACACGGACACTGCCACCACTCTCTACAACACCACATTAACCGAGGCCCTCGACCTAGCCGCCCCCCTCACATACCACGCTCCACGCACTAACAGGCAACCCTGGCAAACCACCCTCACTAAAGACCTGAGATGGGCATCCAGGGTCGCCGAGAGGTGATGGAAAAAATCACGTTCCACTAAGCACTTTGCGCTGTTCAAACAGTCCCTCATCGCCTGCAAGACTGCACTTTCCACCGCCAAACAAACCTTCTTCTTATCCCTAATAACCTCCCTGTCCCGCAATCCCAAACAACTTTTCAAAACCTTCAATTCCTTACTCCGCCCGCCTGCTCCCCCTCCCTCTCCCCTTATCTCTGCAGAAGACTTTGCCTCCT
The DNA here is from genome assembly GCA_033576535.1 of Allobates femoralis. Lineage (NCBI taxonomy): Eukaryota > Metazoa > Chordata > Amphibia > Anura > Aromobatidae > Allobates > Allobates femoralis. Next base: position 592,609,357 of record JARQOC010000003.1, on the reverse strand, counting down.
TCTTCAAAGAAAAGATTGACCGAATCAGAGACAGCTTTGATCCACTGTCCCCACAGCCTCCCCTCTCACCTATACTGCCCTGTCCTTCCATCAACTGCTTCCCCCATAACTGAAGACCAGCTCTCCTCCCTCCTGTCAAAATCACACCTCAACACCAGCGCCCACGACCCGCTCCCATCCCACCTCATTCCCAACCTCACCTCCGTTATCATCCCAGCCCTAACTCATCTTTTCAACCTATCACTTACCACTGGCACCTTTCCCTCAGCCTTCAAACATGCCTTGATCACACCCAACCTCAAAAAACCTTCCCTCGACCCCATAACTGTCTCCAACTACCGCCCTATATCTCTCCTCCTTTTCGCCTCTAAACTACTTGAACAGCATGTCCACTCTGTGCTATCCTCTCACCTCTCCTCCTGCTCCCTCTTTGGCCACCTGCAATCTGGCTTATGACCACTCCACTGAAACAGCCCTGACCAAAGTCACCAACTACCTACTGACTGCCAAAAGCAAGCGCTACTGCTCTGTTCTCCTCCTCCTCTACCTGTCCGCCGCCTTCGACACTGTTGACCACTCCCTTCTACTTCAGATCCTGGAATCTCTTGGCATCACGGACCTTGCCCTCTCTTGGATCTCCTCATACTTAACGGATCAGACCTTCAGCGTCACCTACTCCCACACATCCTCTTCGCCCTACCCCCTATCTGTCGGGGTCCCCCAGGGCTCTGTTCTTGGACCGTTACTCTTCTCAATCTACACTCTCGGTCTAGGGCAACTCATTGAGTCTCATGGCCTCCAGTACCACCTCTACACCGTCGACACCCATATCTACCTGTCTGGTCCTGACATCGCCACCCTTCTATCCAAAATTCCACACTGCCTGTCCGCCATCTCATCCTTCTTCTCTTCTCGCTTCCTTAAGCTGAACATGGACAAAACCGAGTTCATAGTCTTCCCCCCAAGACGCTCCCCCTCAGTACCTGACCTATCCATTGTCGTCAACGACTACTCTCTCTCCCCAGTCCCCCACGCCAAGTGCCTCGGGGTTATGCTTGACTCTTCCCTCTCCTTCAAGCCCAACATCCAGGCCCTCGCCACCTCCTGCCGACTCCAGCTCAAAAACATTTATAGGATCCACACTTTCCTTGACCATGACACTGCTAAAACCCTTACTGACGCTCTCATCATCTCCCGCCTCGACTACTGCAACCTCCTGCTCACTGGCCTCCCCAATACCTCCCTTGCACCTCTCCAATCTATCCAGAACTCCGCTGCCCGCCTAATCCATCTGTCCCCCACTACTCCCCTGTTTCCCCCCTCTGCCAAGCCCTTCACTGGCTCCCTACTTCCCAGAGATCCCGGTTTAAAACATTAACCATGACATACAAAGCCATTCACAACCTGTCCCCTCCATACATCTCTGACATGGTCTCCCGATACCTACCCTCACGCAACCTGCGATCCTCCCAAGAGCTCCTCCTCTACTCCCCCCTCATCTCCTTTTCGCACAGCCGCATACGGGATTCCTCCCGTGCTTCACCTATACTCTGGAACTCACTGCCCCAACACATCAGACATTCTCCTACCCTGGGAACCTTCAAAAGAAGCCTGAAGACCCACCTGTTCCGCCAAGCCTGCCACCTGCAATAAGACCCGGTCCACCACACCGCCTCACGACTGGAACTTCCCCCTCCCACTGTATCCCCAATCGTCCCTCGTAGACTGTGAGCCCTCGTGGACAGGATTTCTCCCCTCTTGTATCTGTACGACCGAATTGTTACTTGTATTGTTACTGTTTCTTGTCCTAGTCTGCCCCTTTTAGCATGTAAAGCGCCATGAAATATAATGGCGCTATATAAATAAATAATAATAAAATAATAATAATAATGGTAGGTAGACGGAACCCTCGTATATGCCTTTCTTGTTTCTTCTGTTCCCTTGCCTCCCAGTGTGAAGCCGGACCTCCTGAAGATTAAGTCTGACCTCCTGCTGTTCCTCTTTACCTCCCTTGCTCCTGTCGTGTGGACCTTCTTTTGATCACCGCAGTCACCTACTTCGGTGTCTGATTCCCCTCCACTGGGTGCTTTAGGAGTCAGGGCCGTATCTGGAGATACCCCCGGTTCAATGGATTTTCTGCAGGTCGTGAAGGTTCCTACAGGTGCGGGCTCCGGTACCCGGTTGCTTTTGTGGCATCCTGGCACCCTTGTTGGGCACCACAGAACCCTTGGTACACAAATGGAGTGGAAGCAGCAGCAGTACTCACCAACACCTAACAACACCTTAGACACCTGTTTCACCCCAGGCCTCTAGGGGGAGCTCCACTGGTTACCTTAAGCCAGTTCCCCCTATAAATAGGGTCCTGGAGGGAGAAACACCAGAGTGTGCAGACGCTAGAAGAGCTGCAGGTAGTGTGCAACCTCTGGCATAAGAGACACACACTATGCCCAATCAGCCCACCTAGCAAGTGAGGGACTCTTGTAATTGGGGTCAGAGGAAAGGAGAAAGCACCTCTCAGGGACGCAAGAGGTACCCTAACTCTCCCTCACCATCCGGTTACTGGAACAGAGCTGTGAGAGCTACTACGCCACCACAGAGAACCAGCACCTGACACAGGGAGTCTAGCCCCCTGTGCACCTGAAGCACCCACCGATGAGAGCCCAGGGAGGAGGACTCGAGAACTATATCCTTATTAAAGTGCCTTCAGTGCAGTAAACCCAGGTGAATCGCGTTCCCCTGAACGTACAACCCGGTCCGGCTGGATTCTATATCCACCCGACCTCACCAGAACAAAAGAGAGAAAGGAAGCCTACACACTTCCTGCTGCAAAAACTCCAGGAGTGTCGACCTCACCAACCCGGTCAGAGTGTACCTGTTTCCACCAAGTAAAGGTACCTAAAAAGACTCTGTGTGTTTGTGCATCACTCTTGAACTTATCATGCAGCTCTGCAACGCTGCTATATACCATCTTGTGCAGCTCCTGGCTCCGGGGACTCCTGCTTGCCCTGCGGGGAGCATTCTATCTTGCTGCATTCCATCCCCCGGAGGCCTCCGCAGCGCCGGTGAAATCACCGGATTACCCGCAGGTGGCGTCACGACAATACTTAACCCCTACTGTTCAATTTGTATTCAAATATCAGTATACAATTACCAGATAGTATAGAGTAGTATTATGTCCACATTCATGATTAGGAAGCCACAACTTGATCTTAAAAACTAAATATTATAAAAAAAAAAGAGTTCCCTTTGTGTTGATGTCTCATAACATCTGGCAAGCCATTAAGGGGTTGTCCACTACTAGGACAACCCCTTCAGATTCCACTTGTTTTTCCTCTGGTAAATTAAAAAAAGAGTATACTCACCTCCACTGTTGCAGTGATGTCTGGACTCGCGTTCATGGGGAATCATGTAAGGTTGTGATGGCTCATGAGTCCTTCATCCAGTCACCACTGGCTTCCATCTCCCTACTTTTGGACCTAGGTGAAATCAACAGGAAGTGAGTGTCAGCTACTTGGCTCATTTGTCCAGAGGCGGGGAGACAGAAACTGGTTGTGATTGGACGTTGAACTCGTGTGCCAACAAAACTTCATGTGATCCCAAGGAACGCGAATCACCGTAAGTGCGCCAGCACTGGAGGTGAGTTCAGGCTTTTATTTTTAATCTGGGGAAAACAAGCATCAGAAGAAGTTGTCCTAGTAGTGGACAACCCCTTTGCTCTTGTATTCTCTGTAGTCCATAGAAAATGATGTTCTGGTGTTTTGTGGTTATTTAATTTTGTGAAATATAAAACCCTTATGTAACCCACCAGCTGTTGTAGCAAGTATTTCCTAAGTTCTCCCAGCTCTACACAACCACAGATAAGTGATATTTTAACAGCGGAAATCTGCTAATAACGTCTCTTATAAGAGAAAAGTTTACATTTGACTTTCTGTTATGATTTCCATCACTATCCAGCCACCTGGTTTCCTATTAAAAAGCCTCACTCTGAACATCAGCTCAGAATTTCTTTCTACATATTACATTATAAATATATGCATTTTTTACATGCATATATAGTGAATATATGTAAATATGTACAGCAATAGTGAAAAGAAAAAGCCAGCTCACCTAGTTGAAGATATCTGGATATCTCAGCCGTTCCAGGGGATCTGCTTGGATCAGGGTGGAGGCACACTATTCCTCTGAAAACAACAACACAAATGGGGATGATCCAGTGGCAAAAATATTCCACGGCAATAGGATAAAATCAATCAAACTTTATTCATATGAATTAAAATCCAGTTATTCCAGTCAGTAAATATTTGAAGGTAAAAAAACTGTAAGCGGTGACCACCTGAGGAAGATAGAGAATCTATCGAAACATGTTGTGGAGTAGGAGGGGAGCCTGAATAAAGGTCTGTTGCGCCTCCAATTAGACCGCTTACAGTTTTTTTCACCTTCTAATATAAATCCCTCTCTGAGGGTAAAGCGGCGGGGAGCAGCTAGGCGCAGAGTGCAGCTTAACGTGAGGACCTGGTGTTGCCTGGCAACAGGAGCTTTAACTTAAGGACCTACAGTGACGTGACCGGATGCTCGGAGCCCCCGAAGCACGCGGTGTGCGGATGAGCTAGAGCCTGTGAAGGGCGCCTTATCAAGTGTATTACCGGGTTGTGCGGGGACAGCACAACCCGATAAGGTGAGTGGCCACCTATTAGTGCGCCATGCTAAAAAAAGCCCCCTGGTAACCGCACTATTGCGCCCCTTTCTCTCTCTTTTCTCTTGCAGTCAGTAAACATTTGGCACATGTATCCTTAGATTATGGCTCTATAAGGAAATACAAATATCTTTTTTTATTATTATCACCTATTAATGATATATACAAGATTCTAATTTTTGATTTTTTATATTCATTGCAAATTTTAGATTAAAATTGTTCTCATTAATATGTGACAAAATTTTGGATTCTTTCATTAGATCCTTGCCATACTATCAGAGGGTTCTCTATATAACTGCCTAGGCAGGCTAGATAATTTTTTAACAGATTTTCCATGTTATGTAGATATAGTTCCTCCCACTTCCCCATTACCAAATTTGCAAGGAAAGAGGAAAACTTATCCCTCTGCTGTAAGAAGAACCGAGAACAAAAACTGAGATAATTATGTTTCAATAGATAGTTGACTACATCTAAAAGGAAGTCTTTAATTTCCAATTTATAATTACTATATGTCTCTAGATAGTAGAGAAGGCTGTCAATAGCCTTTATGTGTGGTATTGAAGGGTATAGTCTTATGACATCACATGTCATCCAGGCATAGTTATTTTCCAATAAGAAATTTTCAAAGATTGGCACCACCGCTTTCATATCCCTCAGAAAGCTCGGGATTTTCTTCATCACTGGTTGGAGGTAATCATCCAACCACTCCACAAGGTTTTCACCTAGTTCACATATCTGTGCCACTATGGGTCTAAGTAGTGGCGGGCAGATATTTTTATGTACCTTGGAGAGCGAGTGGTAAATACTTAAAGTAGGAAATGCTACAAAAAATATATTCTTTCAATTTTATCAGTACACCTGTTGACATTCCTTCCTCCAAAAAAAGTAATTCCTGATTGAATTCTTTAGTGGGATCTTTCTTCAATTCTCTATAGGATTCTTCTTATTCTTATGCTTGTAAATTTAGCTTTTTGTATAATTCTGCATTCAAAATCACTCCCTACCCTTGTCCACTTGCCTCACTTGTTAATTTTCATTAAGTTTTCAAACCCTTTCTCTGTTTTAGGCTGGAAACACACTGGTGTGTAAAAAAAAAGGTCCGATTGACATATCCGAGAGTCGGACGATTCTCTTTTGATTGTTGCTCCGTTTTGCATCCAACTGATATGCGAGTGTCACACATTTTCTTGGATTTTCTTGTTATTGGTAAGCAGCACCAGTAAGCAAGGCCTTAACTCCTGCGGCTCCTGTATAAGCCGCTCATTCAGGAGCTGCTGTTCTCTCGTCGCGGGCATTATTGCTATAGTAATTGCTTATTAGGTTACTATGGCAACGGTCAAAACTAAAAAGAGAAGCAAGCGCAGATAGGGTCTTATCTTTTTAACAATCAGCGGCTTAAGAGCCGTAATAATCACTGCTCACCTGATCTAGTTGTGTGACACACAACTTACCATCAATGCCATAGACAAAAAAACAATACTGCATTTACAGGACACAGTCAAGCCCACTTGTGTAGCAAGCCCAGGTGCAGGCTGATAAATCACCTCAACCAAGGTATGGGAGGCGACTTGCCATGCACACTAACACATGAACCAACACATGAACCAATATCCCATCTATAAAGGTTTTTTGTTCATCATGCAGAGAACTTTTCTGCACTTTTTTATTCATTTCAGGGTGTAGTTGGGCCCCTAGGGGGCACCATTCATCTAGTGGTGTAGAAACATTGTATTGTGCAGCCCATGGCTCAGGCAGCAGAGCTTTTGGGTAGCTTTCAGACATTCTGCACCATATGTATCAGTGTGAATGGTGCCTTATGCAGGCCCTTAGTGTGCATTGCAAGTCGCCTCCCATACCTTGGATGAGGTGATTTATCAGCCTGTACATGGGCTTCCTACACAAGTGGGCTTGACTGCGTCCTGTAAGTGCAGTATTGTTTTTTGTCTATGGCATTGATGGTAAGTTTTTTGATGCTGCTTTTTCTAGTAGTTTTTGTGTGACACACAACCAGTATGAAAGCATGTAATGGCGGCTGCTGCTGGACCCACACCTCCACTTGCTATGTGGTCAAATTCTAGAATTTTCCAGGGACAATGAAGTTTGGATTTGAGTCATTTTTGGCAGCGCGGACCGACGACACATTGTCCCTGGAAAAAACTATGGCAACGGTGTCAGCGAAGACGTCACCGTTTACCCACCACTGCCTCTGCTCATTCAGTCATCACAGAGTAGGGGGTGGAAGCATTCTTCCTCCTCTTGCTTTGTGATGTAGCAGAGCTGAACATTTGTTGAAGAAAGAAGGCAGAGGAAAGAAGAGAGAAGAAAAAAGACCAGGATCCTGGAGGGCTGTAAAGGGGAGTAATAAAGATTGAGTTCCCAAGGATGTCTGTGTCTTCATTTCTAATAAATATTTTTTTTCTGTGTGGTGTCTTTTTTTAACCCTTTATTGGAGATTCTTAATGACCGGATTAAACTTGGCCTGACATTAGGAATCTCGGGCTTAATACCAGCTTGTATAACAAAGCTGGTATTAACCCCTTTATTACCCAGCATGCCACCGCCACCAGGGCCACTGGAAGAACCTGGTAAGGCGCCTGGAAATGGCGCTTATTAATGCGCCATTTTCAGGGGTGGCTGTGGGCTGTTGTTCTTTAGCGTGGGGGGGCCCTATAACAATGGGCTCTCACCCTGCTGGGAATACCAGCCCTCAACTGCCTAGTTTTACCTTGGCTGGCAATTTAAAATAGGATGAAGCCCACTCATTTTTTTCTGCCAGCCAAGGGAAAATTAGGCAGCTGAGGGTGGCAGCTCACAGCTGTCTGCTTTCATTGGGCTAGACTTAAAATTGCTATGAAGCCCCACACAATTTTTTAAAAATATTTATTTAATTCACACCCTATTACGCCAGGTTGGTTGCCCTACACTAATGTGTACGGCAACCAAGCAGAATCACTGTCCAGATTGAGGAAATCCACTCTGACTACAACAGCCAATCACAGAAGCTCTCAAACAGTGTGAGCTTCTCTGATTGGCTGTTAGTCTGACAGTCCAGTGAATATGTAATTAGCTTAATATGCGGCCCCGGAAGTAGCAGCTAGAGACAGGTGAACCCAATCTACCTATTCTATTCTATCTATCCTGTCTATTCTTTTTCCAGCGAGAAACACCATGTTAAAATCTCTATCCCTACGCTGTCCGTGTGCTGTCCGTGTGCGGTCCGTGTATGGTCCATGAGTTTTGTCGGACCCATAGACTTGCATTGGCGAGTGTCTCACATGAATAGCACACTGTCGCAGCATGCTGCGACTGCTTTCTCATCCGTAAGGCGGACGAGGAAAAAAACTCCCAACACTTGCAAATGTGCTCTCGGACTTTGAATAACATTGGTCCGACTGCAATGTAAGAAAAACTCGCATTGCTGTCATCCAACTTTCACGCCAGTGTGTCCGTATCCTTAGTGAGATTATCATTTTGAATTGTATTATTTCTTGTTTCTTGATCCAGAACTATAAATTAATTTCATGTAAATTCTTTGTATGTAAATTCTTTGAAATTATCAAGGACAGTTGGTCTGGATTTTAAAGAGTAAAATTGTGGGTTAGTAGTGAATAAAAACATCATTCATAATCAAATCATCTGGATTACTTTTCTTATGCATGGCATTCAAGGTGAGAGAGATCCACGGCTCACTGGAGATCCAAGATGGCCACAATCAGTGAGCAGCTCGCCTGACAAGTTTCTGTGGCATCAACGGCAATCCACTCCATCCTCCATCTGGGTCCCGATCTGGGCTATCCAAAGCAGAGCCACTTGAAGGGACTAACTGAGGCACCTTCTGCTACAACTATTATCTCCCAGGACCCAAGGAATCCCCTGTTGCAGGTCGGTGTGTGGCGACCCCCTCCCTCCCCTTGCACTCCATGCTGCAGGGCCGCCTGACCCTCCATCTGTTCCAGCAGCAGCCCACCCAAACACCGGCTTACTGTGGAGACAAAGGGGACACTTCCCGATAACAGTAGCAGACCAGCCGCCACCCACTGATAACGCTCCACCAACCTGGTGCCAGACGAGGCGGGAGGCTTTGCCACGATCCTAGCGGCCTTCACTTCCAGCCGGATCTCCGACACAGTCTACCGGTGCCTGAGGCTCACGCACTCGCGGAGGCCTTGGGGACCACAGGCACTCACCTGTCAGGCGCCGATCCGGACCTCAGCTTTATCGGCAGCTCCGGAATATCGGCCAACATCAGAAAAGTATGCTCCGACCTTAACATCGTGCTCGGTCACTACCCAGACCTGGAGGGGATCAACTCAGCCCACCTACTGGAACCTATCCCTCACCCTACTCAATGGCAGACAACCCTGACCCCTAAATCCCAACGAGCTAAATGGAGTTCTGCCAAATCGGCTGCAACCCGCGAAGAAAATGATCCATCTTTATGTGAGGTGATGAAGCACCAGATACCACGCAAACATTTAACCTTTCCCCTCCCTGTTCAAAGAGAAAGCATATTTCACCCTTATACACCTTTTCTGCAATGCCAACTTAAAGTCGCGCTGTTGATATTGAACTTAACCATTTATTCCTTTCTTTTTGCTGTTATTGGTTCAGTTACTATTGATAGGTTATCAAGTAGATCCCCACCAAGAAACGTGTGGTGGCTGTGCTTCCTCCGATATTAATGACTCGAACCACAGCTACCCACAAATGTACTTACAGCTACAAATACTGTCTACCTATTATTTACTGGCTTCTCAGCCCCTGTGTCCTTTTTGCTGGTATCTCGGCAGCTCTACTCAACCACCTTCAGCCTACTCCACTGGGGAAGCTTCGCTGCCGAAAACACCGCTCCGTCTCCCTCCAATATGACATCAAACTATAAGTTGTTCCACATTGTCTCTCACAATGTCCATGGTCTGAACTCACCTATTCCCCGTTCACAAACACTACACAAAAAGCCAAATTTAAATAATAGGAGACAACAAGCGCAATAGGGTCTTATCTCAATGATAATTGGGCTACTGCTATAGTATTGGGTGCTCGCCTGGTAAGGTTGTGTGCCCCACAACTAGAGATGAGCGATGTTTGATTTGAAATGTTCGCCAATCTCAAATTCAAGCTGTTTTGGGTGGTGTTCCAGTCATTTGACGAATGTGAACAATTAGCTTCAAATTCGGCAGTTAGAAGTTATGTTCGATAACAGTTCGTTCACCAAAAGGATCCTATAAAGTGGTCTGGGGGCAGAGGAAAAGGCTGAATTGGGTCATGATTGTTTAAAAGCCGGCGGTAAAAAGCCGCCGGCTTTTAAACAATCATTCAGCCTGATCCTCTGCCCCCTGCAGCCTCCCATCCCGATCCTCCACTCCCCCCGCCGCCTCCTATCCTGATCCTGAGTTATGACTGGGCGGGGAGCGCAGGAGCAGGGAGCGAAGGACCCGGGCGGGGAAGCCAGCGGCGGTGAGAAGACTTCACCTCCTGCATTCCTGCTCTGTACTGCGCTCCCCGATGTCCCCTCCCCGCTCCCTGGAGCTGCTCCCCCTGCCCAGTCCTAACTTAGGATCAGGCGGGGAGGCAATGGGGGGAGTGAAGCACAGAGCAGGAAAGCCGGCGGTGAAGTCTCCCACTCCCGCTCTCTGGCGATGCCCTCCCCGCTCCCTGGAGCTGCTGCCCCCGCCAGTCCTAAGTTAGAAGAAGATGTTTTATATGTTTTCGACGGTGTTCAATAAACATTCGACGAACATTCGACGAACACACCCAATTCGACCAATCGAATCAAATTCGAACACCAGGGTGGTGGCTCATCTCTAGCCACAACCTGGTGATACATATACAGCTGCTCCAGGATCCACACTCCACATGTAAACGGTATCCAACTGAAATCCAAAATGGAGACGAAGTATACACGATCCGCACTGCTAAAATGAGAATGCTGACCCAAGGGTTGATGCAATGATGCTCTTTATGCCTTCTCCAATGCGTTTCGGAGCCTGCTGATCTCCTTCCTCAGGGATTAGCAATATCAAGAGCCCATACAACAAATTTCCTTATATAGATTTGAAAGACAACAAATTAACTACGTCATAATGAGATGGTAGGAAGGGGAGGATAGAAGTGAAGTGTATTTGCACAGGATCTCAATTTCAAAGTTATTATGTTGACATAAATCATCAGAAACCTTCATCATATTCCATACAAATAATCTGATTATTCGGTTCATATATAGAACAAGTATTTCATCATAAAAATAGATACATTAAATAAAATAGAATAATTAAATAAAATATCTAAATGCTGGTGTTCGGATTCGAACGTAGTAAATAGAATTAGTGTCATAGAACGAGGTTGTGTTCCAGTGTTATAGACTAGTGAGCTATTCGTGATCAAGTGTGACATTAGTCTGTTTGGAGAAATCACCAAGTTTAACAGAGGAAGAATTAAATAATTTTTGTTTATAGATCAAACATAGGATAAGATAAAATAAAGTACAGTGACTGTGATTACAATCAATAAGTGATGCCAAGGGTAACAAAATATACAAAAAAGATCCTTTTTAGTGAATTGTGTGTATTAGTTTTCTGAAAGCAGATTAGAACCATAGATCGTTAGAGTATTAAAGGGAACCAACCACCTCAGATGACGACTATAAGCTGTTAATACATGTCCCTGCACCCTACCTACACCATTCCACCTATGTTTTTCTTAAGAATATTGATAAATGTAAACTGAAATATACACTTTATAAAATTACATGCCTGTGTACTTCTGGGCGTCTCCTTCTGGGTCAGTTACTAGAGGGCTGTGTCTCCAGCAGCATGACTGGCTTCTCTAGCCCTCCCTCTTACTTTGCAGGAAGTCACATGAAGGGCGTGATGTTATCTATCAGTGGGCGAGCACGCAAGGCAGCTCCCGTCCCTTCATGTGACGTCCTGCAAAGTAAGAGGGAGGGCTAGAGAAGCCAGTCATGCTGCTGGAGACACAGCCCTCTAGTAACTGACCCAGAAGGAGACGCCCAGAAGTCTCCTTCAGACTTGCAGATGCCTCCGCAGCGTTTTGCAGGGGCATCTGCAAGTATCTGCATGCAGACCGCGGCCCCTATGTTTATAATGGAGCGCACGGCGGTCTGCAGATGCGTGCAGACCGCCGTGCGCTCTCATTGCCCGCCATTAGTGATCTGTGCGCAGGCGGATGCCTGCGCACAAATCACACACTCTCGCCCGCACCAGGGATGCAACATCTCGCGTCCCTGGTGCGGACGAGAGTGTGTGATCTGTACGCAGGCATCCGCCTGCGCACAGATCACTAATGGCGGGCAATGAGAGCGCATGGCGGTCTGCAAGCATCTGCAGATCGCCGTGCGCTCCATTATAAACATAGGGGCCGCGGTCTGCATGCAGATACTTGCAGATGCCTCCGCAAAACGCTGGCATCTGCAAGTCTGAAGGCAGCCTTAGCTCTATTCATGAGTCAGTTTGCAGTTGTGTCTATGACTTTACTGAAGACAAAGTAAGAACATTACACCATTCCAGCACTAAATCCAAACTGAATCCATTTGTATGGAACATCCAAATCTCCATCAGTATCCAGAAATTGTGTGCATGAATGTGTGATATACACATATGTGCGTGTCATCAGAAAATATGATTTCTTACTTTTAGTGTCAAAAGGATCTACCCCTACATACTAGGGAATTAGATGGTGATAATTGTGATAAAATTGATAGTGAAGTGATAATTCTCTTAAAGTGCTCAAAATATTGTTAATGTTGTCTGTATATGAAATAAATGTTATGAGAAATTAATCTTCTCTTTTTTCAAAAATCAGGTCCCAGAAAAACCACAGAGGAAGCTGCCCAATGAATGAGTTTCAGAACAATCATTGCAAAAAAATGAATAAGTAATAAAGTGAAATTAAATAAAACATTATTAAAGAACAACTGAGATTAAAATAGTTCTGGGGAGATAAAAAAAAAAGACTTGTTTCCAGGACAACCTAAAAAAGAGTGTAATATTATTAAAAATTGGTATGTCATTTCTTCATGAATAAAAATGTATCGGAAATAACCTTTTACTATTAAGATGAAAAAACAAAACAATTAAAGGTTAAATAATAAAATATTTAATAAAACATTTAATAAATTATTGCTTAAACAATTTTTTGTTTTATTTTTTTATCTTTAAATTATGTATTACATAAAAATAATTTATTAAAATACACAATGATGGAAATTATAAAAATTATTGATGGGGGCCATATTTAGATCTTTCTGGCATAAGGGAAGGCCATTATTTGTATAAAAACTGTATGAATAATATTATTAAAATGTAGTTAATTTGTTGTCTTTCAAATGTATATAAGGAAATTTGTTGTATGGGCTCTTGATATTGCTAATCCCTGAGAAAGGAGCACAGCAGGCTCCGAAACGTGTTGGAGAAGGAATAAAGAGCAATCTCATTTCAGCAGCGCGAATCGTGTACACTTTGTCCTCTTTTTGGATTATAATTAGATTTATAGGTAAGTGAGGTAGATTTATTTTAGCTGCTAAAGACGTGAAAGCTACCACTTCGGGGATAGTTTTAAAAGAATCTTTTATTTTATTCTTTTTAAAAATGACTGGTCAAGTCTAACATAGTATACAAAAAGTGAACAAACAGGTGTATTATACAAATTCGCTGAAGGACAACAGCACATAACAATACATGTACCCCTTCCTCTCCCTATGTTTGCAAACTGCCTGTCAGTGGAGGTAATATCACCCTAAAGTTTCGGGTGCCCCCACTCTACGGCGGCTCGCCCTATGATAGCCCTAGATGCTACGGGTATCAAAAATAGCAACAATAGAAAGTTGTCAGAGGATGCATACAATATGTCTGGGTAACAACAGGACACAGAATCGGACCAGGGTCAACTTAACTCAAATAGTCTCCCTAGTCCTTTGATTCCACGCTGGTCCACAGTGCATTCACGTTCTTCCTTCAGTTGTGACGTTAAAAGAAATGAATCTCCATTGTTTCCATCTTACGCGTTTCGCCTCAGAAATTCAAGATGAGGCTCATCAAAGATCTTTTTGGAGTTTCACAACAATTGCCTGTCACTCTTTTTTCACGAGACAAAGAATAGATCAAAATATTGTATCGCTTCAAAAGAGGGTTCCCAGAGTCGGGGTCACGGGGGTGCATTCACTAACATCCAGCCTGGACACTTCACCCTGGAATCAGACACATATGGAGTCACTTTAGCTCTATGGGAGGCTTATGGGCCTGAAGTATTTTCTTCTCTGGCAATTTCCAGTATATAAGGGAAACGTTTTTTTTTTTTCTACCCTACATTAATATGGTTGACATGAAACCTGAGTGTCCATGACTTTAACAGTAGCTGGATGTCCACCACTGTGTACACTGTCTCCGGGAGTTAGTGAATGCACCCCCGTGACCCCGACTCTGGGACCCCTCTTTTGAAGCGATACAATATATTGATCTATTCTTTGTCTCGTGAAAAAAGAGTGACAGGCAATTGTTGTGAAACTCCAAAAAGATCTCTGATGAGCCTCATCTTGAATTTCTGAGGCGAAACGCGTAAGATGGAAACAATGGGGATTCATTTCTTTTAACGTCACAACTGAAGGAAGAACGTGAATGCACTGTGGACCAGTGTGGAATCAAAGGACTAGGGAGACTATTTGAGTTAAGTTGACCCTGGTCCGATTCTGTGTCCTGTTGTTACCCAGACATATTGTATGCATCCTCTGACAACTTTCTATTGTTGCTATTTTTGATACCCGTAGCATCTAGGGCTATCATAGGGCGAGCCGCCGTAGAGTGGGGGCACCCGAAACTTTAGGGTGATATTACCTCCACTGACAGGCAGTTTGCAAACATAGGGAGAGGAAGGGGTACATGTATTGTTATGTGCTGTTGTCCTTCAGCGAATTTGTATAATACACCTGTTTGTTCACTTTTTGTATACTATGTTAGACTTGACCAGTCATTTTTAAAAAGAATAAAATAAAAGATTCTTTTAAAACTGTCCCTGAAGTGGTAGCTTTCACGTCTTTAGCACCTCTTTTTGGATTTCAGAAAGCCAAATTTGACATTTTATTCCTACAAGAGACCCACTTCCAGGTCGAGAAAACACCTTCCTTTGAAAAAAGCTTCCATGATATCATTCACCACACCACAAAAAGGTGCCAGTGGGGTGGCAGTAGCCTTTGCTAAAAATATCCCTTTCCTGCTTCAAGAGAGTCTGGTCGACCCAGAAAGCCAATACCTATTTATTAAAGGATTATTGGAGGCACTATGATAACATTGGGAAATATGTACGCCCCCAACACACACTACTTGAGGTGGCTCAGAAAGGTCCTGCATAAATTGAACCTATTTGAAGAGGGCACAGTTCAGTGATTTAAATATCGCCCTTGAACCCTTTCTAGACTCCTCAACGGGGAAAAGCTGAACCTCAATATAGGATTTAACAAAAATAAAATCTCTTTTCCAATCTATGGAATTGATAGACGCTTGTAGGTACCTACACCCGCAAGACAAGGCATATACGTATTATTCTCATCCTCATAAAACTTACCACCGTATAGACTATATCCTGATATCAAGACACATTCTTCCCACGACGTCAGACACAGACATACTCCCAGCACTTTATTTGGATCACGCCATGGTGACGATTACCCTAGAATTGTAATTTTAGCACATGGAGATTCAATGAGTCTCTCCTACACTCTGCAGAAGTCAAATCCAAAATCCAAACGGCTATAGTTGACTATTTCTCCATTAATATCACTCCTGAAGTGGATCCGACTGTGGTCTGGGAGGCCCACAAGGCTACAATTAGAGGAACAATCACTTCAATAGCCTCACACATTGACAAAACTAGGAGAACTGAACTGGATACTCTCCACAAAGAAATAACTAAATTAGAGCTCCAGCACCGACAGACTCTTACACCTGATTTATTACCTCAATTGACAAACCTAAGACAGAAGTTAAAAGATCTACTTGATAAACAAGCTGCCAAATATTACTCACACTGGAGAAACCATCTTCTAGTGCATGGAGATAAGGCTTCTAAACTAATGATGTCATTGATTAAAAAACGTCAATCACGCACGTTCATACATAGAATCAAATCTGACAATGGCCAAGTGACACAGAATTACGACCAGATAAATAAAGCTTTCTTGTCTTTTTACAAACAACTATACCAACTGAAACTCCATGAGCCAAAGGCGGTAAAATCTCATCGGTCAACAGATATTGACTCTTTCCTTGCCTCCCTATCTCTACCGAAATTAACCAGAACACAACAAACACACTTATCTAAATCGTTCTGCCTTGGAGAGGTCCAGTCCATCCTGTCGAGGAGCCCCACCGGGAGATCACCAGGGCCAGATGGTTATACGATTTCATATGATAAGACCTTCTTACCGATCCTTGGTCCGCATCTACTTAAAATGTACAATGTGGTTCTAAGTGGTAACCTACTCCCTCCTCAGTCCCTTGAAGCACATATTTCCCTTTTGTACAAAGAGGGCAAAGACCCGACACTCTGCAAGAGCTATATGACTATCTCTCTGCTATACGTTGATTTGAAAATGTATGCAATTCTACTGGCAAGACATTTGGCAGAGGTAGTTCCCCAACTTGTCTCCCTGGCACAGATAGGTTTTATGCTAGGTAGGGAGGGGAGGGACAACGCAAGCAGAGTTCTCCACCTACTACAACACGCAAAAATAAAGAATATCCCGCTGGTCCTGTTGAGCGCCGATGCTGAGAAGGTCTTTGTCAGGGTAGACTGGATAGTCGTACGTCGTACTATCACAGGCTTCAATTTCCCGCCTACATTAATTGAAAGCTATCTTCAAAATGTATTACCTTCCTTCAGTGAGACTACGTATTAACAACCTCTTTTCGGAATTTTTCCTTATTCAAAATGGCACGAGACAGGGATGTCCTCTGTCGCCCCTTCTCTTCATACTTACAATGGAACCGATTCTACGCTGCATCCAACTAAATCTGGAGATCGAAGGGGTATTGACGCAGGGGATTCGCCACAAGTCTGTTGCGTTTGCGGATGATTTGCTGGTGATCCTTTCAAACCCTGACAGAGGCATCCCTGCCCTTATGCAAGTTTTAGAAAAATCCTCTCCAATTTCAAAATTAACCCATCGAAATCTGAAGCGCTTAGCGGTCCTCTAATTTACTTAGAACTCTAACCCCCATTGAACTGCTCTGCACACAAACCTATTCACCTACTGGAATCTTATCGAAGCTCTATAAATATCTAACCTGCGAGAATGCTCACATTAAATGTGCATATTTGGGCCTTTGGGAAAGGGATTTAACTATCCTATTTACGGAGGAACAGATCAACAAGATCCACCGGAGATCTCATGACCGGTCACCCTGTGTGAAAATACAGGAGAATTTGCTTAAAGTGATCTCCCGTTGGTACCGCACTTCCGACTCAGCTTCAGAAATGGAACCCCTCAACGACAGGAACATGCTGGAGGTGCAATTTAGAAACAGGCACATATTGGTGGACCTGTCCTAAAATACAGGCATACTGGGAAATGGTGTCCGAGATCAACTCGGATGTCCTGGGTAGGGAATCTAACCTGATGCCACAAAACTCTCTTCTTAATCTCCAGATTGGCCGAAAGATGCCACAGCATCCTGACTAGCAAGCAACATTTTAGCCGCAGCCAGAATGCTGATACCTACACATTGAAACTCCACCTTGCTCCCTACCAAGTCCCGTGTTCTCCAAGAAATAGATACGATATACAGGACAGGAGAAATAGATGCCCCCTCCTACAGTTCTTACCCTTTATTAGAAAAAACGTGGGCACCATGGTTAAGATACAGATCCACCCCCCGAGTTTACCAAAACCCTTAAGCCTCTGTCACACGGGGCGATATCACCGCCCATTTCAAAGGCAATGTGGGGGCGTGGCCTATCGGCAGCATCATCGCCCCTACGTCGCCCCATGTCAAGGGGCGATGTCGCCGGTGCCGGGCGGTCGCCTGGTTTCAGAGCAGTGCTCTGAAACCAGGCGACCATCATTGGGTGATGTGTACACATCGCCCCATGTATCCGGGCGCCGGCTACCTGTCAGGCAATGGGAGCAATAGGCTCCCATTGTCCTGCATCGCCGCTGGGGTTTCCAGACACCCCAGCGGCAATACCACCTGACAGATCGCCGGCGCGGGTCTGATGGTGTCGCCCCGTGTAAATGGGGGACGGCAATGCTGGCGGGGCGCCAAAAATGTGCGCGCCCCCGCCAGTCACCGTCGACATCCCCAGCCCCGTTGCCTGTTGTGACAGGGGCTTTACACTTACTTCTGAGACCAAATCCACCTTCAAGGCCATTACTGGCTCCCCAAACTTGCGGTCAAGTGACCAAATCATACTGTACCCGATCCTATAGACTACAGCTCAGCCCCCCCAGAATACCAACACCCCTACACACTATTCTTCACATCTCTTTCTCAACTTCCTTTGTCTACTTTCACCCCTATTTTTCGTCTATCTCTTCTTATGAGTACATCAAATTGCGATTCCTAGGCTGCAATTTTACGTTCAATAACATCTCTTATTTCTTAAATGGTGGCAACACTGTCATCATCTGATTTTATCCCACTGAGGACACCATCTATCTCCGGAAGGCTTCTGGAACCCCACAGATGTTGCCACAGCCTAGTGTTAACCCCTGGTCATGAGCCTAAAAGGTATAGATGTTTCAGATGCTGTTACTCCCTTTACCCTGAACAAAGGCTTACATCGATCTGATTGTTACTTTAAAGTATGCTATTGTAAACTCTGTGTTCTTCTATGTTATTTTCTTGAATTAATAAAAAGAACATTAAAAGAAAGAGAGGGACCGCTCACATACATCGTTGTGCTCATATGTGACAGCTTGCATTTGTAGGACTTCTTCTTCTCCCCCCTCTATGCTCATTTCCCCCTTTAATGATAAAAAAAAAAAAATCTACTATGGTGATTTGTTCTTCAAAAGAAAGTAGTATGTCACGCTCATCTGTATCATTTTTATTCATATGCGTTTTAATTTGCTCATCTTTAAAGTGGCATTTCAGAGTGATGTTTCGTGCTAAACGATTCACATCTAGTATTGTCTTGAAAATATCAAAATGGCCAGTAGGAGAGAAACTCAATTTGACTTTCAGAGAGGATATCACTGGATAGATTCCAAATAGGTTTAATCACATCCTGTGGATCTTGTGGATTATATACTGAACTTCTGAACCCCATTGAAGTCAATGAAAGGCAAAATCAAGGGCATAGAAAACAACTTCAAAGCGGCCCAAAAGCTGTCAAACACAGTTCAAACTGTTTTACAGTAGAGCACTACTCTTTAGGCACAGACATTATCTACCTATGCCATTACTTAGCAAGCTTCAGTGCCGTTGTCACACCCACCATCTTGCTGGGGCCAGTCATAAACATCAGCCAACCTCATGACTTCCCTGAGGTTGTTTCAGGTTACACAGTGGGTATCACGCTGCAGGAAATTCCGCTGTATAACCTAAAATAACCTCAGTTCCCTCACTGCTCGTAACACTAGCTGTCTCGTGAGAGCCATAATATTGTGCGAGGCGTAACGGCTATAACGCGTTGGTATTGTGAGATGGCCTATGTGATTAGCGGTGACGTCAAGGAGTGCAGAGCAATTCAAACTTGAGGGATAGCCCCTGTGTGACCCCTCGAGTCTGAACTGCAGTGATGTTTGTGATTGCACTGCTTGTCACACTCTCATGCATGCCTGCTTGCCATCTCTCACAGCATATGGGGGATGCCTTCTGGGAACATGACCCCACCATATTGTTCTAAGGCCAGTGCCCACAGTACATTGTTTGATGCTTCTTTTGAAGCAGAATTTTAGATTCTGCATCAAAATCTGCATGTCTACCATGAAGCCAACAAAGTCTATGAGAGTTCAGAAGTGCTGTACTAAAGTGTTTTTCTTTCTAGCAGATTGTGGTTCAGATTTTGGGTCCGAAAAAAAGAAATCTGAACCACATGTGCAAGGAAAAAAAGAGGAATGTGGGCACAGTACTTCTGATCTGTCATACACAGTATAAACATGGAGATTTTGATGCAGATTCTCAAAATCTGAACACACCGTGGTCACAGGGCAAAGAGGGTCCAGGGTGAGCTGCAACTGTGGTGAAAGGGCTCGAGGATTCCTCTTGCCCTCTGGCTACTTCCACAGAGACTTTTAGGGCAGGGGTGGCCCACTACAGTCCTCAAAGTATGAAAACTGCAAGTTTTCAGTATTTCCTTAGCATTGCACAGGTGCTAATTTTATTACATGCATGATTCCAGCACCTTGTGAAATGCTAAGAAATTCCTGAAAACATGCACCATTTGTGACCCTTGAGGACTACATTTTGCCTGCCCTGATCTACAGGAGTGTATGTCTTGTCTTGCATTTCCATACCTCAGACTATAAGGCCTGCTTGTTCCCCAGCCTCTGTAGGGCAGTATCACAGCCCCTGTTTGCAGAAGCAGTCCAGCACACAAGGATTGAAGTACAAACATTTTTACTGAACACAGTCTATAAGAAACACAAACATTTGAATATACATAGTATATCTAATAAATAAAGCTGAATGTATGTGTGTATGTATCATAGCCCTGCAGACTACACATAGCAATACCCATGGCACATAGCCAGTTTCACTCCACATAGCCCTGCCCACTTTGCAGCCTGCATCGCCACATAGCCACGCCCCCGACACATAGCCCCACTTTCTTTAGGGGGTGGGACTATCTATATAGTGTAATACAGACTTATAGTCCTCCATATAATATAATGCAGCCTTATAGCCCTCCATATAGTATAATGCAGCCTCATAGCCCTCCATATAGCATAATGCAACCTCATATACCTCATATAGCATAATGCAGCCTCATAGCCCTCCATATAGTATAATGCAGCCTCATAGCCCTTCATACAATATAATGCAGCCTCATAGCCCTTCATACAATATAATGCAGCTTCATAGCCCTCCATATGGCATAATGAAGCCTCATAGCCCTCCATATAGTATAATGCAGGATCATAGCCCTCCATATAGCATTATGCAGCATTATGCAGCCTCATAGCCCTCTATATAGCTGAATGAAGCCTCATAGCCCTCAATATATCATAATGAAGCCTCATATCTTTCCATATCTAATATATAAAGCTGAGTGTATGTATGTGTGTATGTCACAATAGAATGAATCAATTGCAAATCCACAAGTAGAACTCAGGAGACACAAATACCGCACAAATACAGGGACATTACTCGAAACGTTATAGACTGACATTCTATTGCGGCAATAAAATAAACGTGTAGAATCTGGTGCCACAAAAAATCTTTTTATTTGATGATTAAAAATGAATAGTCACACATCCTCCAGAGGAGCTCTGGACGCGTTTTGTGGGTCTAACCCACTTAATAGTCAGTACAATGGCAATACAAACAACATGAATATATACAATTTAAATAGCAAAACCACCCCCCTCTCGCATGTGTGACAAATATACATCATTTATTTCTATCCAATCATATACCCGCAGATTTAAAAGAGTAAAAGAAAAAAAAAAAAAAAAGAAAGGAGAAGCAAAGACCTGATATCTGAAAGTAAAAAGGGAAGAGAAAAAAAAAAAAAAAGAGGAGAAGCAAGGACCCGATACATTAGTAATGCAATTGCATGATAAACTTACAGATGTAGAAGTGTGGGGATGACTATAGATCATTATTTCATACTAGATAGTGGCCCAATTCTAACGCATCGAGTATTCTAGAATATGTATGTAACGTAGTTTACTTATGAAGATGTAAGAATAGTGTAATGCGAAGCTGGGTATAAATCCCGTGCCAATATCACTGATTGGTTGCAGCCGCAGCTGAGTTGGTGTGCAGCGGTGTCAGTGTGCAGCTGTGTCGGTGTGCAGTGGTGTCGGTGTGCCGCGATGCCGGTGTGCAGCGGTGTCTGTGTATAGCAGTGTCAGTATGCAACGATGTCGGTGTGCAGCGATGCTGGTGTGCAGCTGTGTCGGTATGCAGCGGTGTCGGTGTGCAGCAGTGTCGGTGTTCAGCAGTGTCGGTGTGCAGCACTGTCTGTACACCAGTGTCGGTGTGGAGCAGTGTCAGTGTGCAGCGGTGTCGGTGTGCAGCGCTATGAGAGTTCAGTGGTGTCGATGTGCAGCAGTGTCGGTGTACAGCAGTGTTGTTCAGTGGTGTTGGTGTACAGCGATGTTGAGCAGGGATGAGTGGGTGCTGAGCGGGGGAGAATGGGTGTTGAGCGGGGTTGAGTGAGTACTGAAAGGGGTGAGTGAATGTGGAGCGGGGGTTACTGGGTGCTGAGCGGGGGTGAGTGGATGCTGAGCGGGGGTGACTGGGTGCTGAGCAGGGGTGACTGGGTGCTGAGCAGGTGAGTGGGTGCTGAGCGGGTGACTTGGAGCTGAGTAGGGGTGACTGGGTGCTGAGACAGGTGACTGAGTGCTGAGCAGGGGTAACTGGGTGCTGAGCGGAGGTGACTGGGTGCTGAGCTGGGGTGAGTGAGTGCTGAGCGTGTGAGTGGGTGCTGAGACAGGTGACTTGGTGCTGAGACAGGTGACTGGGTGCTGAGCGGAGGTGACTGGTGCTGAGCGGGTGTGAGTGGGTGCTGAGCAGGGGTGAGTGGATGCAGAGTGGCGGTGAGTGGGGGCTGAGCAGGGGTGACTTCGGTACTGAAACGGGTGACTGGGTGCTGAGCGAAGGTGACTTGGTGCTGAGCGGAGGTGACTGGGTGCTGAGCGGGTGAGAGTGGGGTTCAGTGGGGGCAGTGTGGGTTCAGTGGGAGTAGTGTGGGTGCAGTGTGGGTTCTGTGGGGGCAGTGTGGGGTGAGAGGAGTGAGCAGGGCTAGTTGGGGGTGAATAGCAGGATGGAGGAGGCTCCACTCACCCCGACATTGTTCCTCTTCGGCCCCGTTCACACATTACGTTTTTTTGTGTGATTTTTTGCGTGCGATTTTCAAAAATACGCAATGTTTTTGTGCCTGCCAGCAAGGTGAATGGGAAATTCACTTGCCATGCAGACACTGCGTAAAAATATGCAGCACTTTTATGGGAGAACACACTGCTGCATAAAGAATTGACATGTTAATTCTTTACGCAGCAGCGCCTGCGTTTTCTCCCATAGGGGCCGGTGCTGCTGGATCTGATGTCACAGAGGGGAGGAAGAATCCTGCTTCCTCCTCACCTCTGTGACTTGCATGACTGCCCCCATTTGATTTCGCAGTGTGTATTAATATACACTGCGAAATCAAAATTAAACAAAGTCAAATATATGAAAAATAACAAAGAATGAATATTTACCCTCCGACGGGTGTTCGGGTGTCCGGGAGCCACCTCAGGAATTGACCTGTTAGGACCTATCGTGATGTCAGAGGGACGTTCCCGATGCTGATTGGCTGCTCGCGGTCATGTGATATCTATCACATGACCGCGAGCGGCCAATCAGCGCCGGGAACGTCCCTCTGACATCATGGCAGGTCCTGGCAGGACTGTACATCGCCTTGCCTCTAAACCGGAGACCGCGAAAAGGCGTCGGAAAGGTAACTATAAATTCTTTATTATTTTTAATACCTTTGACTTTGTTTAATGTTGATTTCGCAGTGTATATTACACTGAGAAATCAAATGGGGCTGTCACACATGTCACAGAGGGGAGGAGGAAGCAGGATTCTACCTCACCCTCTGTGACAGCGGAAGCGGGAAAGCGGCTGGAGGTATCGGGCAGCTACTCTGAATGAACAGCTGATGCCGAAGGATCAGCTGTTCATTTCAAATAGCGGGGCGGGAAAGCCGACAGCGATTTCGGCCTCAGGCAAACTTGATTAGGCAATTATATAGTAGATAACACCATCCTGCGATCTCTCAGAATGTGCATACCATGCTGCGTGATGGTCAGGGGTGAAACATAATGTACGGTAAATTCTATATACAGTTCAGGAGCATCGAGCCCATGGAGCCAACAGGAGCAGTGACCGCCTGTACGTGCACCCCTCCCCCTTGCACTATATGGCACCTACACAGTGTATATATAATTTATCTGGGACATGTTGTTACCTTTTTTGGCAATGACTATTGAAAGGATGCACTTTTTATTTGGACGATGTATAACAATGGATACTGCATGGCATTATATGTCTGGCTACTGGATGGTATTACACATATGAGCATTATATGGAATTATACATGTAGACACTATATGACATTATATGTCTGAGCACTGTAAGACATAGTGTGTATGGACACTATATAGCATTATACATCTGAGCACTGTAATGGCCCTTTACACGCAACTACAGGTAACAGGTTGTCCACAGGTAACTTACTGGTTGCAGAGAAATCATGGAGACATAGTTCCATTTGTACACAGCAACAAGATAGAACCATGTCTCCATGATTTCACTACAACCAGTAAGTTACCTGTGGAAAACCTGTTACCTGTAGCTGTGTGTAAAGTGGCCCTAAGGCATAGTGTGTATGGACACTATATGGCATTATGCGTCTGAGCACTGTAAGGCATAGTGTGTATGGAAACTATATGGCATTATATGCCTGAGCACTGTAAGGCATAGTGTGTATGGACACTATATGGCATTATGCATCTGAGCACTGTAAGGCATAGTGTGTATGGACACTATATGGCATTATACATCTGAGCACTGTAAGGCATAGTGTGTATAGGCGCTATATGGCATCATACGGAGGGGGCATGGCCTGATGGTAATGGCGTAGGGTTTTACCTGTGCTCTCTCCACAACAATAAGCGACTGGGAAAATGCCCTCAAAAAGACTTTGACAACTGAAAAAAGATCTACTATCAAGCTGGTAATCACCTTGGGAACGTTTTGTTTGGGTCAGTGGTCACTTTTAAGAAGAATTCTCCTCAGAGTCCAGTCATCAAATTTGCCTGAGGTAAAGGACTGTGCTGCCACCTCATGAATAATGGCTGCCTAGTCACCTCATAATATCTTCATTGCCTAATACTCCCCAAATTTTATATAATTAGGCTTCAAATCTCTCAGTATACTGAAAGAAACTTGAGATAGCCTGTGTGACTTTTCCATTGATTTCCATGATTTGGGCACATCTGACAGACATCTGACAGGCATCTGACAGGCTTCCAGTGGCAGCAATATTGTACATCTTAATTTCTAGGGTGTTCCTCTACATGAGGTTACCCTGGGATAGTGTGAACCCTCCTAACCTATTTTTGGATTGGCACCTATGATTTTGGTCTTTTCTTGTCAAAAAATCCAAGATTCAGCATTTCTTTTAGTGCTTTTAGAGCTTTGTTCTTTGCTGTGCCACCCTAATTTCTTCTCAAAACCCTTTGGAGAGTTGTCCTGGGTCTTCCCAGACCCCCCTGAACTATTTTTGGACTAGTATTGTTTGTTTTGTGGTTTTTATTACCAGAAACCTACAGCCTCAGTGCTCCTGTGGATAAAACCGATACTTAAGAACTTTACTCACCGAAATGCCTTCCAAGCCAAAACTATCTACAAGCTCCAGCACTACAGATATGATAATAAATCCCCTTAAGATCTCTCCCACGAGCAAAATCCCCACCCCCAAACAAATCAACACTTACGCTAAGTTAGGGAAAGATAAAATCAATTTTGACCATAACTTGAAGGATTGGAGTTCCCCCATGGAAGATATGTCGTTCCATAAAACTCCTTCTGCAAGCACAAAAAGGAAGGAGATGGAGACTCCCTCCAAATCTAGCTCTGGCTTCTCCCCCTCAGACCACCCAGAAGTTGACCAAGAACCACACCTTCAGAGCCCAGCAAGACAAAAGCTCAAGAAAAACTTATCCGACTTGGAACCACTTCTAAATTTTGACGCAGGACAACCTCTAAATAAAGATTTTTTCCTAAAACTTTTTACTGCCTTTAATCATTCACTAAAAGAAGAAATGATGGAGCAATTTGATGAGGTCAAGTCGTCAATGTCCTCAATAGTTTCTCGAGTAGAAGAAAATGCAAAAATTGCTGACTGACCTTAAACTAGACAACAAAACTACTAAGAGTGAACAAACCAAGATGAAAGAGGAAATTAAGGTCCTGAAAGACAAACTCATTGACAGAGAAGACAGGGAAAGAAGACTTAACCTCAAATTTAGAGGCATACCAGAGAGCGTTAAAAACTACGAGCTATGTCAAAAACCTAACTAAAAAGACTATTCCCTCAAAAACCGAAATTGAATATTCAATTGAAAGAGCCCACAGGCTTCCCAAACCTTCGCACTTGGCAGACGATATTCCCAGGGATGTAATCGCCAAATATTCCTTTTTCCAGACTAAAGATCTGATCAATGTTTTTTTGAGGAAAAACAAAACCTTACCGCCGCCCTTTGACAAGATAAAAGTCTTCTCAGACGTATCTAAGGAAACCATGACTAGACGGAGAATTCTAAAACCAATTACAGAGACTCTGAGAGCCAGAAAAATTCTGTACAGATGGGGCCGTCCTACTCCAAGTGTAATCTTCTCCTTCAACCACAAAACCTTCAACATTGAGGACGTTAATATTGGTCTCAAGACTCTCAAAGATCTACATCTTGATGGAGCGGGATGAGCACCTACTTTGATGTCAACTAACTCGGTCAGCTCTAGGCACCTTGGCCATAACATTAGCCCAAAGGAAGTTAAATACCGGTTCTCTTGAACCCTTCCTCTTTATAGGTATATTTGTTAACATCATTTAAATTAAAAATTTCTTTAGATTTAAATCTCTAAAACTTATAATTTACTAGTTGAATTTGTAATTTTAGTTTTTTTTTCTGATCCCCTCTCCATCCCTCTCTAAACTTTAACCTTTCAAACCTCAACCTCCCTCATTCTCCTATTACGATTAGCTACATAGCCAGAACATGACCCTTAAATTTATGTCAATTAATACAAACGGTCTAAACTCTCCTCAAAAAAGATTCTTTGTTTGGAAAAACTTGAAGAAATATCATATAGATGTGGCCGGTTTACAGGAAACTAGGTTTTCTTCGGAAAATTCCCCTAAATTTATCAATTCTAAGTTCCCCCATACTTACTTTTCTTCAAACAAAAAGAAAAAATCAGGTGTAGCCATTCTTATTAAAGACTCAGTTAAATTTGAAGAGTTAGAGGTCACAACAGATGATGAAGGTAGATTCATTATCCTTGTTTGCAAGTTGAATGAAGTTACCCACACTCTAGTAAACCTTTATGCTCCTAATAATGGTCAAATTTCGTTCCTTAAAAAATTAATTAAATTACCAAAGAGGTACCCTTTTCTTTTTTGGTGATTTTAATGCCGTTCCTAATATCAACTTAGACTCATCAAACAAGCACAGAAATATAAATACCCAACTCAACCCCCTCTTTGACAGGGAGGAGTTGTATGACGCTTTTAGATGTATTAACTCATCCTCAGTGGAATTCACACATTTCTCTAATGTACATAAAACATTTGCCCGTATTGACCTAATTATCACTAACATAAATTCACTTCGTAGTATTAAATCTGTATCTATCCTCCCTAGAAACTGGTCTGACCATTCCCCAGTAATTTTCGAAACGTTGGGCGGGTTTCCCACTAAAAATCAGGGAATATGGAGGGCCAACTCTTTCCTCTTCAACCACCCTCAATTCAACTCGGAGATTAGGAATGAGTTGAAATTCTACTTCAAAGAAAATGATCTAGAAGAGACCCCTATCACAGCTATTTGGATGGCCCACAAAGCAGTAATTAGAGGCCTTCTTATCAAGTTTAACTCAACACTTAAGAAATCCCTCTTAAAAGACACAGAAACTATAGTTAAAAAAATTAAAGAACTGGAGGTAATTGCTGCAAACTCCCCTAATGAAACAATTTTTCAGAAACTACTCGCCCTAAGGATAGAACTCAAATCATTATTAATTTCTGATTTTGACAAGCTCTCGCGGATAAGCAAATCAAATTATTACAGCTGTACAAATAAACCCTCTAAACTCTTTGCGAGAATGATAAAAATCCGCAGGACTAGAACTAACATTACCCAAGTCAAGAATAAACATAACATCCTTCAGAAACTCCCACAAGCAATTTCAAATACTTTTGCTGATTTCTATAAATCTCTCTATAATCTCAAGGAAACTCCTACGGAGCCCTCTCCAACTCTTCCCAGTATCTCGTCATTCCTTGACTCAATTGAACTCCCGTCTCTTTCTAAGCAAGACATAGAATTCCTAAATTCCCCCTTCACGGAATCAGAAGTTTTAGACACAATCCACTCTCTTAAGAAATGCAAATCTCCTGGCCCGGATGGATTTCAGAACGAATATTATACTGCTTTCCAAGAAATTCTATCTCCTTACATTACAAAATTAATAAATTTTACAACTTCTAACAATGCATTCTTTCCAACAGAAATGCTACAAGCCACCATTACTGTCTTATCTAAAAACAATGGAGACTCAGAGAATGTCTCTAACTATAGGCCCATCTCACTTTTAAATACAGACCTCAAAATTATCACTAAAACCATTAATACAAGAATTCAGAAAGTTATTCCGAAACTAATACACAGCGACCAGGTGGGATTTATTCAGAACAGAGGGACAACTGACGCCACCCGAAGAATCCTAAACCTTATGTCCTATATAGAAAAAAATTCCATCCCAACAATTATGGTCTCTGTCGATGCTGAGAAAGCATTTGACAGAGTCCATTGGAATTTTCTTTTTGAAACCCTAAACTAATTTGGTTTTAGAGGCAGTATACTTAATATACTCCAAGCACTATATTCTTACCCCACTGCAAAAGTTCTAACTAATTATGTCCTCTCTAAGGAATTCCCTTTATCTAACAGCACGAGACAAGGCTGTCCACTGTCTCCTTCCCTGTTCGACCTCTTCATTGAACCGCTGGCTGAAAAGACCCGTATGAACCTACTTATCAAAGGGATACATACAAATTTTAAAGAATATAAAATCAGTCTCTTCGCCGACGACATAATCCTTACTCTTACAGTTCCTCTTAATTCATTTCGCAATCTCCTAGCCACAATCGAGGAGTTTTCTAGGGTTTCTCTCTATAAGATCAATCTTACTAAAACCCAAGTTCTCCACATGAACTTAGATTCAGAACTAATAAAAGCTCTTAAGTTCGAACACAACCTTTCCTGGGACAAAGTAGAGTTAGATTACCTGGGCATTAAAGTAACTAAACTAATTTCCAATATGGCAAACATTAACTTCTCTGAAATTTTTAAAACTATCCAAGCGGACCTTCTTCATATTTCCAAAATTGACTTATCCTGGATCGGTAAAGTTGAAGCATACAAAATGTTCGTACTCCCTAAGTTACTTTATGTCTTCCGCTCCATACCTTTACCCCCCAAACAGTCATGGTTTAAAAAACTACAAACCCAATTAATACATTTTATCTGGGGTCATAAAAAACCTAGAGTGGCGAGGACTATACTTGAGAAAAGTAAATCAAACGGTGGTCTGGCAATTCCCAACTTATCGGCATATTATAACGCTTCAGTAATAAAACTTAGTCAGACATGGTGGAACCAAGATTCTAGACCTAGTTGGCTTTCTTTGGAGGAAACCAAATTTTCCAGAAATAGACTTACTCTTCTGTTGCTCTCATACTTATGTGATTCATCTAAGCGACTTCCTAAAGAGCATACAGTCAAAGCAACAATTCAATCCTGGAGGCGCCTTTTGGCAAAAAACCATAACCCTCTGTCGACTACTACTCCCAACTGGATCCCCATAGAAATAATGGAATTCCTTTCTCCGGGCCTGAAAATTGACTCTTGGAAAATTGCTGGAATTAATTATATCTCGGACATAATTAATAACGAAAAAAAACTTATCCCTTTTGATGAACTGAGTTCAATCTTTAACCTGAAGGAGCTGGAAGTTAAAATTTGGGACAAAATCAACAATCTTTATAACAAACACAAAATTAATTTCTTTCTCCCCCTAAATGTCACCCAAATGTTCAAACACTCAAATAACTTTACCTTTTGGAAGACTAATAATATATACAAGGAAATCAATGCTGATGTAGCACTAACTAAATCCACCAATATAGTAGCATGGGAAAGGGAATTAAAATCTTGTATTCCCACAGACTGCCTAAGTAAAACTCTCACAACTTTACATTCCTACATATCCTGCTCTTCACTTATTGAATCTCACTACAAGATTCTTCTTCGTTGGTATTATACACCTGTCAGACTTCACCAGATCAAGGAGGATTTTTCTCCTTTGTGCTGGCGGAATTGCCACAAAGAAGGGAATATTTCCCATGTCTTTTGGGACTGTGAAGCCCTTAAATTATACTGGGGTGAAATACAAATATTAATCAATGAGATCACTAATAGTGACATTATTTTAACTCCAGAACTTACACTTCTCCTAATTGGCATTAATTCTATCCCAAGTGACTTTAGACCCCTTATTGCACATATCTTATTAGCTGCAAAAAATCTTATAGCAACAAAATGGAGAGACCCCGAGCCACCGCTGTTTAAAGTATTACTTGAAAAAATCGCTACTCATAACTCCTATGAACTCTCGTTTGCTTTGAGAAATAAACTTTACAGAAAATATGAGAGGAAATGGAGGTTGTGGAATTGTTATTTTCCCATTAATCATTCAACTATCCCTTCACATATTTCCATTTCTGGCTATACAAAACCTCAATGCTTGGAGAACTAGATCTCCTTCCCTTACCCCCTCTGTTCATACCCTTTTTCTCTCTTTCCCCTCTTCCCCTTTTCTTCTCTAATTTTAGCGTTATTTTTGCTATAATTTCATGATTCTTGTGTGACTCAATTAACTTGACCCTTTTTATGGTAATTTATCTCTATTTGATTTTTACATATTTTTCAATACTTGTTTTGTACTCTTTGCTAATTTACATCTAGATTATTACAATGCTTGTTTTTATTATGTTTGTATACTGTATCTTAAAGGGTAAGCTTATGCCCTCATGAGTATTGTGTTATCTGTTATGTTATTCAAAATTAATAAAATACTTTGAACAAGAACTTTACTCACGCATATTGCGTACCGTCTATTATATCTATTGGTATTTGCGCCGGAGTTTATATGATGCTGTGCACCTCACATAGTAATTGCTGCTTACCACTCTGACTTTGCTTCTCTCACTATTTAAGTAGTGCTGGCTCCTCACAGCACTATACATTGTGGATTGCAATTTTTGGTCCATTTTAAATAAAGTAGACCTGCTTTTCTCTATATATCCCACAATTTCCTACTGCACCTTTGTCCTGCATTGTCATCTAAGGAGAAGTGTAGCACCTATTGTACTATTGTTATACTCATACAATTTTTTTATTTTAATTTTTTACATTTTTTTATTTTTTATTTATTTATTTTTGAGGATTTTCTGCGGAAGTTACAAATAAACACTTCTATTACTCTTCACACTCTTCTACTTTTTGAAGATTATATTGTCTTTCTCTTTTCACCTGGATCCTATTTTCATATACTAGTGACGATTATACTATATTGGAAACATTTGGATTTGTTACTAGTTCATTCACGATATTAAGCCATTGTATTGGTCCAGTATATCTGATATATACATATTACTGGTGACTTTTCTGCAATATTCAAAACTCATATCAGCTGAGGATTCTGCGTGGGCAATTGAGGTCGAAGGGCCTCCAGCGATCGCAAGCTTCGCAGACCCTGGGATTTCTGGAGTGTGAAGCAGATCTCAAGAATATATATATGTTTATTTAAGTTAACTGTTTTCTTATCTGTGTGGGTGGCGTTACAGTGTACTGGTGCTGCTGGGATATAGGCATTGTTTCAATTAGCTTTGACGGTGACCAGATTCTAACATTGAGGTTGAATATATAGCCACACTGATATTTTTATATCTAATATATAATTACCCTAAGGCCACTTCCGTCATATTCGGCAGTGTTTCCGTCGTCGTATGCGTGGCTGCCACACTCGCAATGCCTTTGCGAGTCCTTCCAGAGTCTCTCCTCACTCGCAATGCCTTTGCGAGTCCATGCACAGTCTCTCACTCTCAGGACCTGAGATGATGTCACTGGTAGGGCGGGGCTATATCACATGACTGTGACATCATCACAGGCACTTTCATTGCTGCAGTGAGCACAGGAGACATCATGCCGCTGTCTCACATCAGACGTGTCCTCATCACTGATTCTCTGCCTCTGACATCCTGTGATCACAAGGGAACATACAGCTGACAGAGGACCCCGGACTGAGCCCCCAAGAGCTGATCTCCAGGATACAGGTGAGAGGAGGCTGCACAGGAGCAACGCTCTGCAGTGAGCAGCCTGCACAGGAGCAATGCTCTGCAGAGGGGAGGCTGCACAGGAGTAATGCTCTGCAAAGAGCAGGCTGCACAGGCTGCACAGGAGCATTGCTCTGCAGAGGGGAGGCTGCACAGGAGCAATGCTCTGCAGAGATGAGGCTGCACAGGAGCGTTGCTCTGCAGAGAGAAGGCTACACAGGAGCAATGTTATGCAGAGAGGAGGCTGCACAGGAGCAATGTTCTGCAGAGAGGAGGCTGCACAGGAGCATTGCTCTGCAGAGAGGAGGCTGCACAGGAGCAATGTTCTGCAGAGAGGAGGCTGCACAGGAGCATTGCTCTGCAGAGAGGAGGCTACACAGGAGCAATGCTCTGCAGAGAGGAGGCTGCACAGGAGCAATGCTCTGCAGAGAGGAGGCTGCACAGGAGCGATGCTCTGCAGGGAGGAGGCTGCACAGGAGCATTGCTCTGCAGAAAGGAGGCTGCACAGGAGCAATGCTCTGCAGAGGGGAGGCTGCACAGGAGTAATGCTCTGCAGAGAGGAGGCTGCACAGGAGCATTGCTCTGCCGAGAGGAGGCTGCACAGGACAATGCTCTGCAGAGAAGAGGCTGCACAGGAGCATTGCTCTGCAGAGAGGAGGCTACACAGGAGCAATGCTCTGCAGAGAAGAGGCTGCACAGGAGCAATGCTCTGCAGAGAGGAGGCTGCACAGGAGCGATGCTCTGCAGGGAGGAGGCTGCACAGGAGCAATGCTCTGCAGAGAGGAGGCTGCACAGGAGCATTGCTCTGCAGAAAGGAGGCTGCACAGGAGCAATGCTCTGCAGAGGGGAGGCTGCACAGGAGTAATGCTCTGCAGAGAGGAGGCTGCACAGGGGCATTGCTCTGCCGAGAGGAGGCTGCACAGGACCAATGCTCTGCAGAGAAGAGGCTGCACAGGAGCAATGCTCTGCAGAGGGGAGGCTGCACAGGAGCAATGTTCTGCAGAGAGGAGGCTGCACAGGAGCATTGCTCTGCAGAGAGGAGACTGCACAGGAGCAATGCTCTGCACAGAGGAGGCTGCACAGGAGCAATGCTCTGCAGAGAGGAGGCTGCACAGGAGCAATGCTCTGCAGAGAGTAGGCTGCACAGGAGCATTGCTCTGCAGAGAGGAGGCTGCACAGGAGCAATGCTCTGCTGAGAGGAGGCTGCACAGGAGCAATGCTCTGCAGAGAGGAGGCTGCACAGCAGCATTGCTCTGCAGAGAGGAGGCTGCACAGGAGCAATGCTCTGCAGAGAGGAGGCTGCACAGGAGCATTGCTCTGCAGAGAGGAGGCTGCACAGGAGCAATGCTCTGCACAGAGGAGGCTGCACAGGAGCAATGCTCTGCAGAGAGTAGGCTGCACAGGAGCATTGCTCTGCAGAGAGGAGGCTGCACAGGAGCAATGCTCTGCTGAGAGGAGGCTGCACAGGAGCAATACTCTGCAGAGAGGAGGAGGCTGCACAGGAGCAATGCTCTGCAGAGACGAGGCTGCACAGGAGCAATACTCAGCAGAGAGGAGCCTGCACAAGAGCAATGCTCTGCATGAGTGGAGCCAACATGCTGGCGACAGCGGAGTGAAAATGCCGTGGAGGGGAACACGATGACCCGCTGGTAAGTATGACAGTCAGAGTGCCTCTGCAATACTCTGCAGAGAGGAGGCTGCACAGGAGCAATGCTCTACAGTAAGGAGGCTGCACAGGAGCAATGCTCTGCAGAGAGGAGGCTGCACAGGAGCAATGCTCTGCACAGAGGAGGCTGCACAGGAGCATTGCTCTGCATGAGGGGAGGCTGCACAGGAGCAATGCTCTGCAGAGAGGAGGAGGCTGCACAGGAGCAATGCTCTGCAGAGAGGAGGCTGCACAGGAGCAATACTCAGCAGAGAGGAGCCTGCACAGGAGCAATGCTCTGCATGAGTGGAGCCAACATGCTGGCGACGGCGGAGTGAAAATGCCGTGGCGGGGAAGACGATGATCCGCTGGTAAGTATGACAGTCAGAGTGCCTCTGTCCTCTGCTGACCACTCTGCCCGCCGCACTGCGCTGACCACTCTGCCCGCCGCACTGCGCTGACCACTCTGCCCACCCCACTCACTGCTAACCACTGAGCCACCATACTCCTGCTAACCACTGAGCCACCGCGCACTACTAACCACTGAGCCACCGCGCAGTGCTAAAGTGCTAACCACTGAGCCACCGCGCAGTGCTAAAGTGCTAACCACTGAGCCACCGCGCAGTGCTAACCACTGAGCCACCGCCCAGTGCTAACCACTGAGCCACCGCGCAGTGCTAACCACTGAGCCACCGAGCAGTGCTAACCACTGAGCCACCGCGCAGTGCTAACCACTGAGCCACCGCGCAGTGCTAACCACTGAGCCACCGCGCAGTGCTAACCACTGAGCCACCATATACAGTGCTAACCACTGAGCCACCGTATACAGTGCTAACCACTGAGCCACCGTATACACTGCTAACCACTGAGCCACCATATACAGTGCTAACCACTGAGCCACCATATACAATGCTAACCACTGAGCCACCGTATACAGTGCTAACCACTGAGCCACCGTATACAGTGCTAACCACTGAGCCACCATATACAGTGCTAACCACTGAGCCACCGTATACAGTGCTAACCACTCAGCCACCGTATACTCTGCTACCCACTGAACCGCCATATACAGTGCTAACCACTGAGCCACCATATATAGTGCTAACCACTGAGCCACCTGTATACACACAATTAATTTCACCGCACTCCCCTAAATATTAGTAAATAAACTATATATGCATTCTAGACTACCCGATTCTTTAGAATCGGGCTCACAGCTAGTTAAGCTTTATAATCCTGATACTGTTTAGACACTCTCCTTTTATTTACTATGTCTCGTAGGCAGACAGATCTTCAAAAGGTCACTATGAATCCTACGGGTAGGTCCACTAAACCCCATCTTAAATGCACTCCATCTACAGCTAGGCTGATTTTGGATAGTGAACACAAAGAGAAGGTGGATAAAATAGATTCTCACATACGGAGCTCAGATATGGACATCCTAGATAATAGGGGTGGTGACAGCTTGAAGCAGACCTCAAAACGTAAGGACATAAGCTCCCCTGGGAGTTCTGCTTTGGTTGGATCTACTTTGGAGGAATTGGACTTGGGAGGGGGTGACAGTTCTGGTTCCCCCCCCTATTAAACAAAAACCTAGGGTCACTTCCTCTCCCTTATCTATTAAAATGAGGGGTCAGGCTGGGCCAGTAGATAGGGACTTTTTGCTTGACCTCTTCCACAGCTTCGCTGATCAGATGAAAATGGAGTTCTCTGATATTAAAGAAACGCTCTCCCACCCTAACTACCAGAGGTGACGATATGGAGGCTGAGATAATAAGACTGTCTAAAATTTATAGCTCTCTTAGAAAAGAATTGGACAAAACTAAACAGGATTATAAAACATTGTCCAGTAAACTGGATTATTTTGACAATACTAATAGACAGTCCAATTTAAAATTGAGGGGATTCCTGAGACAGTTACGAGGTCTGAATTACAGCCTTATTTAAAAAAATGATTAAAAGAGTGTTGCCCTCACTGTCGGAGGTAGAGTGTTTGCTGGATAAAGCGTTTCACCTTCTTAAGCCCACATCTGTCCCAGAGAAGTTGCCTAGAGTCACTCTGGTTACTTTTAGCTTTAAAAACACAAAAAATCTCCTCACCACCTACATGCAGAAGCATGAGACGTTAACTAGACCATTTCATGTTATTAACATTTTTTCAGACCTCTCTAAGGAAACATTGTCCAAACGTAGAATTCTGACATCTGTCACCAAGATATTGAGGGCTGATGGTATTATGTATAGACCAGACTTAACTTTAAGCGGGGTCCTACTTCTCATGTGATAGACGGATTGGAGGAGGGTCTTCAACTTTTAAGAGAGCTTGACAGACCCGCCAGTAACCTGAATACTTATATTGGGTTAAACAGAACTTCATTTTGAAACACTGAGGTGATTACCCTTAGATGTATATAATACATTATTAATTGTTGTCGGTGAGAGGCCTTTTTTTTTCCAAGGAGCTTTTTCCATCAGTTAGTTGTAACTGCTCCATATAGTCCGTTAGTCCGTTATTGTATATATTTCTTGATAT
Source organism: Allobates femoralis (assembly GCA_033576535.1). Lineage (NCBI taxonomy): Eukaryota > Metazoa > Chordata > Amphibia > Anura > Aromobatidae > Allobates > Allobates femoralis. Next base: position 592,573,141 of record JARQOC010000003.1, on the reverse strand, counting down.
TATTCTGTTCTTATTTTATTCTTTTTGTTTTCTTTTAGTACTTATTGACATGTTACTTCGTTTATTTGCTTTTATGGCCATTAATTTCATGTCCCTGAATGTACATGGCCTAAATTCCCCTCTTAAGAGGTATCTACTGTGGAGAGATATATTTAGATTTAAAATAGATATTGCGGGGTTGCAGGAGACTAAGTTGTCTAATGATAATCCTCCGAAATTTGAAAATAAGTTATTTTCATCTATTATCTTAGCCTCTCAGAAAAAAAAGAAGGCGGGTGTTGCCTTTTTGATTAGAAATAACATCCAATTTGAACAGGAGACTGTTATTGCAGATACAGAGGGAAGATATATAATTTTAATCTGTAGGCTTAGTTGTGTCTATTATACATTGGTTACTTTGTATGCCCTAATAAGGGTCAGATTACATTTTTGAAAGAGTTAATGATTTTAATTTCGGAAAATTGTAAGGGTTCTTTGATTCTCTTTGGGGATTTTAATGTAATACCTGATGCATTTTTGGATTCCTCTGGAACTCGTGGAGTTTCTAATTTAACCTTGAATCCTTGGATCGATTGAGAGAGCTTATATGACGTATTTCGATGTATTCATCCACTTCTAGAGAATACACATACTACTCGGATTCCCAGCTTTCCTTATCTAGAATAGATCTAGTTCTAGCTGATAGTGTCTCTATATATGAAATTAAAAAGATCAATATCCTGCCAAAGACTTGGTCTGATCATTCCCCGATAGTTTTTGAGCTGGTCCCTAGAGAGGGTGCTTCATCCACTAGGATTTGGAGGGCCAATACCTTCCTTTATTGTTATCCCAACTCAAGAAAGGAATTAATAGACACTCTAAATTATTACTTTGAAGAGAACGATGGTGATGCAGTTAGTATTGAGACATTGTGTTTAGCCCATAAAACAGTAGTTAGGGGCAAGTTGATTGAACTAAATTCACGTCTCAATCTAATGCCAAACTTGCATCTCTGGTAGCTTACATTCGTACCCTAGAAGAATCACAAATAGCGTCTCCTTCTCCGCCTATCCAGCTTAAAGTCTTAAAAGCTTAGAATAGAATTAAGGTCCCTTTTAATTTCTGACTATAACAAAATGATTCAGTCTTCTAAATTAATTACTATATTTGTCACAATAAATCTAATAAATTTGTCGCCCATCGAATAAAACCGATGAGACAAAAGAGGAGGATTCTACTAATCAAAAACATGCAGGGGTTGACTTACAGACACCCAGAGGATAGTTCAAGTGAATTCCTGCACTTTTATAAAAACCGTTATAATTTAAATTTAAGTCCAGGGGCTGTACAACCCTCTCTGCTGGATATTAACTCTTTTCTGGGTTCCTTGAGCCTTCCCTCTCTGATTACTGAAGAGGTGGATCTTCTTAATTGTCCCTTTCAGAATTCTGAGATTACAGAAGCAGTGAAATCCCTCAAAACTGGGAAATCGCCTGGGCCCGATGGATTATCTAATGAATATTTCAAAAATTTTGCTGACATCCTGACACCTTATTTAACTTGACTTCTTAATTTGGCCTCCATGTCATCCCTTCTTCTTGCAAAAATGCAGGAAGCATTAATTACAGTCATTCCCAAGGATAAAGGAGATGCCCTAAATGTCAGAGATTATAGGCCCATTTCGCTCTTAAACACTGATGCTAAAATTATAGCCAAAGTTGTTGTTAATAGACTATCTAAGTCGGGTTTTGTCAGTGACAGAAGTACTATGGACGCCACGAGAAGATTATACCATATTATATCATATGTAGAAAGGTCAAATCTTCCCACTTTGCTGATTTCTCTAGACGCCGAGAAGGCTTTTGACCGAGTAAATTGGCTGTTTTTATTTGAGTCCCTTAAAAAATTTGTTTTTTCTGGTCCCATATTTAATATTATTAGAGCTTTGCATTAACATCCATCTGCCAAAATTCTAACAAATAATGTTGTGTCTGACTCCTTTAGAATTACCAATGGAACTCGACAGGGATGCCCTCTGTCCCCTACTTTATTTAATTTCTTTTTAGAACCACTGGTGGAGGCAATATGGTCACATGAGGGGATCCGGGGATGTCCATTACATGGGCGTCAACACGTTGCATCTCTATTTGCAGACTATTTGCTGATTATTCTATCAGATCCTCTGGTGTCTCTTAGGAATCTGATGGACATTGTTGAGAGATTCTCTGCAGTCTCTCATTATAAATTTAACACTAATAAGACACAGGTTTTGCCCTATCATATTGAACATCACCTATTAGATATTCTAAAAACTAAATTTAATTTCTCCTGGTCACTGTCAGAAATTCCCTATTTGGGAATCACCATTACTAAACCTCTATCTAACATGGTTGATAAGAATTTATCAGATATTGTTAAATCCCTTTCGAAAGATGTTGTCTTATCTGTCTAATTTAGAGGTTTCCTGGACAAGACGTATTGCTGCCTATAAAATGTTGCTACTTCCCAAAATTCTATACCTCTTCCGTTCCCACCCTGTGGTCATCCCTCAGAAATATTTTAAACGTCTCCAGACAAAACTTAGCCGATTTATTTGGTGAGGGAAATTTCCTAGAATTGCAGCTACCACTCTTGAAAAACATAAATTACATGGAGGTTTAGGTATCCCCAATCTTAGGGCCTATTATCTAGCTATCATTACTCAAATTAGTTCACGATGGTGGAGTACTGAATACTCACCATCCTGGGTAAATATAGAACGATCCCTCATGAAGCAACAGAATCCTGCATTGTTTATTGTTTTATACCTCCTTAGTCCAAAAAAGAGACTTCCCCTAGAAACCTCACTTAAGGCCACTATCAAAGCTTGGAGGACATTTAATCAGATCTCTAAAACCATCTTCTCTCCAGTTTCTCCTGTCTGGCTCCCAATAGATATTTTACCTGGTTGTGCCCATCTCTTAATTTGGCTATCTGGAAGAGTAGGAATATTAGGTATGTGTCTGATGTGTTTGATAGTGAGAGGTTGGCCTCTTTTGAGGTTGTCTCTTCTCGTTTCAGCCTACCTGAATCTGACAGACCTACTTGGACTTTACTGCATGAGACTTTAAACAGCCCACATCTAGATTTTACACTACCTAACAATATTGACCTCCTACTTCGTCACACTAGAAGCCAACTTGTGTGGAAAACTAATAATAGCTATAAAACTTTTAATAAGGATGTGACTTTTAATAATTCTAGATTCTATACAGTGTGGGATCACCAACTTGACATCGATAATCATACTTTACATAACCAGTTGCCCATCATTTTAAAAAATATTTACTCCTCTGTCCCCTGCTCAACACTTCTGTAAACTCAATATAAAGTATATACCAAGTGGTATTTTACACCTTTAAAACTGCATAAGATAGACCCTACTGTTCTAATTTATGTTGGAGAAAATGTGGACTAGTGGGATCTGTCCGTCATATTTTTTGAACAAGCTCAAAGTTACGTTCCTTTTGGTTAGATGTCCAGTCCCTGATCAATTTAGTTTTAGACTTAGACATGGTCTTAACTTTTGACTGATTGGGATATGTGATCTCCCAAAATGTAAAAGATTCTTGGCCTTACATATCCTATTAGTAGCTAAAAATGTTATCGCCTCTAGGTGGAGGAGTGATTGTGTTCCAGCCATAGAGGACTTTATGGATTGCATAGCATTGCACACCTCATATGAATTCACGTTTGCTCTTAGAGAGGGGATGCATGCTAGATTGAAGTACATGACGAAATGGGCGAGTTGGGTTCAAATGTATATACCGACTCTTACATTTCATCTGCCCTAATTTAGCCTGAATTTCTCCATTTATCATTTTGATTGTACTTAGTTTGCTAAGAGCTATTTAGTTGTTTTTTTTTTTAGATGCTCATAATCGTCGTGTCAGTTGTAAATATTTGGTTATTTTATTTCTTTTACTTATGTCTTTTGTCTTTATTGTTTTTCTCTTATATTATTTATTTCTTCTCTGAATGTGTATACTATGCATTTATTTATATTTACAATTTATATATATGCTGAAATTCTTTAATCTCAACTTACTTTTGTTGTTTTCTTGTTTACTAATAAATATATCTTTAAACATATATGGCATCATACATCTGAGCACTGTAATGCATAGTGTGTATGGACACTATATGGCATTATACGTCTGAGCACTATAAGGCATAGTGTGTATGGACACTATATGGCATTATACGTCTGAGCACTGTAAGGCATAGTGTGTATGGACACTATATGGCATTATACGTCTGAGCACTGTAAGGCATAGTATGTATGGGCACTATATGGCATTATACGTCTGAGTACTGTAAGGCATAGTGTGTATGGACACTATATGGCATTATACGTCTGAGCACTGTAAGGCATAGTGCGTATGGGCACTATATGGCGTTATACATCTGAGCACTGTAAGGCATAGTGTGTATGGAAACTATATGGCATTATACGTCTGAACGTCTGAGCACTGTAAGGTATTGTGTGTATGGACACTATATGGCATTATACATATAAGCACTGTAAGGCATAGTGTGTATGGACACTATATGGCATTATACATCTGAGCACTGTAAGGCATAGTGTGTATGGACACTATATGGCATTATACATCTTAGCACTGTAAGGCATAGTGTGTATGGACACTATATGGCATTATACATCTGAGCACTATAAGGCATTGTGTGTATGGACACTATATGGTATTATACGTCTGAGCAATGTAAGGCATAGTGTGTATGGACACTATATGGCATTATACGTCTGAGCAGTAAAAGCAAGTGTTAAAAATAAAAAATCAGTATCCTCACCTTTCCAGCGAGTCCCTCGATGCCTCCAGCAAGCTTCGGTGTGACTACAAGACCTGTTGTGACGTCACATCCGGGTCACATGACTGGTTTCCGCGGTAACTGCAGTCATGAAGGTTCCAATATAGATAACATACAGCTATTATTAATTCTTCCAGATTACCATAACCCCTTGGAGCTGAAAATAAAACCAGAAGAATTAACAAAGAACAAAGGAATCCTATGGTTCTATTACCATTTTATCATTACCTCCTTTAATTTTAAATTTTAATAAAGTACAAATTGTTATGGTGTAAAATTATATAGAGCAACATGTTTAGTGTAATATCCTATTACATAAGTACACAATTTGAAGTAGACTATAGCGTAAGAAATATATTTATGTACTAATATTGTGATTCAGGAAACAATAAATTAAAATAAACCAAAGGAAAAGATTAACATAAAGTAGTAATATATCGTTTGGGTAGTTCATCATTTTGTAGTTCATTATTAGATTGGCAGCCATAGAACAAGTAAATTAGCGCATGACCATATCTATAAAGAATTACCTGGGGATCGGTCGGTGAGCTCAGCCTGAGGTGTCACCTGAAGATCTATCAGTGAACTCAAACTAAGGAGTCACTTGAAGATCGGTCGGGGAGTTCAATCTAAGGAGTCACCTAAGAAACTGTCAGTGAGCTAGATCCTGAATCACCTGTTGATCTGTCGGGGAGCTCAATCTGAGGAATCACTTAAAGATCTGTCAGTGAGCTCAGACAGAATAGCACCTGAGGATCTGTCAGTGAACGGATACAGAAGTCATCTGAGGAATGTCAAGGAGCTCAGAAGGAGGAGTCAGCAGAGAACTGTTAGTGAACTCAGGTATTGATCAAAGGTTAGCATAAATCAGGATTATATCGTTGGTCTTAATTTATTACGATCCAGTAACTCAGGAGGAAGAGGGGCACCAATGCTGCCGGCTGCACGGCAGAACAACGTAGGAGCGACTGGTGTCAGACCCGGAGGTGCCAGTAACAAGAGCAACATGCAGATAAATCTTGAAAAAAAGAGAGGACGGCACTCACCGGTCGCTTGTGGATAGCGTACCGTGAATAAAGCACAGACACGAACCGGTGAGTGCCGTCCTCTCTTTTTTTCAAGACTTAATTTATTACGAGACTGGGAGCCATAGATTAATTGAGTTAGCGTGTTACCATAGCCATTCTTTATTTTCATGACTATGAAAATTGTTGATTCACACTGAAGGCATCTAAACTATGAATTAACACATGTGGAATTATTTACTTAACAAAAAAGTGTGAAAAAACTGAAAATATGTCTGATATTCTAGGTTCTTCAAAGTAGCCACCTTTTTGCTATGATTACTGCTTTGCACACTCTTGGCATTCTCTTGATGAGCTTCAAGAGGTAGTTACTGGAAATGGTCTTCCAACAGTCTTGAAGGAGTTCCCAGAAATGCTTAGCACTTGTTTGCCCTTTTGCCTTCACTCTCACCCCAAACCATCTCGATTGGGTTCAGGTCTGCTGACTGTGGAGGCCAAGTCATCTGGTGTAACACCCCATCACCATCACACCTCCTCCTCCATGCTTCACGGTGGGAACCAGGCATGTAGAGTCCATTCGTTCACCTTTTCTGCTTCGCAGAAAGACACAGTGGTTGGAACCAAAGATCTCAAATTTAGACTCATCAGACTAAAGCACAGATTTCCACTGGTCTAATATCCATTCCTTGTGTTCTTTAGTCCAAACAAGTCTCTTCTGCTTGTTGCTTGTCCTTAGCAGTGGATTCCTGGCAGCTAATTTAACATGAAGACCTGCTGCACAAAGTCTCCTATTAACAGTTGTTGTAGAGATGTGTCTGCTGCTTGAACTCTGTGTGGCATTGACTTGGTCTCTAATCTGAGCTGCTGTTAACCTGCGATTTCTGAGGCTTGTGACTCGGATGAACTTATCCTCCACAGCAGAGGTGACTTTTGGTCTTCCTTTCCTGGGGCGGTCCTCAGGTGAGCCAGTTTCTTTGTAGCGCTTGATGGTTTTTGCAACTGCACTTGAGGACACTTTCACAGTTTGCCCAATTCTTCGGACTGACTGACCTTCATTTCTGAAAGTAATGATGGCCAGTGGCCACTTGTTTTTCTTAACTTAGCTCCTCCCTCTGTGACATGCATGACTGCCCTCATTTGATTTCGCAGCGTATTAATATACACTGCGAAATCAGAGTTAACTAAAGGCAAATGTATGAAAAATAATAACGAATAAAGACTTACCCTTCGACGGGTGTTTGGGTGCCTGGGAGCCCAAGAATTGACCTGCTAGGACCTGTCATGATGTCAGAGTGACTCAGAGGGGTGTTCCTAACGCTGATTGGCCGCTCGCGGTCATGTGATATGTATCAATCAGCATTAGGAGCGCCCATCTGAGTCACTCTGACATCTCGACAGGTCCTAGCAGATCAATTCCTGCTGCGGCTCCCAACTCACGGAAACCCATTGGAGGGTAAGTATTTATTCATTATTATTTTTCATACATTTGCCTTTAGTTAACTCTGATTTTGCAGTGTATATTAATACACTGCGAAATCAAATGGGGGCAGTCACGCATGTCACAGAGGGGAGGAGGAACAGTGTTCTTCCTCCTCTCTGTGACATCACGGGGCGGGAAAGCCGACAGTGAAGTCGGATTTCCCGCCAGCTATGTGACTGTAGCGCTGTCACGGCAATCCCGCATCGCTAATACGCACGGCTGTTTTGCATACGCTGCGCTCATTGGTTGCCGCGGCTGGTGGCGACCAATGAGCGCTGGTGCGCGATTTCCGTGACAGACAGAGAACCTTAGATGATTATATAGTAGATAAAGAATATATGCTTCAAGTATAGATCAGCAGTATGTATTAAATGTGATATACGGTATGTGTCTTATAGTATTCTAAGTAAGCTGAATGATATATTGGCAATTATGCTACAGACATTGTCCAGGATTTAAAAACATGGCTTCTTCCCTATTATTCCTAGTATCTACTGCAGCTTGGTATCGCAGTTGCCAGAAGTCCTGATTTGTGAAAAAACAATCTAAGTAATTTTAGAGATGTCTTATGCCAAAAAGGTCAAAGTCCACCCAGAAGTCAGCAGGTCCACTTAGTTTGGGTTGTTTATGGTATTGGTGGTATTCTCTAGGTAATGTGGTGCTGTTTTCATTAGAAAGAGAGGTCTTCTGGACACATTTTTTAGATATACTTTGTATTTGACAGAAAAAAAACTGATCATTAGGTCCATGTATGCAAACATCAATAATGACCAGATATGTTACATCTTTACTTGGCAAAACAGAGGAGTCTGCAAAAAAAAAAAAAAAAAGTAATTAAACACTGTATCCGTCTTTGTAAAATAGCGCCAGGTTGCACGTACTAGCATATTTCAAATGTATTTCAATATAAACACGATCATCTACATTGTTTGTGACCATAGCCAAAGTCTATGCAATTTTTAATTAATAAATAAATTAAAGAAGGTTTTTCGGAACTTTTGTATTGATGGACTATCCTCAGGTAGTTGCAGACAGCACTATGTTTCCAGTCAACATGTCCGGCAGCACTGCTGGCATTGTTTGGCTATTTTATGTAGTCATTGGGTACCGTTACACGACGCAATATTGCATGCAATTTCACTGGCAATTTGCTGGTTGCAGTGAAATCATGGACACATTGTTCTATTTTGTTGCCGTGTTCAAAATGGAACAATGTGTCCATGATTTCACTGCAACCAGCAAATTGCCAGTGAAATTGCATGCAATATTGCGTCGTGTAACGGTACCCTTAGGGTACCTTTATACTCCGCAACCACGGCGATAAATTCTGATGGTGATATGTCGCCCTGGAAATATCGCTGTCAGATTGCCTCCAAATTGCGGCGTGTAACGTGGGAATTTGGTGGCGATATGTCACCTGATTTCAGAGCACTGCTCCAAAATCGGCGAGAAATATAGTCAGCGATATTGTGACCTGCAAATATTGCTGCCACATTTCCTCCCAATTGCCTACTTATTGCGGCGTGTATTTCGGGAATTTGGCGGCGATAAGACAAATGTCGCCTGGTTTCGATTTCACAGCAGTGCAACCATCTGTAAGGCCTCATGCACGCGCTGAGTATTTGGTGAGGTTTTACATCAGTATTTGTTCACATAAGGCTTTTTTTTTTTTTATTCGTTTAATAAAATACATTCTAATAAAAAGCTGATTTTTTTTTTAATGCCAAAAGATCACAGAAAACATCCTGTGTGAACAAAGCCTTAGGCCGGTTTCACATCACGATTTAGTGCCTGTCCGTGGGATCCGAGTTTGAAGGAGGATCCCATGGACAGGCACGGATCCACCGGGATCCCTGCAATCGGATGGCAAATAGTCATCCGATACGATTCTATGCAGGATCCGTGTGGATCCTGTTCTCCCTGCCTGTCCCTGCTTCTTCCCTATCTGTCCCTGTCTGTCCCTCTTCTATCTCTGCTCTCCCTCTCCTCTATCCTCCCACCCTGTCCTCCTCCCTGTCTGCTCCCCCTCTAGTATGTAAAAAATAAAAAAAAACTCCATGAGGATACATTACCTTCGACGGCTTCATGCGACAGTCTCCATCTGGTGGCTGAAGGACCTGTGATGATGTCACAGAGCTGGTCACTTGACACGTCAGCTGACCAGCTCTCTGACATCACCACAGGATCTGCACAGATGGTGACAGTCTCTGAAGGTGCCGGAAGGTAATGTATCCTCAGGGAGGGTTTTGTTTTTTTTTAAAACAAGCAGAGGGAAAAAACTGCAGCATGTTTTCAGCTGCGGTGCGGGTTGTTGACACTGACCTCCTCCACAGTGTGTTCATTTCATAATGCGGAGTTGAATGCGATCACCATCAGCTGCACGCAGGGAGAAGCCGCCCTGCACCCACTGCAAATCATGAACACATGGCAGCTGTGGTCTCCCTTTGGGTTCATGCAGGTCTGGTAGTATTAAAAATAAAACAATAGAATACTTACCCATCTGCTGGTGTTCCAGGAGCCGAGGCATACACGTCTGATGTGCTGCCAAGACCTTAAAGCTGTGATTGTTATAGTTTATTATAGCTATAGCTGTTCTAGTTTCACTCAGCAACTATTTTTCTGGAAAAATCTATTTCAGGTATATGATGACCCCCGTCACATGACCAGGGGACCCACAGAGTCTGAACAGTCCATTGCTCTGGCCACCCTTAATCCACCCCTGATGATGGGTATAGCTGTCATTGGTCACTAAGGTGTTAATTATCCAAGGAAATGTGGATTTAGCTGTTAAAGGGATCCTGTCACCTCCAAAACGCCTCCTAAGCTATCAAAACATGTCCCTGCACCATCCTATCACTAATCTCCTAAAAGCATCCTGTGAAAGTGCATAAAAACGATTTTATATTCACTCAATAGGGATTATAATTAGCAGGTGCTATATTCTTTAGCACAGGGGTCTCAAACTCGCGGCCCGCGGGCCGCATGTGGCCCCTGGAGCTTCCCTGTGCGGCCCCCAGCACTTTGGACCAAGAACCATGCTGGCGGCGGTCCAGTGTGCCGCCGCTTTCCCCGCTATAACATTACTTGCGGCCGCTTCACTGTCTCTGCCGCTCGCTCTGCCGCTCTGTAAGCTCAATACAAGCCCCTCAGCCAATGAGAGGCCGCTGACGTCACCTGCGGGCCTCTCATTGGCTGACGGTGACTCGCATTGAACTTGCAGAGCGAGCGGCAGAGACAGTGAAGCGGCCGCAAGTAATGTTATAGCGGGGAAAGCGGCGGCACCATGCACTGGACCGCTGCCAGCATGGTTCTTGGTCCAAAGTGCTGGGGGCCGCACAGGGAAGCCCCAGGGTCCCCATGCACTGGACCAGCATGGTTAGTAATAAAAGTGTGTGCTAGTGTGAGTGCCTGTGAGTGTGCGTGTGAGTGCCTGTGCGTGTGAGTGTCTGTGAGTGCCTGTGCCTGTGAGTGCCTGTGAGTGTGAGTGCCTGTGAGTGTGAGTGCCTGTGCCTGTGAGTGCCTGTGAGTGTGAGTGCCTGTGCGTGTGAGTGCCTATGCCTGTGAGTGTGAGTGCCTGTGCGTGTGAGTGCCTGTGAGTGCCTGTGCCTGTGAGTGCCTGTAAGTGTGAGTGCCTGTGAGTGTGAGTGCCTGTGCCTGTGAGTGCCTGTGAGTGTGAGTGCATGTGAGTGTGAGTGCCTGTGAGTGTGAGTGCCTGTGCCTGTGAGTGCCTGTGCCTGTGAGCGTGAGTGCCTGTGAGCGTGAGTGCCTGTGAGTGTGAGTGCCTGTGAGCGCCTATGCCTGTGAGTGTGAGTGCCTGTGAGTGTGAGTGCCTGTGAGTGCCTGTGAGCATGAGTGCCTGTGAGCGTGAGTGCCTGTGAGCGTGAGTGCCTGTGAGTGCCTATGCCTGTGAGTGTGAGTGCCTGTGAGTGTGAGTGCCTGTGAGTGTCTGTGCCTGTGAGTGCCTGTGAGTGTGAGTGCCTGTGAGCGCCTGTGAGTGCCTGTGAGCGTGAGTGCCCGTGAGCATGAGTGCCAGTGAGCGTGAGTGCCCGTGAGCATGAGTGCCTGTGAGTGCCTGTGAGCGTGAGTGCCTGTGTGTGTGAGTGCCTGTGAGTGTGAGTGCCTGTGTGTGTGAGTGCCTGTGTGTGTGAGTGCCTGTGAGTGTGAGTGCCTGTGTGTGTGAGTGCCTGTGAGTGTGAGTGCCTGTGTGTGTGAGTGCCTGTGAGTGTGAGTGCCTGTGTGTGTGAGTGCCTGTGAGTGTGAGTGCCTGTGAGTGTGAGTGCCTGTGAGTGTCTGCGCCTGTGAGTGTCTGCACCTGTGAGTGTCTGTGCCTGTGAGTGTGAGTGCCTGTGAGCGCCTGTGAGTGCCCGTGAGCGTGAGTGCCCGTGAGCGTGAGTGCCCGTGTGTGTGAGTACCTGTGCCTGTGAGTGTGAGTGCCTGTGAGCGTGAGTGCCTGTGAGCGCCTGTGAGTGTCTGTGAGCATGAGTGTCTGTGTTCGTGACTGCCTGTGTTCGTGAGTGCCTGTGTTCGTGAGTGCCTGTGTTCGTGAGTGCCTGTGTGTGTGAGTGCCTGTGTGTGTGAGTGCCTGTCTTGAGAGTGCCTCTTGAGTGCCTGTGGGTGTCAGAGTGCCTGTGGGTGTCAGAGAGCCTGTGGGTGTCAGAGAGCCTGTGGGTGTCTGTGAGTGTGAATGCGTGAGGGTGTCAGAGTGCGTGATTTTGTACAGAAGTGTGTGATTATAACAAAAGTCCTTGGTGGTCCGCATTCTTCATCAGGTGTATTTACCTGATGAAGACGGCGGGCCGCCGTGGAAACACGTTGTGGTATATTAAAGGTAATTAAACGTGTGCCTCCTGTGCTCTAGCGCTTCTGTTATAATCACACACTTCTGTACAAATATCATATCCCCATCCTAGGTTTGCAGCAGGAGCAGCTGTGAACCAGAGTCTCCGCTAACAGAATCCAAAGGGCCTGCGATGACGTAACCGAGAACGTCACAGGGGCAGGTGATCGGATTGCTCAAGTCAACTGACTGGAAGAAGGAGCTGCTCGTGGAGGAAACCCCGACCGCTGGAGTCCGGAGCCATCCACTGCGATACGCCGAGGTTGTGCAGGGTTGCAGAACCTCCAAAGGTGAGATGCGAACCCCTCATATCTGTTATTGACGCCCCCACTAGACCACCAGGTACCGCTCATGGGTTGTGCTTCCCCCCCTTTTGTTCCACATGAGTGAGTGTGAGTGAGTTAATGCGTGTGTGAATTAATGTGTGAGTGGATGTGATTGTGAGTGAATATGTGTGAGTGTGTAAAAAGAAGGCAGACCAGGTTGGGGATATCACTAAAAAAAGAGGTCCAGCATGGGGGACATTACTACACTATGGGGGCCAGGATGGGGACATCACTACAAAAGGGGACCAGTATGGGGGACTGGAAGGTGACATAACTACAAAAGGGGACCAGTAAGGGGGTCATCATTACAAAAAGGGACCAGCACGGGGGACATTACTACAGAAGGGGATCAGGTTGGGGATATTAGTACAAGAGGGCGACCAGGATGGGGACCAGTATGGGGACATTACAACAAGAAAGGGACCAAGATGCGGACATTACTACAAGAAGGGGATCAGGATTTGGACGTTACTACATTGACCAAAAAATCTGGTATTACTAAAAATGTCAGGGTACCGTCACACCAGGTGACATCGCCCCGTGTAAAGTGGCGATTTTGCACTGAAAAATCGGCTGAGAGTGGTCGCCTGGTTTCACAGCACTGCTGTGAAACCAGGCAACCACTCTCAGGCGATGTGTAAGCATCGCCCTGTGTAACATCGCGAACAGCGATGTTACAGGCGATGGGAGCCATAGGCTCCCATGTTACAGGATCCCTGCTGGGGTTTCTAGACACCCCAACAGCGACATTGCCTGAAACATCGCCAAAGCATCACCAAAGGTATCGCCGCGTCTAAACACACGACGCTGACGGGGTGCCAAAAACGTGCGCGCTCCCGTGTGTCGCCGGCGATGTCACCTAGTGTGACGGTACCCTTAGTCCTACAAGCAATGCGGCCCCCGATAAAAAAAATTTTCTATGTGCGGCCCACCAACCCAGCCGAGTTTGAGACCCCTGCTTTAGCACTTCGGGCGTGTTGTTTTGCAGCTCCAGGATCCACCCTCTCTCTCTGTCTGTGCTGCTGTGATGTGCAGCTGAAGGCAGGACTAATGATTTGCATTCTGTGAGTGATAGAAAGGGGGGAGGGAAATGCCTGCACAAGCAGAGCACACAGACAGAGAGAGGGTGGATCCTGGAGCTTGCAAAACAGCCCGCCCTGGTGACTAAAGAATATAGCCTCTGCTAATTATAATCACTAATGAGTAAGTATTAAAACGTTTTTATGCACTTTCACAGGATGCTTTTAGGAGACAAAAGGAGTGTGAGATTAGTGATAGGATGGTGCAGGGACATGTTTTGGTAGCTTAGGAGGCGTAGTATCGATGATTGAGCTCTTAATCTAAATCCTGATTCACAATTCCATGTGTTTTAAAGGGGTTGTCCAGGTTTTTCACTAAAGTTTGCATGCTTTCTATGTCACTGCAGACTGGTGAATCCTCATTTCTCACACAATGCAATATGAGGTCTCTTCAGAGTTGGGAGAGAGAGTGGTCATGTGACTGCAAGAATGTAATATCATACTTCTGGCCACATTCCAACTAGACATGCGTAGCCTCACTCAACACAAGTGAATTGCTGTTTACAGATCCATTCATTGACATGTGTAAAGGCCAAGTTACACGTAGCGATGTTCCAGCGACCCGCCCAACGATCGAGATCGCTGGAACATCGGTATGTGATCACTGGCGAGATGCCAGGCTGGCAAATCTTACCAGTGATCACCCAGCGATGCGGCGACATCTGATCGGTCAGGGTGTTGGGCGCACACTGGGTGTCGCTGGTCGTTGCCCCTGTCACACATGCCGATGCATGCGTGACAGCGGCAGACCAATGATTAAAAAATGGTCCCGGCCATTCCACAATGATCAGCGATCCGCGAGCTCATCGCTGGTCGTTGCGGCATGTCAAACACAGCAACGTAACTAACAAGGTTGCTGCAACGGCACAAAACCCATGACGTTGCAGCGACATCGGTAGCGATGTCGCTGCATGTAACCCGGCCTTAAGTCTGATCATGGAACTAGACTAAACTCAGAGATGTCTCCTTCGTGAGCGAATGTGACCAAAAGCTAAAACAGGTTTGCATTGTCTGTCTGCATAAAACTGCTAAAACATTTACTCAAAATTTGGACACATGAATGGAATCCTATAATGTTATTTCCTCATTGTTTTCTGCTCTATTTCCAAGACAATAACATTTTGCAGTAGGTTTGTATCTTTAGTCTACTGTTTAGATTATGTTTGCATATTTCTGCTCAAATTAATTTTCATCTAGAAAATCTGACCTTTGCAGGGCTAGTATAACTTCATTTTATTCAAACCTTTTTCTCATTTATGTGCTTTATAAGCCTTATTTATACTAAATATCTACATGTTTTTTCAAATATTAACCATGTTTCTCTGTATTGTCACTTATGAAGTTTCTATAACTGATGAATTTGTGTAAAGTGCTCACCTTACATTAAGAAGATCTTTGCACTTAACAGTAGGTTGAAGACCAAAGTTTTGGCAAATAATGTCCTCATTCCCATTATAGTTAAGGAGAACATTTTGATTTCCTCCATACTGCAAACTGGAAGATAACGGAATATATTAGAATATAAATACAAATCTATTAAAGGGAACCTGTCAGATTGTTTATGCCCCTCAAGCTATCACTATCTGTACATGCAGCTTCACAGTCCTTACCTAAGTATTCCTGTCTTACTCTGTTTCTTCTAAAATAAGACAATGTCTTATATTAGTTTTTGCTCCCAAAGATGCGCTATGTCTTATTTTCAGGGGATGTCTAGTTGCAGCTCTCATCATCTCCATCATCATCTTGCAGCCCAGAATACAATATACCCATCATCCCCTTGCAGCCCTCATCATCACCTTGCAGCCCTCAATTTGGGCTCTCCATCATCCACTTGCAGCCCCCATCATGCCCTTGCAGCCCTCAATATGGCATCCCCACCATCCCCTTGCAGCCCCCAATACGGTATCGCCGTCATCCCCTTGCAGCCTCCCATACGGTATGCCCTGCATCCCCATCACGGTGCCTGCAAAAAAGAAAAAAGACACACACACAGACACATTCATACCGGTCCTCCACGGTACTCACTATATGGTCTTCTGGGCACCGCTCTGAGTGCTGCCGTAGATGTATGGTAAACCAATCAGAGGCCAGCAGTCATTGGCCAATCAGTGGCCAGCAGTTGCTGGCCAATCAGAGGCTCGCATGTAACATAATGCGCTGACATTAGCTGCTAGCCTCTGATTGACCAGTGTCTGCTGGCCTCTGATTGGCGAATGGCTGCTGGTCTCTGACTGGCTGGTGGCTTAATGTGCATCTACAGCAGCTGGGACATAGGAAGAGAGCGGAGCTCGAAATACATACAGCAGTGGGTACCAGAAAATGGTAGGATAAGTCACAGCTGCGTGCCCTTGACAGCCGGCATGCCTACAAAAATTTGCATGTCTTATTTTCGGCACAGCAAACCCCCTAGTATGTCTTAATTTAGGGGGGTGTCTTATTTTCGGAAAAATACAGAAGCTAGCAGTGTAATGTTAAAGTTAAAAAAGCAGTTATAAACTTACACTTTCTTATGTAAATTAGCACACAAACTAGTCTGATTGGGGGGAGGGCATAAACAATCTGTTCCCTTTAACTCAATACCAACTGCTCTGTATAAAGGACCTGTGTGATGTTATGCCCATGTGACCATAAAGAGCGGAGCTAATGTGGCGCACCACATGGTCAGGCGTCACACCGGGGTATTGCACTCGTAAAAGTGGAGTAATCTTCCTCAACTGCAGGTGGATGCTGGGCTGGTGGGTGGAACCCATTCCTGCACTCCCACACTAGAGTAGTGGTGGGAGGTTACTCCTGGGTGGGAGATATAGTCACCTCTAGAGGGAGTCAAAGAGTCAGTTAGTGAGGAGTCGAGGAGGAGTGTGGAGCGAGTCGGGAGGTCTAACAGGACAGCTCCAGGCTAATCCTGAGGAAAGATGAAAGGGGATCCTAAGGGGATCCTGAGAGAGGGTGCCTGACGCGTGAGTCTGGGCCTGAGAGAGAAAGGGGGAACACCAGCATGGAGCGACCATACTCCAGAGAATTCCCCAGTCCACCACGGGAACGCCGGAACCGAGGATACGGCCAGAGTCCACCTCTGAAGTCGTCATCCGGATGCTGCGGTGTGTTCACCGTCTGCGGCACCCTGCCAGACGGAGCGGTCTGCCTGCTTCTTCACTTCAAGGGAGGGGAGCCCCAAGACTACCTTCAAGGATTAATTGGGTATAGACTCATCCTAGGCGGGGAAGAAAGGAAACGGGTTCATCAACTAAGGCATACCACGGGTACTACCATACCGCCTGGCATCTACTTGCAGCCTCCCGTAAAGCTACCTGTTTCTTTAACAACTTTTGCTGAACTGTGGACTTGTATGCTGATGACTGTTTACAGTAAAGTACTTGGGAGAGTGACTTTGCCTCCGTGTCTTTGTGCCGACAAATTCAACCTTCTTGCTTACAGCAATGCTGCCCCGGAGGACCAGCTCCACCTGTAGGTAGCTTTGCCATCCTTGCTGCAATACCATCGCCCTCCGGAGGACTGTCGCGGCGCTGGTGACCCATCACCAGGTACTACAGGTGGCGTCACGAGACAACATACTCTTATCCCCTGTACATAACCCCTCTATTGAAGTGTCACCCAGGCCAAGGGCTCAGGCACCGCCACCCGTGACATCCCCGCGAACCCCTCCGAGCCTGATACCCAAGTACCCCAGGGCCTGGGGCTCGACACTAAGCAAACAAACCATTGAGGTTTATGTAGACTTAGCTCTGCCTATTATAGCCACGTGCACGTGGATAGCATCCTTACTGAAAATTAAATCATGCTGCTAAACATAACATAACTATACAAAATTTTTAGTAGAAAAAAGAACCAAAAAGAACATGACCTCTATTATAAGGGTTATATGAACAATTTTCTGGGCATGCACAATTGGCATAGTAGAATGACAGTCATTTGCATGAAATGTCATCCATACAATGCATGGAAATGCAGAGTCGGCCAGATTTCATGATGGCAATATTTTATAATAGGGCATGTGGACAGTTGTTTCCATCCTGGGTAAATGGCTATTTTTATCTTCAGGATCCCAGAATAGAAATAGTAAGGGTACCTTTACACATCGCAACATTGCATGCAATTTCACTTGCAACTTACTGGTTGCAGTGAAATCATGGACACATTGTTCCATTTTGTTGCCGTTGTGGGGCAGCGCCTGGATTGCAAGTCAGGAAACACGTGGAGCCCGGTAGTAGTTCAAGCAGGACCCGGTGTTTATTGCTGATGCACACAGCGATGGCACAGTCTGCCGGAATCCGGGTCGCAGCCGGGTACACAGGACACAGTTCATATAAAGTAACCCGGGTCCTTCAGGCCAAAGGCCTCCGTTATGGGACACCCCGAGTTCCTCCAGCCCTCCTGGGCTAGGCCGTGTTAGTATAGCACACGGCCCCCTGGAAATCCAGACCTCTCCTGTCTAAATCTGCTGCTCCTGCAGCTAAGGCACAATTCTGTGTACAAGGGACCCCGCCCTGCCTCCTCCTCAGGCTTTTAACTCCGTGTCTCCTTCCGGGACCTTGCAAGACCCGGAGCGGAGGGAGCGGACCGTCCCTTTCTCTCACACCCTACACCGGGCTCAATACGTGACAGTGCGCATTCTGGGGGAGACATAGCGCCCCTCGCATATGATCCCCCGCACTGTCTCACATACCCCCCCCCTCGGTTCAAACTTGTGGGGTTGAACCCCAGCCAACAAACAGGGCGCCCGGGACAGGGCATCCGCATTACCCTGCAACTTGCCAGCCCGATGCTCCACCGTAAAACGGAAGTTTTGGAGGGACAGGAACCACCGGGTGACCCGAGCGTTCCGTTCTTTGGCATTTCGCATCCAGACCAAGGGAGCGTGATCCGTAACCAACCGGAACTGCCGCCCGAGCAAATAATAACGTAGGGACTCCAAGGCCCATTTAACAGCCAAGCACTCCTTCTCCACTACGCTATAATTCTTTTCCGCCGGGGACAATTTCCGGCTCAAGTAAGTGACCGGATGCTCAATTCCGCCCACTTCTTGCGACAGCACAGCCCCAAGCCCCACCTCCGAGGCATCTGTTTGTACAACGAAGGCCTTCGTGAAGTTAGGACTGATGAGGACGGGCTGCCCGCACAAGGACAACTTCATGGACTGAAAGGCCACCTCTGCTTGGGGATTCCATCGCACCAAAGCAGATTTCTTCCCTTTTAACAGGTCGGACAGGGCCGCCGTTCGCCCAGCAAAATTGGGTATGAAGCGTCGGTAGTACCCAACTATGCCGAGGAACGCCCTCACCTGTTTTGTAGACACTGGTCGGGGCCAATTTTGAATGGCCTCGATTTTGTTTATTTGGGGTTTGATAACCCCTCGCCCAATCACATACCCCAGGTACCGGGCCTCCTCGAGCCCCATGGCGCATTTTTTTGGATTTGCCGTCAGGCCTGCTGCCCGGAGCGAATCCACCACGGCCTGAAACTGGGATAAGTGGGTATGCCAATCCGGACTAAAGATGATGATGTCATCTAGGTAGGCGCATGCATACTTCCGATGAGGTTCTAACACTATGTCCATGAGCCGCTGGAATGTGACCGGGGCTCCATGCAACCCAAAAGGCAACACGACGTAGTGATAGAGACCTTCCGGAGTAACAAAGGCAGTTTTTTCCTTGGCCGCCTCTGTTAGCGGCACCTGCCAGTACCCTTTTGTCAGATCGAGCGTTGTGAAGTACTGGGCTTGCCCCAGTCTTTCAATCAACTTGTCCACCCGGGGCATGGGATATAAATCAAACTTAGACACTTCGTTTAGCTTACGGAAATCGTTGCAGAACCGCAACGATCCGTCCGGCTTTGGAATGAGCACTATGGGACTAGCCCATTCGCTCTGGGATTCTTCTATCACGCCTAACTTAAGCATGTGTTTAACTTCGGCCGCGATGGCTTGCCGTCTGGCCTCGGGTACCCGATAAGGTTTTACTCGCACTTTAACCCGGGGCTCAGCGACAATGTCATGTTGAATGACCGAAGTGCGTCCGGGCAGGTCAGAGAACACGTCAGGATTCTGCTGTACCAACTTTCGAGCCTCCCGTCGTTGGGCCTTAGTGAGGGTGTCGCTTATTTGTACCCCTTCGGTATCCCTTGTGGCCGAAGGGACAGGGTCTCCGGGTGCATCGGACGCCTCCATGATCAGGCACTCCTGGTCTTTCCACGCTTTAAGCAAATTTACGTGGTATAGCTGCACGGGTTTCCTTTTCCCGGGCTGGTATACCTTGTAATTGACCTCCCCTACTTTTTCCCGGATTTCATAGGGCCCTTGCCATTTGGCCAATAATTTGCTTTCCGTTGTGGGCACTAAGACCAATCCCCCACCTCAAAGGTCCTAACGGTGGCCCGTGTATTATACCCGCGGCTTTGCGCTCCTTGGGCATCCATTAGGTGCTCTTTTACAATAGGTCGGACCGCTGTGATCCGGTCCTGCATTTTCGCCACGTGGTCGATCACGCTCCTATAGGGTGTGGGTTCCTGTTCCCACGTCTCTTTGGCAACATCCAATAGCCCTCTAGGATGCCGGCCGTACAACAGTTCAAAGGGGGAAAACCCCGTAGACGACTGTGGTACCTCCCGGATGGCGAACATTAGATAGGGCAATAACATGTCCCAATCCTTTCCGTCCTTTGCTACCACTTTTTTTAGCATGGACTTCAGGGTTTTATTAAACCGCTCAACTAACCCGTCGGTCTGGGGATGATACACCGAGGTGCGCAGCTGTTTTATGTTGAGTAGTTTACACAGTTCCCGGGTCACTTTGGACATAAAAGGAGTCCCCTGATCCGTGAGGATTTCCTTAGGTAGTCCTAGGCGACAGAACATAGCAAACAGTTCCCGGGCAATCAGCTTCGCCGATGTGCGGCGTAACGGAATCGCCTCCGGGTACCGGGTGGCGTAGTCGACAACCACGAGTATATGTTGGTGGCCTCGTGCTGACTTCACTATAGGCCCCACCAAATCCATTGCGATCCGTTCAAAAGGTTCCTCTATAACGGGGAGAGGTACCAATGGACTACGGAAGGTGGCAATGGGAGTGGTCAGCTGACATTCCGGGCAGGAGTCACAGTACCTCTGGACGTCCGCATACACGTCCGGCCAGAAGAACCTCCGCAAGATGCGTTCTTGCGTTTTTTTAGCCCCAAGGTGGCCCCCTAGCAGGTGGGAGTGGGCCATCTCTAGGACCGCCCGGCGGTGTGGCTGCGGCACTACCAGTTGGTCCACGACCTCATCCCTGATTTTGTCCACCCTATAGAGTAACTCCCGGTTAATCACCATGCGTGGAAATACATTCTCTGCCCCCGGCTGCTGAGCTACCCCGTTTACTTCTGTTACCCTTTCTCGGGCCCTGGTCAGTGTGGGGTCCTGTAGCTGGGCTGTCCCAAACGCTCCCCGGGACACTTCCAACTCTGGAAGCGGTGGGGTCTCCTCGACCTCTCCTGCCAATACATCTAGCGGGAACCTATCGGGGTGACACTCTAGCCCTATGTTGGCGACCCCTACGGCAGGTGTCCCGGTCTCAGGGTCGTCAGGTTCAGCACCCTGATGCCCTGGCATCAGGGGAGGGTTACTCCTCCCTCCCCATAAGGACCAAAACAATGGTAAGTCTCTTCCCAGCACAGTCCCGTAGGGTAGAGAGTTTACCACTCCAACCACGTGGGTCACCTCCACATGAAGTGGATAGAGTCACCTCCGTGGTTGGATACTCGCGTAGGTCCCCGTGTATACAACGGACCCCAATCAATCCCCCAGTGAGTTGCAACCCGGGGATTAATGACGCCCGAACCAGCGTCACCAAACTGCCGGAGTCCAAGAGAGCTTCCGCTCTGTGTCCATTAATGAGCACTGGGCACAGATGTGGTTCCGTTAGGGGATCCACCACATCGGCGGTAAACACGGGGCTGGCATACATCGAGAGCCGCCGTGTGAACCCGCAGTCCATGGGTTCCGCCGTTAGTGGGCAATAGGCAGCCACATGTCCCGGTCCTTTGCACCGCCAGCACCACGTAGCAGTGGCAGCGCTGGGCCGGAAGCTCCTTCTTGGGGAGCCTGGTCTCCTGCCAGCCCCATTCTGGGGTATCCTCTCAGCAGGTACGTTTTTAGGAGAGTCCCCTGGGGATGGACGTACACCTTTACCCGGCTCCGGAGGCCGGCGTAACTGCCGCAGTGGGGCAGAGTCCCGTATGAACTCCTGGGTGGCTGTATATCGCTCTACCAAGCTAACCACCTGGTCCAAGGTACCCGGGTCCCCTTGCCCCACCCAACGCTGTATCGCAACCGGCAGAGTCCGTACCAGCCGGTCGACCACCACCCTTTCCACCATCTGTCCCGGAGTCAAGCTCTCAGGCTGGAGCCACTGCTTCACCAACTGCAACAAGTCATACGCCTGGGAGCGAGCCGGCTTGGACTCCACGTAGGACCAGGAAAACACCCGTTGGGCTCGGACATAAGTATTGACCCCAAGTCTAGCAAGGATCTCACCTTTGAGTCTGGCATAGTCCTGTGCATCCTCCCAACTGAGGTCCGTGTAGGCCTTTTTGGCGTCACCCATCAGAAATGGCGCCACCACTTCAGCCCACTGAGCGGGAGGGAGGCCTTCTCGCTCTGCGGTGCGCTCGTAGACGGTGAGGAAGGCTTCTACGTCGTCCTCTGGACTCAGCTTCCGCAGTGCCGACCGGACCCGATCCCGAGCCTCACGCCGCTCCGGGGGAGGCGCTGTTGGCGGGTCTCGTAAGGCCGCAATTTGCTGCAGGAGCAGTTCATTCATTTTCTGCTGTTGTAGAAACTGCTCCTGTTGTCGCAACTGCTGCTGCTCCTGCTGTCGCTGTTGCTGCTCCTGCTGTCGGAGCTGCTGCTCCTCGTGTCGCTGCTGCTGTTCCTGCTGCCGCTGCTGGGTAAGTACCAGCTGCCTTAGGATTTCCTCCATATCAGCGGCAGGCCTGAACTGTAGCGTGGCCGGCTTAAGTATGGACATGCAGTGCCGGGCACCCCGCAAGAGACTGGCGGCTATAATAACTGCTGCTCCTCTCACTTAGCCGCCGCTCATTAGCCTCATGAAACAGTCACTTTCACCAGCGGTTCCGGAAGGAAGGGCGACAGTAGCGCGGGCTTCACCAGGAATGTATGCTACACCTTACCGGGCCGGCAGCTGCCCGCATTCTCCACCATATGTGGGGCAGCGCCTGGATTGCAAGTCAGGAAACACGTGGAGCCCGGTAGTAGTTCAAGCAGGACCCGGTGTTTATTGCTGATACACACAGCGATGGCACAGTCTGCCGGAATCCGGGTCGCAGCCGGGTACACAGGACACAGTTCATATAAAGTAACCCGGGTCCTTCAGGCCAAAGGCCTCCGTTATGGGACACCCCGAGTTCCTCCAGCCCTCCTGGGCTAGGCCGTGTTAGTATAGCACACGGCCCCCTGGAACTCCAGACCTCTCCTGTCTAAATCTGCTGATCCTGCAGCTAAGGCACAATTCTGTGTACAAGGGACCCCGCCCTGCCTTCTGCTCAGGCTTTTAACTCCGTGTCTCCTTCCGGGACCTTGCAAGACCCGGAGCGGAGGGAGCGGACCGTCCCTTTCTCTCACACCCTACACCGGGCTCAATACGTGACAGTGCGCATTCTGGGGGAGACATAGCGCCCCTCGCATATGATCCCCCGCACTGTCTCACACCGTGTACAAATGGACCAATGTGTCCATGATTTCACTGCAACCAGTAAGTTGCAAGTGAAATTGCATGCAATGTTGCGACGTGTAAAGGTACGCTGGAAGGCAGAAAACAATAATTTTAGAAGGTGTCTGTGATAATGTATGTCACTTACTAGCAGTATCTGCTCTCTCACATCGGCTGTCTGTCTCCTCTTCAGCTTGATCAGTACCTGCAGGTTAGGAAACAGTTTAGTTATCTTCCATTCTAGTGTTTTTTGTGACTATTCAGTGTAATTTGTAATCTATAAAACATTTAGTAGTAGGCTAGGGTCGCATTTAGAAGGATGCGGTAATCTCATGTCCCTTCAGACTAATTTTGCCCTCCAAGTGTGTCCTTAAATCCGCATGCGGTAACCGGATTACTACTTAATGTGGCATCCGGTTGCCGGATGCAGTAGATGATGTGGTAGTACAAATGTACCCCGGCTTCCCAGCATGTTTTTTGTTGTCCGGGAATTAAATCGGTTGAAATTGGATTGTCCCGGACCGGGCAAATCCAGGAAAATCTGTGACAATCCGATTTTTGCAAGGGACTACAGGAATCATCCATGAACCTTTTGGTCCCGCAGACTGAAAACAGATTCACCCGGATCCACCTGGACAGCACAAAACCGGACGCCAATACACTTCCATCCAGGTGAATCCGGTGCCATAGGAAAAAATGGTGGCAATAGTGCCATTCATGTGTGTTGCGGTACCCAATCCGGTTACCGTACCTGGCTTCACTCACATTTGTGATGTCCATTTAAAATCTGGATATGGATTAGAATCCTGTCCGAAAAAAGTTGCTTGCAGGATTTTTACCGCACATCGGAAAACCGTATCCAGAAACGCAACGCTGTTGAGGCGATCTGGTTTTTGTATTGCTGTCTATTGGTGTGGATCATTTTTCATGCTCAAAACTGGATCAGGATCTGCAATTGCAACTGCAAATGTGACCCTAGCCATAGTTATATATATAAGATCTGTAAGTTGGCAGTTGGATAAGTCCTGGATGGAGTAATGGTATTAGTAATGACTAGGTGGAGCTGGTTCTTCTCTTATCTGCAATTCAGGCTTTGCAATTCATTTAAAAGACAACTGAGGCTGCCTTCACTGCATAATTTTCACATCCATGTGATTAATTGAATTTCAAGGACCACATGGAAAGGCACGGATCTGTGCCAATGGATGCCAACTGATATCCACGGACCATTTTATTAACAGATCCATCATCAATTACCAATAATAGGGGTGGGAGGAGCTGTATCAGTACAGAAAACGGATCTGTTTTAAAGACCCGTTTTTCACGGATTCGTACAGATACATCTCCATAGAGCTCCATGTTATTTTCTGTAGACAGCTATGGATCCATGTCTTTCTGTTGGTGTCAGTGATTTTCAAGGTAACCCAAAATTGGAACAGTCTCCGATTCTGGGTACATGAAAAAAACTGACAGAAACAGATCAGTGAAAAAACTTACATACACAGATGGCGATATAGGACCAATCCATGCCCACATGGATACATGTCCTTTTCGCTATCCATTTTAAAACGGAGAGACACGGATCAGAAATAATGCAGTGAGAAGGCAGCCTGAGCTGCCTCAGAAACTGTCGGGGAATAGAGGTGGAAGCACCTGTGGGACTTGAGTCTGTGACTAAAGAAGAAATGACCGGTGATCCTATGCAAACCTGGGTAGAAACCTTAGTAAAGAAGTGTACCCATACATCTGTGTGGGCTGTTTTTTGTTTATATTTACCATTATGTTAAAGAAAAGCTGTTATCATTCAATTCCTTAAAGAGGTTTTTCCATAGAAAAAATTTATTTTAACCAATAGATCTTGGAATAAATATAACTTTCACAACTGGATGTGATTAAAAAAAATGTTTCTGTACTGAGGCTCTTATAAATGTGCCCCTGTTATGTTCTGTGCAATGGCTGTCTGACAGTGCAGAAAATACCCCAGCCCCTGGGCAAAAAAATACATACATATTATAGCATGGGATCACAAACGTTTCTTTAATAAAATATTTATGGCCATGTTCACACACATGCGTTTTTTTTAGCCATCCCTGCGTTTTTGGGGTGTGAAAAAAAAAACGCAGGTGCGTCAACGCACTTGGTCGGCAGGAAAACGAAAAAAAAAAATTCCTTCAGCAAAAACACCAATTTTCATGCCTTGCGTTTTTGGCTGTGTGGGTGTTTGGTGAAAAAAATGACTATTTGCAAAAACGTTTTCAATGCTTTCACACACACAAGGCACATTTTTTGGCACTCCTAAAAAAACGCAAGTGGTTTTAGGAGTGCTAAAAAAAACGCAAATTGTGTGTGAACATGGCCAAAATCGGATTACACTAAAATGACACTCAGATCAAACTCTGAATTTATGGTCAAGTGACTGTAACCTTACAAAATGAATCAGCTGAGATCCCATGCTGTTGTGTCTGTATTGTCACTTTTGCATCTTTCCCATCCCAGGAGATGTGGTATGATCAGACCATGTCCCTGCATGGTCAAATAGGGACACATTTATAAGATTATCTCAAAACAAGAACAGAAATATTTTTTAACACATCTAGATGTGTATCCTTCATTAATACTGGGTGTAGATCCCCAGAATAGTGCTGGTGAGAAAACCAAAACAAGTTCAAATAAAGTAAAAAGGGAAAGCTAAGAAGAGCTACAAATAGTCGGATCAAATAAAATCTTCAAAAAACCTGAAAAAGGTCAAAACAAACTGACTCACTCCAGGAACTAAACTGGTGTTTACCGCATGGGGTAAACCCATAAGCTGAAGGCTGGAACTACTAAACACAAGTCCAGAATTACAGCCAGCAAAGAAGTGCAGTGAAAGCTGAACCTATAAAACCCAACACAGAATATGATAGGGCAAACCAAAAAGGGAAAAGAGGAAACACCTGGAGAGGAGCAAACCAAGAAGTGAGAACAAAGACAATTGCAACCATCAGCATTCGGAAAGGGAAGAAAGGACAATAAGGCTAGGGTCACTTTTCCTTTTTGACCCTAGCCTACAACAATCCGGTTTTAACTTAGAACTTTTTACAGCACCGCATAGCGTTACCGCTATGCGGTGCTGGAAAACGCTGCCCTTAGTTACCCTATGTTTACCTTAACTACCTGTCACACAGGCAGCTGCTTGGAGTGCGCTTTACAGCGCCGCACAGAAAACGCTGTCTGCAGCGTTTCCTGTGCGGCGCTGTAAAGCGCACTCCAAGCAGCTGCCTGTGTGACAGGTAGTTAAGGTAAACATAGGGTAACTAGGGACTGCGTTTTCCAGCACCGCATAGCGGTAACGCTATGCGGTGCTGGAAAAAGTTCTAAGTTAAAACCGGATTGTTGTAGGCTAGGGTCAAAACGGAAATGTGACCCTAGCCTAACTGGAGCCAGAGAAACAGACCATGCAGCACCAGGTCACCAGCTCAAATCCCCAAATTAAGTGATCACAGGTACAAGGTACAGTGGTATCAAAACGTGTTAGGGTATAGTTACTTGTCGCAACATTGCATGCAATTTCACTGGCAATTTGCTGGTTGCAGTGAAATCATGGACACATTGTTCCATTTGTACACAGCAACAAACTAGAACAATGTGTCCATGACTTCACTGCAACCAGCAAATTGCCAGTGAAATTGCATGCAATGTTGCGATGTGTAATGGTACCCTTAGCTCTTTTTCTGATTTCTTATTCTTTTGCATGTTTGTGACACTTAAATGTTGCAGATCACCAAACAAACTGAAATATTAAATAAAAATAACACAAGTAAACACAAAATGTAGTTTTTAAATGAATGTCTATTATTAAGTGGAAAAAAATCCAAACCTACATGGCCATGTGTGATAAACTAAAGCTGGCTTCACACCACGGTGTGATCCGGTCCGGGGCTGTCAGGCATGAACCTGACAGCCCCGGACCGGATCAGCACACAGAACCGGAGGGCCAAATGTGCCCTCCAGTCCTGTGTGCAGCCGGACGCAGCTCCAGCTGCTAATGATTCAGGACCACGGCTGGCAGGGAGCTAGCCACGGTCCTGAAAGAACAGCGGCGTGCAGCCGCCAGTGTCCGGTTCCCGGATCCTCCTGGTCCGGGGCAATCCGGCCTCATAGGCTCCCATATTAGGGAGCTCCGGAATGCCCCGGATCTGGCCGAATCTGGGATCTGGCAAATTGGGGAGATTTTTCTCCCCGGACACAAAAATGTTGCAAGCAACATTTTTATGTCTGGAGAGAATAATCCGTGCATTTTCACGGATTCCACTGCAGTGATGAAACCGGATGGCAAAGAGCTGCCATCCGGCTCCATCCGGCCCCATAGGCTACTATGGGGCCAAAAACCGGTCCGGGGCTGTCTGGTTTACACCGGACAGCCCCGGACCGGATCACACCGTGGTGTGAAGCCAGCCTAGCTGCGGTTTATCATATCTTTGGGAAAATGGGTTCAATTTCCCTAGCCACACTCAGGCCTGATCATTGCCACACCTGTTCTCAATCAAGAAATCACTGACAAAGTGAAGTAGACCAAAAGATCCTCAAAAGTTAGACATCATGACGCGATGCAAGAAATTTAGGAACAAATGAGAAGAAAAGTAATTGAGATCTATCAGTCTGGAAAAGGTTATAAAGCCTTTTTTAAAGCTTTGGTAGTGCAGGGAACTACAAGGCCTTTGAGAAAGGAGGCCTTGTCCTCAGAAACATACGTTGAGTCAAATAGTAAGATCCGTAAATGGAAGTCACAAAGTGTATCCAGATATCCACTGCAGGGGAAAACTCTGCTGCTCAAGGTCCCAGGGAGAGCCGTACCGACTAGGCTCCAAAACAAAATCAGTCAGTGTGTGCGGAGTTCAAATATTGTGTGATCTCTGGAGTAGGGAGAGCTCTGCCGTCAGAGCTCGGAGCTGAGTGAAGCACTCAGTCCTTGGACCATGGACCAGCTGATCTGCCGGAGCAGCACTTCGGGACTACTCAATCTGCACAGAAGGATCTGGCGATAATGCTGAGATCGGAGAGGAAAAACGAAGGTACCTGCTCTACGGAGCTAATAACCAATAATAATGAAAAATCTCTTTTCTGGAAAGACATACAATATAAGAGAACTACTTTTTCTTCCTTGAAAGCCTATTAGTCTGATGATACAACATTTCCAACTTAAGTAAAGGACTGAGACAACTGATTGGCTAGGTTCATTGAACTATATGTTGAGTAACTGAAAGCAGACTATAATATATAACTTTTTTTGTACTCCTGATGACAAAAGAGGGGATAAATATTGGTGTACACATATTTCACCAATGTGTGCACACTTTTTATAACTGAGTGTTTTAATACTAGTGTATTAATGTATAATGAGTTACCATATTTTTCCGATTATAAGACACACTTTTGTTCCCCCAAATTTTGAGGGAAAGTGGGTGATGCACCTTAGAATCCACAATTTAACTGTCTATACTGAAGGGAGGGGGGGCGTCTCTGGAGCGGGGTTGAGTGCCATCACAGGGGGGCTGTGTGCATCACAGGGGGCTATATGTGCCGGCAAGGGGAAAATATATGTACCGGCATGGGGGAGGAGGGGATTTTTTGAGCCTGCACAGGGGGTTATGTGCCAGCCACAGAGGGCTAGATCGAGGATGGGGGGGCCTTATCCCAGGATGAGGGACCATGTACCAGGATGAGGGTTATATATATACCGGCATGAGGACATATATATGATTTGTAAGACGGACACAGGAGTTATAAGACGGACCCCATTGAAAATTAAATTTTTTTTCTCTTTTCCTTCACCAAATTTGGTGGGGGTGCATCTTATAATGCGGTGCATTTTATAAAGCAAATAATATGGTATAATTTGTAGCTTCTGGACAGAGATTACCTATATGCATTGTATGTTTTTATGTGTGAATTAAAACTTTGTTTTTAAAAAAGAAGAGCAAAGGTATTAGGATATTTAATGATATATCTGTCTAAATGATGGTTTATAAATAGTGCACCCCAAACAATTCAAATTAACTGCGCTACTATGCTACTGACGTAGAAGGGTGAGGGTCTAGGGAAGTGCAGCTTTTTTAGGTTCTGAGCGCTAATCCTATTATAGTAAATTGATTTACGAACACTTTTTCACACACTGTACATGATAGCCTTTGAAGTACAGTTAAAGAAAAAAGTGCTTTAAATCTGCTTATAGCGATTCACCCTTACATAATCATTGAAGGAGGAAACTGACTGACCTATATGTACTTTAAAAAATGTGTCATTTCTTCATTTATTTTCCAACATAGTGTATGCATGGTGGAAAAATTGTATTTGTCCCATTTTATAATTTCAAACCACTTTTCAAATTTTTTTTTAAAGCGAACCTGTCACCCCCCCCGGGCATCAAAAGCTCTAATAGCCACCTTCTGCAGCACTAAGGCTGCATTCTGAGAAGGTGCCTATAGGCTTTTGATGCCCTTTATAGTATGAAATATTAAGTTAGGTAAATGCTCACTCTTCTGAAGATCGAAGACCGGGAGGCGGGGTTTCACGCTCCTCCAGCCCGCCCCCTCTTGTCAATCATTGTGCGCGCCTGCTGCTGTCTCCCCTCAGTGTGGAAAATGAACGCGCGTCTCCATTCTCCTGTATGGAGCCGCGCATGCGCTGTGCGCCCGGTGTCCAGGAAGTCGACACCGGGCGCACAGCGCATGCGCGGCTCCGTGCATGAGAACGGAGACGCGCGTTCATTTTCCACACTGAGGGGAGACAGCAGCAGACGCGCACAATGATTGACAAGAGGGGGCAGGCCGGAGGAGCGTGAAACCCCGCCTCCCGGTCTTCGATCTTCAGAAGAGTGAGCATTTACCTAACTTAATATTTCATACTATAAAGGGCATCAAAAGCCTATAGGCACCTTCTCAGAATGCAGCCTTAGTGCTGCAGAAGGTGGCTATTAGAGCTTTTGATGCCCGGGGGGGTGACAGGTTCGCTTTAAAAAGGAAAACTTGCTGCATTATTCTATGAAGAGCTATTTTATGCTGGCCAAGATATAAGAGAACAACTTTGAAATCACAATTGTTGAATTGTTTTACTTGTAATAGATCTATTGCAGACAAAAGCTGAGTCGGAGCAATGTAGCGTGAACGGGCCTGTATAGCAAGTTCAGTATGAATGCCAAATTGTATGAAACAACAACTAGAAAACAAAAAAGTATGTGCCTATTGTATCCAAATATCTTGCAATGAATAAATAAAAGCTAATGCTATAAAAACACAGGGCACTTGGTACATTCCTTTTTTGCAAAAAATGTACTTAAGCCATCCCGCCATGACAAGGTGACCCATTTCGGGACGGCACCTACACTAACCATATTATAACCTGCTACTGTTCCTACTAGCAGTATACATGTACATATTGTGGGCTTTGTTAAATTTCAGTTGGGGTTTCAGTATAATTTTTTTTATTACAAATACAGACTAATTTGCGTTTGAAAACACAAAAAATCTGATGGAAAATAAAGAAATGTTATGGTAAATATAGACTAAAACAATGAAAAAAGGAATTATTCCAGTTACTTTACCAATCATGGCAGATAAAGAGTAAATATATTATCACCTTTTTGAGCCTGTTTGACTTCACATGTAAAGTCCTCATACTTCACATTCTGAACACTGACCGCACTGTACAATCCCTCTTTGGACAAGATTGTTTTAATATTTTCTTGTTTGTTTTTATTAATGTATATTTCAATATCCTTGGGGTAGAAATCTTTTGCCAGGCATGCAATGGAGGAAACATCCCCTTTAGCTTTTAGCTCAAACACTTCAGGAGTAGTGGGAAA
Source organism: Allobates femoralis (assembly GCA_033576535.1). Taxonomy (NCBI): domain Eukaryota; kingdom Metazoa; phylum Chordata; class Amphibia; order Anura; family Aromobatidae; genus Allobates; species Allobates femoralis. Next base: position 592,541,982 of record JARQOC010000003.1, on the reverse strand, counting down.
CTTGTTACCTGGAATAACAGAAACATCAAAGATGGACCGTGGTAGTTTTAGTAAAATGCAAAACAGTATGGATGCACCTTAGCTACAGCATTGCTCCTACCCGTCCCAGATTCAGTGGGATTGCCAAGATTTGAGGTGTTGGGACTTGGCTATCACACAAGTAAAGTCCCAGTGGCCGTCGCATGTGCACAGCTCCTGCAACCGTGTGATCGCCTTGACGAACCTGTATATCATGGGTCGGGAACTCCTTGGAAGCCATGATGTATAGTTATAGTATGAGTCATGAAGGTGTTAAATTTTAACCCAGTAAATGTCATTGAGATCTTTAAAGTTGCATAATTTTCCTTCTGACTGATTACTTGCTGCTTAGTGTATTTCACCCCATATATCTCATACTACTAACTACACTTAATAATTGACTGAAATTATAAATAAAAATACCAAACATTCGAGGACTGTTCAATGACTTATGAACTCTGTAGCAGTCTTCTGACTACTACTATTCAGTGATGTTTAGAAGCAATGACTCAAAATCCAGCCCCTTAGATGGTTCAAACAATTGTGTTTGGCAGACTAATGGTACCTTCACACACCGCAATATCGGCAGGGAATCCTTAAGGCGATATGTTGCCCCGGAGCAATCGCCGTGAAATTGCCTCACAGTTGCGGCGTGTGATTGGGGAATTTCGTGGTGATAAATCGCCTCTCGTCCGTCGCCTGATTCCTGAGCACTGCTCTGAAATCAGCTGCAATCATGAAGTCGATATTTCCGGTTGTGGTGTGTGACAGGACGATAGTGCCTATAATTTCCCGTAGGCGTGCCTCAGCGTGCTGGAGTCCGCTCCCCATCTGAAATGATTGGTGTTGACTTCTGTGTTCCCATTGGCTGATACTTGACACCGCGCCATATTTAAAGAGCTGTCCATTCACCACCACACAATGGCAATGGCGTCATGTATTAGCCAGCCTTCCAGAGCAGGCTGCCCAATTGTAACGCTGTTGCGTTGTCCAATGAGCGCGGATGGGGCGCGATGTAAACCAGTGCAGCACGCCTATCTCCTCGCCGCGCTGAATATGTACGCCCACATTGCCTTTGGAATTGTGGAGTGTGAAGCGGCGATGGAATTCGGCAGGATTGCTTCTGATGTGGGTGAGCCTATTTCCGGGGCGACACATCGCCTTTCTTTCAGGTAGAGATTGCGGTGTGTAATGCCGCCATCAGCAATCTGAGGCGAGCGTGAAAAACATGCACGCGCACGTTAGATCGCCTCATATCGCCAGGCAATATTGCGGCATGTGAAGGTACCATAAGGTCGCTTCTCTATCACCCCAAGCTAGACCAAAAGTTGCCAAGGCAGTTGAAAGAGGGAGAGTGGGCAAAGGACCTTCTTAGTAATATACCTAAGACACTGCCTAACAGATTGTTAAGAAGGTTTACACTTACGAGCAATAATGCTTTGCAGCATTATATAGCATAACACATTGTCAAGTTTTGTTCTGGAACTAATTTCTTTTTTAAGACAACAAGGGAAGAAATGGGAGCACCACCTTCTGGGGGAACTCCAATTAGGAGGTGATAACGGACACTACAGAGATTACATTGGGGTGCTAGCAAGGCACAATAACAGTCTTGATAAAATGGAGAAAAAGCAGCACTCACCAATGTAGATGCATGACGATTCTTTATTGGAGTTGCCAAGACATGGTGCAGGGAGGGGGGAGACCAATGTGACTATGGCACCATTGCGGGCTCTCGCCCTTCAACGGGTCACAGGTGTCCGGTAGTGCCTGCTGCTACCTTATATAGGTGGAGCTGGACCGCCCTCATGGCGTCACAACCGGTCAATCATAATAAAAACACAAATACAAGTGTTAAAAACAAAATACAAATAACAGAGAGCAACACAAGGACTGTCAGCAGTAGTTATATACATAAATAGTGGCAATAATATGCGGGATCGCATACTTACACAATGCAGAGCTGTCGGCTACAGCAGCAGCGTCCGAGAGCACCGGGACTTCCGGGTCACGTGAGCGCGTCAGGTGACTAAGTCACATGACCGCGAGGGGGAGAAGTGTGATTGGTCGACGCTCCCCATTCTAAACACGCAAGCGCGCGGTAGCCATAGCAACTACAAACGTTGCTCGGTTTCAATTAGGGAGAGAAAAAAACCTTCCAGATGCAGCAAAATGCCAAAAGGAGCATAGGGCAAAATTGTAAGGAGCTATCCAAATTTAATATAGGGGAACCCCATTACTAAAAAGAATCAAGAAGCCGTCACATACAGTGCAGCAACTCCCAAAATCCAGCTTTTGGCTAAGAAAACTACCATCTTAAGCTCACCTAAACTAGCTCACATCCCCTCTTATTTGTTAAAGTGCCTAGTGATACAAACCAGGGAACCCAGAAGTCTGCCATTCATTAGCATGCACTCAAGTAAAAACCCTGAAGCAGTGCGGTCGGACCCCGCGTGATGCCCAACCAGCAGAGGGCTAAAAGGAGGGAGAAGATAAAAAATGTTAGCAGAGAAATTTGATCTACATACAAGTCTAACAGGGGACCCAAAATAGAAATAACTTGATAGAATTTTGCCTGTTTCTTGAATATACAGATGCACTAGTCCCAAGGTATGGTAACTATCAACCCGACTGAACCCGACTGAATGGGACACCTAACCTGGTGTGTTCAGGGTGGGCACTCCGATAATGCAGCAATGAGTTCGTGGCAGTCACCTTCTTATGTACTGATCTCGTCTTAATACCCAAGGCGCCCTGGGTTTAAATGACAAACTTGACATGGCCGTGTTTTTGTAATATGATAAGAGGCTTGGTTCCTAGAACCCTGTAATTTATATACCGTATATACTCGTGTATAAGCCGACCCGTGTATAAGCCGACCCCCCTACTTTTGCCCCCAAAATCTGGGGAAACCTATTGACTCGTGTATAAGCCGAGGGTGGACCCCAGCACAGGTATACAGCCCCCAGCAGTGTGGTATACAGGCCCCCGCAGTGGTGTACAGGCCTCCCCAGTGGTAGTATACAGCCCCAGAAGTGTGGTATACAGCAGCCTCCCCAGTGGTACATACAGGCCCCAGCAGTGTTACAGCAGCCTCCCCAGTGGTATATACAGCAGCAGCCCCAGTGGTAGTATACAGCAGCCCCAGAGATATATACAGCAGCCCCAGTGGTAGTATACAGCAGCCCCAGAGATATATACAGCAGCCCCAGTGGTAGTATACAGCAGCCCCAGAGGTATATATAGCAGCCCCAGTGGTAGTATACAGAAGCCCCAGAGGTAGTATACAGCAGCCCCAGTAGTAGTATACAGCAGCCTCAGTTGTATATACAGCAGCAGCCCCAGTAGTAGTATACAGAAGCCCCAGTGGTAGTATACAGCAGCCCCAGTAGTAGTATACAGCAGCCCCAGTAGTAGTATACAGCAGCCCCAGGGGTATATACAGCAGCAGCCCCAGGGGGTATATACAGCAGCAGCCCCAGGGGGTATATACAGCAGCAGCCTCAGGGGGTATATACAGCAGCAGCCCCAGGGGGTATATACAGCAGCAGCCCCAGGGGGTATATACAGCAGCAGCCCTAGGGGGTATATACAGCAGCAGCCCTAGAGGTATACAGACCCCCCCATAAGTAGTATACAGGGGCCCCAGCTGTATACAGCAGCCCCAGCTGTATACAGCCCCCCCGTGGTATCCAGGGCCCCCCATGTGTGACGACCATCCACCGTGAGGGCGAGCTGCTGGTAGGCAGCACCCCGAGAAACCCCGAGACCCTTAACCCCTATACAGGGATCTGGAATTACAGCGGAGCCCAGGGGGTAGCTGCCTATAGGAGCAACAGAGCCGGGGAGGTCGCCAGGGGAAAATCAAGACCCGAAAAACGAAGTCAGAAGTCCGAGTCAAAACCGAGAGGGCAGCGAAGGTACAAAATCGTCAGGCAGTAGCAGAGTCAAAAATCCAGGCAAAGGTCAAGGGCAAAAACCAAGAGGGCAGCTGAGGTACAAAATCAATAGGCAGAGGCAGAGTCAGAAATCCAGGCAAGATCAGACACGAAACTAAACACACACTATCACTGGGGAACCAAAACTATATCTGGCGGCCTGCAAGCCAGGCTCCAATGTACTTGAAAGGCACGGCTACCTCCTATAGGCTGGAGCTCACAACCTGATGACCTCATCCAGACCGCCCCTAGAGCCAGGCCAGATGGAGATGCACGACTGGCTCCACCCATCCCACCTCTGACAGAAGAACGCAGGCTGCGCCTAACGGACACCTCTGCAGGGCCCTTTCCTCTGCGACCAACATCACCCAGAGGGGAAACACAGCGGCGCTCAGCGACAGAGGCAGACGTCGCGGGAGCAGTTCTATATGAGGACAAGGCCCTCCTATCACCGGCGCCACCAGCCGAAGGAATCCGGCTCCTCCCAGTGGCCGAGGCAGGAACACCAGCCACCGAGTCCAATGGCGATGTGACAGTACCCCCCCCTCTACGAGGGGCCTCCGGACCCACAAAACCCTGTTTATTGGGATGAAGAAGATGAAACTTCCTGATCAAACCCTTGGCATGGATATTACTGGCAGGCACCCAGGACCTCTCCTCCGGACCATAGCCCTTCCAATGTACCAGATACTGCACGGATCCTCTCACTAAACGGGAATCAAGGATCCGTTGAACTTCGTATTCCACGGCACCCCCAACCAAGACCGGAGGAGGAGGGGACCGGACAGGACGAATCGGAGATCGGTACAATTTGAGAAGGGATTTATGGAATACATTGGGCAGTTTGAATGATTGAGGGAGCTTCAGACGAAAGGCTACAGGGTTAATCACGTCAATTATTTCATACGGACCAATAAACCTGGGACCTAGTTTGGCAGACGGCACTTTGAGCTTGATATTTTTCGTAGACAACCAAACTTTGTCCCCAACTCCCAGGTCCGGACCCTTGGAGCGCCGTTTATTAGCAGAAGACGCCTGCCTAGTCTGAGCCCCCTTTAAGTTTTTGTTCACTTCAGACCAGATAGTCTTTAACTGATCTACGGACCTTTCTACCCCAGGGACGTCAGAAAGCCTAGAAGAAAATGAACAAAAGCGCGGGTGCAGCCCATGATTACAGTAGAAAGGGGTAGTCTTGATGGACTCCTGGTACTGGTTATTCATGGCAAATTCTGCTAGTGGCAGATGTTCCACCCAATCAGATTGATGCTCAGAGACATAACAACGTAGATACTGTTCGAGAGCTTGATTTGCGCGCTCGGTTTGACCATTGGTTTCAGGGTGATAGGCAGAAGAAAAGGAATAGTCAATTCCAATCCGTTTACAGAATGCCCTCCAAAACTTAGAAACGAACTGGGTGCCCCTGTCAGAAACAATATTCACAGGAACACCATGCAATCGCACAACATGATTAATTAATACTTTGCTCAGGGTCTCGGAATTAGGTAACCCGGACAGCGGAACAAAATGACACTGCTTGCTGAATCTGTCTACTACTACCCAGATACAAGTCTTCCCTTCTGAGAGTGGCAGGTCAGTAATAAAATCCATGGAGATATGAGTCCAAGGACCCTCAGGGGTAGGCAAGGACTGGAGCAACCTGGCAGGGCGGTTGCGGGGAGACTTAGCGCGAGCACAGGTTTCACAAGCCAGTACATATTCCTTACAGTCCTTTACTATGGTTGGCCACCACAAACTCCTGGTTACAAGTCTGATGGTGTTATTGATACCAGGATGCCCTGCGAGGACGGAATCATGAGATTCCTTAAGAACTTGGAGGTGGAATTTGGTAGGGACAAATAGTTTCTGGGCAGGAGTAGTGTCTGGGGCCTGTTCTGGAGATCTACGAATCTCTTCCAGAAGATCCAAAGACACAGCCGAGACAATAATCCCCTTGGCTAAAATGGGAGTCGGTTCCACGTCCTCGACCTGTAAGGGGCAAAAACTTTGAGACAGGGCATCAGCCCTCACATTTTTAGTACCCGGTCTGAAAGTGATCACAAAATCGAATCTGGAGAAGAACAAGGCCCATCTAGCCTGTCTAGGATTCAGTCTTTTCGCTGACTCCAAATAGGTTAGATTTTTGTGATCAGTAATTACGGTAATCCTATGTTTGGCGCCTTCGAGGAAGTGGCGCCATTCCTCGAAGGCCCATTTGATTGCCAACAATTCCCGATTACCTACATCATAATTCATCTCTGTAGAGGAAAATTTTCGGGAAAAGAAGGCACACGGACGAAGTTGAGTGAGAGATGCGGTGCCTTGTGATAGCACTGCTCCCACTCCAACTTCAGAGGCATCTACCTCTACAATGAAGGGGCGGTCCAAATCAGGCTGCACCAATATTGGATCCGCGGAGAAACACTCTTTTAACTTAGAAAACGCATGAATGGCTTCAGGCTTCCAATTAACCACATCCGCCCCTTTACGTGTCAAATCAGTGAGAGGTTTGGCTATCTCTGAAAACCCTTTAATAAATTTACGATAATAGTTAGCGAAACCCAAGAATCGCTGCAGTGCCTTCAGAGACTTGGGTTGTACCCATTCCTTAATGGGTTTAATTTTGGCTGGATCCATGCGAAAACCTTTAGCCGATATAATATATCCCAAAAAATTTATCTCTTCCTCCATGAAGACACATTTCTCTAATTTGGCGAATAGAGAATGCTCTCTGAGTCTCTGGAGTACAGTACGGACATGTCGGACGTGTGACCAAAGACCAGGAGAAAAGACCAGAATGTCGTCCAAATACACGACCACATATACACCACTGATATCTCTGAAAATATCATTGACAAAATTCTGAAACACTGCAGGTGCGTTACTTAACCCGAATGGCATTACAAGATACTCAAAATGGCCGAGAGGCGTATTGAACGCGGTCTTCCACTCATCGCCTTCTTTTATACGGACCAGGTTATATGCTCCCCTGAGGTCCAGTTTGGTGAAATACTTGGCTCCCAACAGCTGATTATAAAGATCAGGGATGAGTGGAAGAGGATACTGTTTTTTTACAGTGATCGCGTTCAATTCGCGGTAATCAATGCAAGGTCTGAGGCCGCCATCTTTCTTTCCCACAAAAAAGAAACCGGCCCCTACTGGTGAGGTGGATGGTCTAATATACCCTTTTCTCAGACTGTCTGCTATGTAATCATTCATAGCCTGACGTTCAGGACCAGAGAGGTTAAATATTCTCCCCTTTGGGAGATGAGAAGCAGGTATCAAATCTATGGCGCAATCATACTTTCTGTGAGGGGGTAATTTCTCTGATTCCTGAATAGAAAACACATCCTCAAAATCTCTAAAGGCATATGGTACAAATGGAGGAGTCTTGACCTTCACTTGGTTTACAGATAGCGAGATACAATTTTCCTGACACTTTGGGCTCCAGCGCACAATATCACCCAAGTGCCAGTCTATGACTGGGTTATGTTTACGTAACCATGGCATGCCAAGGATTACTGCAGATGATAGATTATTGATAGCAAAAAATGACACATTTTCAGCATGTAACGACCCCACCAGCATTGACACTTCCTTAGTGACAAATTCCACTCCACCCTGGATGAGGGGAGTGCCATTAACTGCAGTGGTTCTAATGGGGGCATTAAGCCTTAGTAGTGGGACACCAAGAGTTCTCGCTACATGGAGATCTATGAAATTCCCCTCTGAACCACTGTCAACATAAGCCTCTAAACACACAGATTTCTTAAGGTAAGATAAAGAAATAGGTAATAAAACTTTGGCAGCATCCGCTGGCAATACCTGTGCACCCGGGCAGGCAGAGCCAGAGCCCCCCAGGTGCTGACATCCAGGGTATGAGGCCTTCTGATCTCCAGTGGTCATGCAGAGGACTCCAGCTTGTGGCTTGTACAGCATGTTTGAATGAGATGGTGGGAGTGTTCCTCCACAGGACTGAGAAGCTGGAAACACAGGTGCTTTGAGGGAGCAATCAGCAGACACAGCTCAGAGAAAAGAAAAAAAAACCATTGGGAAAAGGAGATGAGAAAAAAAAAAGGTAAAAGGAATGCTTTATATATATATATATATATAGTCTATCTATATATATATAAAGAATGGTATGGCCAGATATAATGTGACGACCATCCACCGTGAGGCCGAGCTGCTGGTAGGCAGCACCCCGAGAAACCCCGAAACCCTTAACCCCTATACAGGGATCTGGAATTACAGCGGAGCCCAGGGGGTAGCTGCCTATAGGAGCAACAGAGCCGGGGAGGTCGCCAGAAGTCAGAAGTCCGAGTCAAAACCGAGAGGGCAGCGAAGGTACAAAATCGTCAGGCAGTAGCAGAGTCAAAAATCCAGGCAAAGGTCAAGGGCAAAAACCAAGAGGGCAGCTGAGGTACAAAATCAATAGGCAGAGGCAGAGTCAGAAATCCAGGCAAGGTCAGACACGAAACTAAACACACACTATCACTGGGGAACCAAAACTATATCTGGCGGCCTGCAAGCCAGGCTCCAATGTACTTGAAGGGCACGGCTACCTCCCATAGGCTGGAGCTCACAACCTGATGACCTCATCCGGACCGCCCCTAGAGCCAGGCCAGATGGAGATGCACGACTGGCTCCACCCATCCCACCTCTGACAGAAGAACGCAGGCTGCGCCTAACGGACACCTCTGCAGGGCCCTTTCCTCTGCGACCAACACCACCCAGAGGGGAAACACAGCGGCGCTCAGCGACAGAGGCAGACGTCGCGGGAGCAGTTCCATATGAGGACAAGGCCCTCCTATCACCGGCGCCACCAGCCGAAGGAATCCGGCTCCTCCCAGCGGCCGAGGCAGGAACACCAGCCACCGAGTCCAATGGCGATGTGACACCATGCTGCACACCTGCAAAGGAAGATGTCAGTATACTTATCGCTGCCGCCGCCGCTGCGCTGCTCGGTCACCGCGCTGCTCCGGGTCTTCATGCTTCCTGTTCCTTCTTCGGCGCTCGAACAATGACGTCATTTCCTGAGCGCCGGAGAAGGAACAGGAAGCATGAAGACCCGGAGCAGCGCGGTGACCGAGCAGCGAGCGGCGGCGGCAGCGATAAGTATGCTGACATCTTCCTTTACAGGTGTGCAGCAAGGGGGCCCTGGATACCACGGGGGGGGCTGTATACAGCAGGGGCTGCTGTATACAGCTGGGGCTACGTATATACTCGTGTATAAGCCGAGGGGGGACTTTTCAGCACATTTTTTGTGCTGAAAAACTCGGCTTATACACGAGTATATACGGTATGTGGGTCCTCGGGTTGATAGTTACCATACCTTGGGACTAGTGCATCTGTATATTCAAGAAACAGGCAAAATTCTATCAAGTTATTTCTATTTTGGGTCCCCTGTTAGACTTGTATGTAGATCAAATTTCTCTGCTAACATTTTTTATCTTCTCCCTCCTTTTAGCCCTCTGCTGGTTGGGCATCACGCGGGGTCCGACCGCACCGCTTCAGGGTTTTTACTTGAGTGCATGCTAATGAATGGCAGACTTCTGGGTTCCCTGGTTTGTATCACTAGGCACCTTAACAAATAAGAGGGGATGTGAGCTAGTTTAGGTGAGCTTAAGATGGTAGTTTTCTTAGCCAAAAGCTGGGTTTTGGGAGTTGCTGCACTGTATGTGACGGCTTCTTGATTCTTTTTAGTAATGGGGTTCCCCTATATTAAATTTGGATAGCTCCTTACAATTTTGCCCTATGCTCCTTTTGGCATTTTGCTGCATCTGGAAGGTTTTTTTCTCTCCCTAATTGAAACCGAGCAACGTTTGTAGTTGCTATGGCTTGCGCGTTTAGAATGGGGAGCGTCGACCAATCACGCTTCTCCCCCTCGCGGTCATGTGACTTAGTCACCTGACGCGTTCACGTGACCCGGAAGTCCCGGTGCTCTCGGACGCCGCTGCTGTAGCCGACAGCTCTGCATTGTGTAAGTATGCGATCCCGCATATTATTGCCGCTGTTTATGTATATAACTACTGCTGACAGTCCTTGTGTTGCTCTTTGTTATTTGTATTTTGTTTTTAACACTTGTATTTGTGTTTTTATTATGATTGACCGGTTGTGACGCCATGAGGGCGGTCCAGCTCCACCTATATAAGGTAGCAGCAGGCACTACCGGACACCTGTGACCCGTTGAAGGGCGAGAGCCCGAAACGGTGCCGTAGTCACCTTGATCTCCCCCCCTCCCTGCACCATGTCTTGGCAACTCCAATAAAGAATCGTCATGCATCTACTTTGGTGAGTGCTGCTTTTTCTCCATTTTATCAATTTCTTTTTTAACCTTTCCAAACTTAGGAGGTACATGTATACCCTACTTCTAATACTGGTGTAGGGAACCATGCAGGGTGTGTGCTTACTGTGTTTTACAGTTATGAAAGCAAAACCAGCTCTCTCTTTTCAATCCATCCAAACAATGAGGAAGCATGTAATCACACCACTGTAGAGCATATACAGGTGCATCTCAATGAATTAGAATATCATCAAAATGTTACTTTATTTCAGTAATTCAATACAAAAAGTGAAACACATATATTATATAGAGTTATTACACACAGAGAGTGATCTATTTCAAGTGTTTATTTCTGTTAATGTTGATGATAATAGCTTACAGCCAATGAAAACCCAAAGGTCATTATCTCAGAAAATTAAAGTAGGAAGGATGAAGGGTCTGAGAGATAAAATATTACCTAAATAGATATCAGAGGCTTCACCTTGTGTGGTTTTGAGGGTCACAACCACTATGAAAGCAGATCACAGCTGCTGCAGTCCCCATCATGGTGCATATAGATTATGGAGGATGAAGGGTTAAAAACCATGCTGCCGTATTCCACGACACATCAAAAGGTGAATATAATATTAATTTATTGGTCAACACATTTCAGAGCTCCCTGGCCCCTTCTTCAGGATGAATCAATAACATATTGCGATGTTTCAGGGTATTTTAGGGAGCACTGAAACGCGTTGACTTGTAAACCAATATTATATTAACCCTTTGATGTCTCGTGGAATACAGCAGTGGGGTTATTAACCCTTCATCCTCCCTACTTTAATTTTCTGAGATAATGACCTTTGGGTTTTCATTGGCTGTAAGCCAATCATCAGCATTACAAGAATAAACACTTGAAATAGATCACTCTGTAATGACACTATAATATATGTGCTTCACTTTATTTATAGAAAGAAATAAACGTTGCATGCAACGTTTTTGGATTCGGCAGAAAAAACCCACTTCTCCAGGATTCATCCAGCGAGATGGCAGCTGGATGGCAGATAACTGCCATCCGGCTCCATCCAGCTCCGTCCGGCCCGATAGTATCCTATGGAGCAAAAATCCGGTCCCGGGCTGTCACCCCTGACAGCCCCGGACCGAATCACGCCGCAATGTGAAGCCAGCCTTAAACATCACGAGTTTGGAGTCATTCCAGCGGCATAGTTAGGACGTCGTTGCGTGTAACACCGAGATTAAACTACGATAAGTCGCTGGATCGTTGATCGCAGGTTTGAGGACATATTCTCAAACCTCATGATCAACGATTCACCAACCTGGTAGATTGTTGTGTTTGACACCGCGATAACGATGTCGTAGACTACTTCCCCCATTCACACCAATGAGGAGGGATCATTCACTTGGTTTTGTGAGCAATACCTGCTCACTACATCATTAGTGCGTCGTCCACGATATCTAGTTGTGTGACATCTCACCAGCGATGTCAAAACGATGTCAGAAATGACCGTGCACCCACAAAATCATTGCCGACATCGTTTCAATGTCGTGCCATGTAACAGTACCTTTAGATGTACTTGTTGAAGTAGGGTGTGCATATGCTAAAAAACATTGGTTTTAGTCTATTTTACATTGATAATTTTTCCATTACATCCAAACATATCACATAATTAATTATATATATATATCTTAATGGTATAGACTGAAAATTGTTATTTACACATACTAGTGCATCTTAATAAATTAGAATATCTTCAAAAATCAATGTCATATTGAAATGTTTCAGGGCATTTCTGGGAGCCCTGAAACACGTGATTAATAAGTCAATATTATATTCATCCTTTGATGTGTTGTGGAATACAGCAGCGTGGTTTTTAACCCTTCATCCTCCCTGCTGTATATGCAGCAGCCGTGATATGCTTCTATAGTGGTTGACGTGACTCTCACAACCACGCAAGGTGAACAATCGCAATCTGGCTATCTGGCTAACCGTTACTCAGATGCTTCTGCTCTATGCCAGTCATTGCACTGGCTGCCTATACACTATAGGATCCAATTCAAACTGCTTGTTCTCACCCACAAAGTTCTTCACAGTGCAGCACCACCCTACCTCTCATCTCTTTTTATCACCCCACTCGTTCTCTTCAGTCTGGGAGTTACTTTAGACAAACATCTGCACTAATCCGAACCTCCAATTCGCGGCTCCAAGACTTTTCCCGCGCTGCACTGACTCTGTGGAATGCTTTACCCCAAGAAATTAGGACTACCCACAACTTACTTAGCTTCAGGCGCTCAATAAAAACAAATCTTTTTAGGGCGGCCTATCATTCTTCCTGAGTCATTCAGACATAGGTTATCCACTACTTCCCTGAAATAACTGTCAACCTCCCCAAAAGCTCTACACAGCCTGGCTGGTGGCCACTTACTCTGTTCTCATATATTCCACAACCTCAAAATGGCTGGACCATGATTGTGAATAAGCCCCTGTACTTTGTGTCACCCCCACCTTATTGTAGATTGTAAGCTCTTGTGAGCAGGGTTGTCATTATTTTTTGCTTTTTAATTATTGTGTCTTCTGTTTGTCATGTAGGTTGTTCTGCGTGGCCGCGGCTGCCGTGGGTGCCGGGTCGTGGCGGTGCCGTGTTTGCTGCGGACCCCATTGGCAATGCATGGGGGTTTCTGCTGGTGTGCCGCGGGTGCGGCCGTTGGGGCGGTGCATGGGGCGGATGAAGATTTCTGTCTGGGTTGGCCAGATCCGGGTGGGGGCGCGGATGTGGAAGGGGCCAAGGTAATGTTGAGTTCACCCTAGTTCTCCATGGTTATTTCATCATTTCTTATTGATAAGTCCACTCTCCCTTTATGGTCACTTATTGATTTTTGTATTAATACATTATTTTATTTAATGTTCCCGCACAGTTTTAATGATGGTATAATATAAGTGTATTTTATATGGGGAATATGAGGTGCGTTCAGCATCATTTTATTGATGGTTAATGTATGTGCATTTTTTGAACATGGATGCAAGTCAAATTCTTGGTTCCTTTCTTGGAAAGTGCATGTATATTATTATATATGCTTTGACTCACATATGGAAGGGAGAAGCAGAAAAAGAAGAATTTTTTTTTTTATATATATTTGATTCTGTGTTAGTTTTAGTTTTAATTGATTAATGTTACATGATATTTGTGAATATTGTATGTTTAATATGCTATATGTTTTTATCCTTTTTAATGATTTCCACTGAGCGCTTTCATACCTTGGGGTATATGGGATGGACGGAGTTAATAGAGTGACATCATAATTGTTATTCTATGATTGGCATGTGATACTATTTAATGTGTCCATTTTCACCAATTAATCCACCTGGGGAAGACAACAATCCATTGTGGAAACGCGTTGTAGTAAATAAACATGTAAACCCATAAGTAATCTCCTTATTTGTGCTCCCCAGTGCTCCTAGCCAGTAATCTTCTCTTTCCTTAATTCTTTTTCTTATGACTGTTCGTTTCTATATGAATTTGATTTGTAAAGCACTGCATAATATGTAGGCGCTATATAAATAAAGATTATTATTATTATTATTATTATTATTGTTATTATTATTATTATTAATAAGGTGAAGCCTCTGATACCTACTTAAGTAATATTTTATATCTCAGTTCCTTCATCATCTCTACTTTAATTTTCTGAAATAATGATCTTTGGTTTTTCATTGGCTGTAAGCCATAATCATCAACATTAACATAAATAAACACTTGAAATAGAGCACTCTGTTTGTAATGACTCTATATAATATATGCGTTTCACTTTATGTATTGAATTACTGAAAAAAATTACTTTTTGATGATATTCTAATTCATTGAGATGCACTAGTACTTTATACCTTATAAAAAGTCTTGTAAACACTTTATGGATGCTGTTCTACACTATGTTAATATTATACAAAAGAATTAATAAAGTGTTTGTTAGATTTAGTTTTTAATCAAAATAAATATTTTAAATTAGCAAAAATGTTCCATTAATACTATTGTCTGAAAACAACTAATACATTTCCATTCTTGTAACCTACGTTTTAATACTTTTAAATAAATTGTATTAGAATTAAATCTAAAAATATTGGAAGTTCAAAAAAAATAATTCTTAATAAAATCTGTATAACTATCAAAGTCCAATATTTAGGTGTAACAATGTTTAATAATGCGTCTAACATTTAGTATGCAGATGTAAACCTCAATCACTACACTAGTGAAAAATGTACCGGTATATAGAAAATTCATCTTTATGTATAAAGTTTTTTTTCCCCACTTACTTGGTACAACATCAAGTCTTGTTCCAGTTCCAAAAATGAGACACAGTGTACATTGGCTGTAATAAAACTTATGTTACTCTAAAGTAAAATGATAAAATTAATACATAGAGATTGTCCTATTGTTCTTTGGGGAATGTGTGTGATGAGCTTTAAAAGTCATGAAAACTCTTATTGTAACTACGACAAATGTAACATTATTTAATGAGATAAGTGTCTCTTAAAATGTAAACTCTATAACTATGATTACAATATGTTTTATCATCTTTTTCAGCTTTAGATATTGTTGTATGAGTGGTAGAGCATACATAAGTGATATAATTATATGTTTATTTTATATTTAATCATGTTTCATCTCATTTTGGCTTGTTTTTGAGTCAATCATTTTTGTACAGGTGAGAGACATGTTTTAATCACTGTGGGTCGCGCTAGACACTGTGAAATATGCCAATTCAGAAACTTCTTCTAAGGGCAGCTTCACACTGCAGTGTGATCCGGTCCGGGCTGTCAGGGATGAACCTGACAGCCCTGGACTGGATCAGCACACAAGACGGGAGGGCTAATATGCCCTTTGGTCCGGTGTGCAGCTGCAGCCGATGATAGGTTAGGACCGCAGCTAGCTGGCGAGTCGGGATGAACCTGACAACCCCGGACCTGACCGCAGTGTGAAGCTGCCCTTAGAAGGCTGATAGACAGGTGCATCTCATTGAATTAGAATATCATCAAAAAGTTAATTTATTATACAAAAAGTGAAACGCATATATTATATAGAGTCATTACAAACAGTGATCTTTTTCAAGTGTTTATTTTTGTTAATGTTGATGATTATGGATTACAGCCAATGAAAACCCAAAGGTAATTATCTCAGAAAATTAAAGTAGGGAGGATGAAGGGTTAAAAACTGATTACTCCTGAGGAAGGGGCGAGGGAGCCCTGAAACACGTTGACTAATAAATCAATATTATATTCACCCTTTGATGTCTTGTAGAATACAGCAACATGGTTTTTAACCCTTCTGCCTACTCTATATGAACCACGCTGGGGACTGCAGCAGCAGTGATATGCTTTTATAGTGTTTATGACTCTCACAACCACACAAGATGAAGCCTCTGATATCTATTTAGGTAATATTTTATCTCTCAGACCCTTCATCCTTCCTACTTTAATTTTCTGAGATAATGACCTTTGGGTTTTCATTGGCCGTAAGCCATAATCATCAACATTTACAGAAATAAATACTTGAAATAGATCACTCTGTGTGTAATGACTCTATATAATATATGTGTTTCACTTTATGTCTTAAATTACTGAAATAAATTAACTTTTTAACGATATTTTAATTCATTATGATGCACCAGTATATTGTATATTTATTAGGGTCCTTAGACTTTCAAATTTGAACCAAAATATATTCAGTTTATAAAGAAAATATAATTAAAATACTGTTCAATACATAATAAAATGGTAGGCCACTTTATAAGAAAATGTACTAAAAGACTGTAAACTGTAATTTTTAGCACATCCAACTAAGACTGCTTTCACATCAGCGTTTTTCACTGAATGTGGCAGATACAGCAGATTTATTTATTTATTCTCTGTGGGGCTTGCAGCAGGTGTGGCAAATGCATTTTTTGCCACGATTCGGTAAATCCGGCAGGTGCAGCGGGTCACAAAAACGCAGCTAGTAGTGTTTTTTTTCCCGCGCTGCAAGTGCCTGATCTGTCGAATCCGGCAAACCGCAAGTGCCACACCCGACAGCAAGCCCCATGGAGAATGCATGGGGCTTGTCAGATTGGTGCCGTAAGTCGGCCATTAGGCGGCAGATCCGGCAGATGCGGCACCATCTGCCGGATCGGCTGGAAACATCAGCAAACTGCTGATGTGAAAGGCGCCTAAAACAGATTTTATACTTCACTACAGCTCTGAAATGGAAGTTTCTCTTCTACCCAGGTATCCGCAATGTAAACACTGGATAGGGTGTTGATAGGGTGCAAGATGGTGGTAGTCACGTGATTTATCTATTTCATGCTTTTCGGTGTCTGTAGTGGCTCCATGTACTTTGGCCCACGTGAACAACAATACCTGAATTATTCAGAGCCTACGCAGATACCCGAGAGTCTTTGCTTTTTTTGCAGTATTGTGTGGATGTGTCTAACGACTGCGCAGCGCCGATGTGAGTGATGAACATGACAGCATTGCTTGGTCTCACTAGTAGGAAACTCCACGATCCTTTCTTTGCTTAGGATTTTAGCTGCACTACAAGGCATCTACATATGTTTAAATACAAACCATATTTAGGTGTCTAACTCAAAAAATAGCTAAACCTTTACTTTTATTTGCCTAATAATTTACTTGTAGGCATGTCACTACAAATATCCCACCATAAAGAAAGACCACTGACTTCATTTTCTAATGTTGATTCTGAATAGCTTACCTGCAGGAGTGATCCAGCATCTGATAAAAATTTCTTCTATGATGACTCTCAGGCTTTGAAATAATTAAATGAGAAGCTTGAAACATCTTTCACATTAAACCACGTAAAGAAACCACAGTCTTACTTTATTAACCAGGAAAGGGAAATGCCAGTTTGTTCAGAGTTTTGCATGTGAATTATAATAATAATATTAATCATTTTATTTAAATAGCGCCAGCATATTCTGCAGCACTTTACAGTTCAGAGGGATACAATACCATACTATATAATAATATAATACAATACAATACATTACAGACAACATGAAACAATACAAGAGAAAAAAAAAATACTTAGATACCATGAGGAGTGAGGGCCCTGCTCACAAGCTTACAGTCTATGGGGAAATAGGGGGGCACAAAAGTTAGATGATAAAAAGCGCCGTCAAATATGGTCCAGCCATCAATATAATAAATAGGTTATTCACATAATGATACATGAACCTGTCACCAGCCAGGATCTGTACAAGTACAGATAAAGTGATATATAGTGCATGGATGGTGTAGACCAGTGATGGCGAACTCCAGGCCTCGAGTGCCACCAACAGTGCAGGTTTTCAGGATTTCCTTATATTGCACAGGTGATAATATAATCACCTGCACAGGTGATGATTCCAACCTCTGTGCAATGCTGAGAAAATCCTGAAAACCTGCACTGTTGGTGGCACTCGAGGCCTGGAGTTCGCCATCACTGGTGTAGACAGATGGAACAAGAGGATAGATTTGGAAAAAGGATAAAATGGGAATAATTACAAAGATGAGGTGAGGTGATAGGCCAGTCTAAAGAGATGTGTTTTTAACGATCGCTTAAAACTATGGATATTTGGTATTAATTGAATTGTTCTTGGTAGTCCGTTCAAGAGAAATGGCGCTGCTCGTGAGAAGTCCTGGAGATGGGAGTGGGAGGTACGGATTGTAGATGATGTCAGTCTTAGGTCACTTGCGGAGCGGAGGACACGTATAGGGCAATAGACAGAGATGAGAGAGGAGATATAGGGCGGTACAGAACTGTGTTAGAGTGATAATTTTATACTGTACTCTATAACGGATGGGCAGCCAGTGCAATGACTGGCACAGGATAGAGGCATCAGTGAAGCAGTTGGAGAGGAAAATGATCCTAGCTGCTGCATTCAGGATGGATTGGAGAGGAGAGAGTTTAGTAAGAAGGAGACCGATTAGTAGAGAATTGCAATAATCCAGACAAGAATGAATAAGGGCTACATAGTTTTTGTAGAGTCAACACTAAGAAAAGGTCGAATTCTAGAGATATGTTTGTGGTGTAGGTGACACGAGTGAGTGACTAACATGATCATACAGTATCATCTCACTATTGTGATTTGTATTTGTATTTCTGAATATTAGATACAGTGTCATGAAAAAGTAATATTATCTCATTAAATTTTCCATATTTTTTCATGCTACACTCGTAAACTTAAATGTATTTAAGTGGGACTTGCGTGAAATTCCAACACAAAGTTGGAAGTATTTGTAAAGAGTAGAGAAAATTATATATAGTTTCCTAAATATTATAAAATTATAAATCTGAAAATTGTGATGTGCCTTCATATTCAGTCCTCTTTGATCTAATAACCCTAAATAAAATTCTTATATATAATTTATTCTCACCCAGACTTTAGAGCAAAGGTGAGGAACCTCAGGCCCCAGGGCCGAATGCGGCTCTCGATGACTTTTTTTGCGGCCCCGGGCAGATTCCTGGGGACCGCAGTGCTCAGGCTGGCAGACGTGTTTTGATGACTGTCTGCCCTTTAAATCCAGCTCCACAGTGATCTCTATGCCCTGGCCTCAGCCTCCCTAGTGATGTATATACGCCAGCCTTTGTAATGTCTAGGGCTCTAGCAAACCTGGAAAAGCAGTTGAGAAGCAACATGACCAATATCACCCACGCCAAAGAGAAGCAGCTCCAGCCCACCACAGTAGGGGTGAGTTGATTGTTTAACCAAATATAACAAGTCATTTTCAAATTGATAATTTTGTATGGCCCCCAAAGGATTGTAGAAATGCCCAAATGGCCCTTGGCAGAAAAATGGTTCCCCGCCCCTGCTTTAGAAGATGAAAATAAGGGAAAAAATAAAGTAAAATGTGGTTATAATTAACTGTTATTGGAAGGGAGGGGGGATCTGCTGCTGATACTGCTATGCTGTTATGGGGTAATGTCCCCATCCCTTGCCCCATCCAGGTTATGTTCCCCATCCTGTTTATAGCCTCCCGTCCTGATATATAGCCTCCCATCCTGATATATAGCCTCCCATCCTGGTTGTTTAATCACTGGATGATACATAAGGAGAAGGCGGACAGCGTAGGAGACACTCTATAACCCCCCCAATGAAGTAAAAAAAGTGAAAGAGGAAATGTACGTTGGGGACCTTGAGCGGGGGACCTTTTCCACTGTGGGGTAACATGTGATTAGCACCAGCACTTGCACTTTAGATACAATGGAGTAATGCTAATTGATTTCTCTCCTGTATGAGCACTCTGGACATGTATGCTGCTAGTACGACATTATGTGCAATATCCTAAGGTCTAGTATAGGCATCCATCATTGATTTCATGCATATGTATTGTGTGAAGTATTGTTTACCTGTATAGGCTTTGATTTGATGCCCTGGAGACATATATATCCTATATATCCTCTGTATACTGTATATCATTATATGTATATTACTGTCTGAAGATGCAATAGACAATGTAAATTGTGCAATATTGGTGTTTCATGTAATTTGCCCTATGTGTGCCACCTTTCTGTCATACTTGCCACTGCGAGTTAATTATAAATACTAAAATATTTTTTTAAAACGCACTCCTTCTCTCCGTTTTTCTTTGGTAAAATAAATTCCCATCTCCAAAGCAGACTTCCCCTTGCAACCCCCTTCCCCTTTTGACTGACCGCTCCAGGGCCACGGGCTGGGTCACACCACCATGATATCCTCAGCGACGACAACGAACAGGACCTGGTCTCGAGTACCCCACGGCCCCCACGCGGCGAGTCAGAAGCAATATGCCAAAACTGCAAACCTACCAATAGATGGCCATCCATCTAAACTAACATAACAAACAAGGTATTGCAGCGAAGAGGCTCATGATCACGATGGAGGAGCTGTAGAGATCCTATAAAAAGTAATATAACATATTGGCAAATTATGGATTATAATGTAATAGTTTTATTGATTACTTTTTTTAACAGTAAAGAAATCCACTTTGTTCTTCTGTAATCAGCATTCCCAACTGCTCTGCCTACCTTAAGTCTTTGAATGACAGGTCACTGCTGAGCTTTCAAACAGACAAGACAGGTGATTCACAGACTGGAGGCAGGTGGAGGGGCTTGGTAATCATAGACAAGGAGACAGGTGCATAATAATCGGGGTCACAGTACCCCTTTAGTGGCACCATGACCAGTGGGGTGCCACAAAAGAAGATGAGGATCATGGAGAAGTACGAGGGTGGGGAGGGGGTAATAAATATGGAGTCACTAAGTGTCTCTGTATTTTTTTTTTATAAAATAATTTTTGTCTGCATTATGTCTTTTTTTTTTTTCCAACAATTTTTATTGAAATTTTCCAATTACCGTATATACTCGTGTATAAGCCGACCCGTGTATAAGCCGACCCCACTACTTTTGCCCCCAAAACCTGGGAAAACCTATTGACTCGTGTATAAGCCGAGGGTGGACCCCAGCACAGGTATACAGCCCCCAGCAGTGTGGTATACAGGCCCCCCCAGTGGTATACAGGCCTCCCCAGTGGTAGTATACAGCAGCCTCCCCAGTGGTAGTATACAGCAGCCTCCCCAGTGGTATATACAGGCCCCAGCAGTATTACAGCAGCCTCCCCAGTGGTATATACAGGCCCCAGCAGTATATACAGCAGCCCCTGTGGTATACAGCAGCCTCCCCAGTGGTATATACAGGCCCCAGCAGTATATACAGCAGCCCCAGTGGTATACAGGCCCCAGTGGTATACAGGCCCCAGTGGTATACAGGCCCCAGCGGTATACAGGCCCCCTCAGAAGTGGTATACAGGCCCCCTCCACAATGGTATACAGGCCCCCTCTGCAGTGGTTTACAGGCGCCCCCCCCATCAGTGGTATACAGGGCCCCCCTTGCTGCGGCACACCTGTAAAGTAATAGATCATTATACTTATCCCTGTCGCCGCTCTGACACCGCGCTCCTCCAGGTCTTCATGCTTCTTTCTGCTTGTGACCGGCGGGCGCAGACAATGACGTCATTGCCTGTGCACTGGAGGAGGAAGCATGAAGACTCAGAGGTGCGCGGTGTCAGAGCGGCAACAGAGACAGGGATAAGTATAATGATCTATTACTTTACAGGTGTACGGCAGCAAGGTGGGCCCTGTATACCACTGATGGGGGGGGCGCCTGTATACCGATGGGGGTGGGCGGGCGGCTGGCCTATGACATGTGTATAAGCCGAGGGGGGGACTTTTCAGCACATTTTTTGTGCTGAAAAACTCGTCTTATACACGAGTATATACGGTACATCAAATAAGATCATATAATAAGGTATGCATAAATGAGAGGATAATAACAATTAATAAAATGCCCAAACTCGATCATATCCCCTTTCATCTCCCCCCCTACCATGTTACTGAGCGTCTACACAGACTTCTAAGCATTGGGTAAGGTGTCCCATTAAGAGATTGTTAGGTCTCCTGGCACCGCTCCGAAGCTCACCTCTCCCGGGTCTGCATCCTCTGCTCCTCTGCCGATCGGGCATCCGGTGTTCAGGCGTGCTGTGTCTCAGAGCCATCGCCGGGTCCCCTTTCTGTCTGCTGACCACCGGGCTCACACACCAGCACACTACAATGGTCGGAGTCATGTATGTAATGAGCGGTGCAATAGGTGCGGCTGCGCTCCTCCCCTGTAAATCTAGGGGCCGACACGGCTCAACCAGACACTCCCCTTGACCATTAGCTGTCCGTCCTCCAGTATATCAGGCCACCTTCACTGATGGGAGGTGCCTGATTATTGAGTTAGTAAGCTTTTGCTTCTTTGGCTGTTAGTCAGGCCCTCCTTGTGCTCTCCTCCGGTAGACCCATTCCTGCTCTCCTAGCCTCGGGCTCTGATCCCTCAAATCCTCCTTAGCTATACCGTAGTATAGGCTAACCTTACGAGCTGCCCCCTGGTTCTAGCAGCTACGGTATTTAGACCCCCTGGGCTTGCCCCTGACAATCCTTGTATAGGGGTTGGTTAAACTAGGACCAGCTCACCCAGGGGAGTTCGGTACAACAGCCCAGTGGGTCCACTCTAGGTCAGGATATCCCAGTTGAACTGGAGGACTTGATCTCACTAGCCACTCGCATCAATTTGCGTTTCCAGGAGGGCTCTCGTGTATCCGCCAGGGAGAGGAGATCCATCCAGCCTCTTCCCTCTGAACACAGTCCACCCAGTCCATGGGCCTTGATGTCTGCCGCTGCCCCCTTTTCCAAACCTATGCAGGTGGATTGGGTCAGGATGGCGGAACAACGCCGAGAGGAGAGGCTGGCTCACGGCCTATGCCTGTACTGCGGAGACGCATCCCATCAGCGCCAGTATTGTCCTGAAAGTCCGGGAAACTCCTCCGCCTAGGTCAAGTAAGAGAGGCCATCCTAGGCGAGAGCGATGCCTCTCAACCCCTCACCTTGCCCGTGCAGGTGATACGTCCACAGAGACGCTTCTCTGCGCTCGCCTACGTGGATTCTTGGGCAGCAGGAAACTTCATTCAGCAAGAGGCGGTGACTCGGCTTGGAATCCCCGTAAGACCTCTGTTGACGCCTCACGTAATAGCGTCGGTAGATGGCAGGAGATTGTCACCAAGGTGACGGATGAGGTGGAGATGCAGATCGGGGCTCTACACTGTGAAAGAATTGCCTTCTACGTCCTGCCCAGTCTCTCCCATGCCCTGCTCCTCGGGCTTCCCTGGCTCCGAACTCACAACCTACCCTGTACTGACACTCTGGGGCGTGTTGCAGTGGGGTCCTCTCTGCCAAGAGAGATGCATGCAGTCAGTTCTGCCACCTTTTTCCCCGCAACCGGCTTCTGTTCTTCCTGGTTTACCGGCTGCCTATTGGCAGTACGCGGACATCTTCAACAAGACAGAGGCAGAAGTCCTCCCGCCTCATCAGCCGTACGATTGCCCTATTGACCTGGTTCCTGGTGCTACACCACCCAGGGGACAGATCTATCCATTGTCCCCAGCCAAGTCGCAAGCCATGTCTGAGTATATCACAGACAATTTGGCTATGGAATTCATCCTAAAGTCCACTTCCCCTGCTGGCGCATGGTTTTTCTTTTTGAAGAAGGAGGGCACCCTTCGACCCCGTATAGATTACAGGGGCTTGAATGCGATCACCGTCAAGAACAAATATCCCCTGCCGCTGATTCCGGAGCTCTTTGACAGGCTCAAAGGGGCTGGCATCTTAACGAAATTGGACCTACGAGGAGCCTACAACCTGGTTCGCATACGTGCCGGGGACGAATGGAAGACTGCTTTCAACACCAGGGACGGCCATTATGAGTATTTGGTCACGCTATACAGGTGGTGTACTGCCCCCGCGGTGTTCCAAGAGTTCATCAATGACATCTTCCGTGATCTGTTGTACACGTGTGTGGTGGTATATTTGGATGACATCTTCTCCCCGGATTTACCCTCTCATAGACGGGACGTGTGGCAAGTCCTCCTGCGACTGAGGAGGAATCGGTTGTACACCAAGATGGAGAAATGTGTCTTTGAGCAGACTTCTTTGCCCTTTCTCACATACATCATCTCCGATTCCGGATGGACCCTGAGAAGCTCTTCGCCATTCTGAAGTGGCCCAGTCCTGTGGGAACAAAGGCTATCCAACAGTTCCTTGGCTTTACAAATTATTACAGGCAATTCATTCCCCATTTCTCTTCCTCGATCAAACCCATCACGGCTCTCATCTGTAAGGGAGCAAAGACCTGCAACTGGACCTCGGAGGCCGAAAAAGCCTTCTTCACCTTAAAGTGCTCCTTCTCCAAGGCTCCTACCTTGCACTTACCAGAGGTAGACAGACAGTTCATTCTAGAACTCCTTCTCTGTAAGAGCAGGGGCTGTCCTCTCCCAGAAATCCTCTTCGGGTTGGTTACTCACCTGCGGGTTTTTCTGCAAAGCATTTACCGCATCAGAGCACAACTTTTCTATCGTGAATTGCTGGCCATCAAATTGGCATTAGAGGAGTGGTGACACATCCTCGAGGGTGCCGTTCATCCGTTCATTATCTTCAACGACCATAAGAACCTGGCTTATCTCCAGTCTGCGCAGAGGCTCAACCCTTGGCAGTTCCAGTGGTCCCTGTTGTTTGCCCGTTGCAATTTTGAACTGCACTTCCAGCCTGGCAGCAAAAATGTCAAGGCTGAAGCCCTGTCAAGATCCTGCCAGCTGTTGGATGTGGAAGAGGAGTCCTTCCATATCATTGACCCCCTACCAAGATAATCACTGTGGCTCCCTTACATATAGTTGGACTTCTGCCGGGTAAGAACTTCGTGGCACAGGATAAGAGGAAGACGGTCCTGTTATGGGGACACTGCTCGAGAATTGCGGGACATGTTGGAGTTAAAAAGTCTCTGTCTTTGATCTCTCATCACTATTGGTGGCCTACTATCCGTCAAGACGTCCACGATTTAGTTGCTTCATGTCCGTCTTGTGCTAGAAATAAGGTGTCCAGGAAGTTGCCGGTTGGATGTCTACTGCCTCTCCCAGTTCCATTGGCTCTGTGGCAACAAATAGCCATGGTTTTCATTACGGATCTTCCCTGCTCCTCTGGCTGTACGGTCATATGGGTAGTTGTGGATCGCTTCTCTAAAATGGCCCACTTCGTTCCTTTGCCCGGTCTACCATCCGCTCCTGAGTTGGACAAGATATTCATCGAACACATCTTCTGGCTTCACGGATTTCCTCATCATATCGTGTCTGATACAGGAGTCCAATTCACTTCCTGGTTCTGGAGGGCGCTGTGCAAGCATGTGGACATCACATTGGACTTCTCCTCTGCCTATCATCCTTAGTCCAACAGGCAGGTAGAGTGCATTAACCAAGTCTTCACCACCTATCTTCAACACTTCAGCAACACTCATCACGATAACTGGACCTGTCTCCTCCCTTGGGCGAAATTCGCTTACAACAATCACTCTAGTGAGTCGTCAGCTAAATCTCCTTTTATCGTGGTATTCGGGCAACATCCATTGCCTCTTCCGATCTCAGCATCTGGGAACCCGGCGGCTGATGCATTGTCTGGGGACTTCTCCAAGATCTATAGAGAGACCAGAGACGCTCTTACACAAGCCTCTGGCAGGATGAAGAGACATGCCGATAAGAGACGCCTGGATTCTCGATCTCTCCTCCCAGGTGATAAAGTGTGACTTTCTTCCAGATACGTCAGGCTGAAGGTACCATCCTACAAGTTAGGGCCGCGTTATATCGGTCCCTTCAAAGTCCTGGGGTGCATCTACGACGTTGCCTACAATCTGAGACTGCCTGCCTCACTTCGCATCCCTAACTCCTTTCATGTCTCGTTGTGGTGCTTAATCGCTTTCATCAATCCTCCGGCACTGTTCCACGACCTCTCAGCTCTGACAACGTCTATGAAGTCAGGGACATCCTTGCGATGAAGAAGAGTAGAGGCAAAACCTTCTTCCTAATTGACTGAGTTGGCTTCAGTCCTGAGGAAAGATCCTGGGAGCCACACATTCTGGCGAGGTTCTTAGCACACCTTCGGAGGAGAGGGCATGAAGGAGGGGGTATTGTTAGGTCCCCTGGCACCGCTCCCCAGCTCACCTCTCCTGGGTCTGCATCCTCTGCTCCTCTGCTGATCAGGCATCCGTTGTCCAGGCATGCTGTGTCTTAGAGCCATCGCCGGGTCCCCTTCCTGACCATCAGTCTCACACACCAGCACACTACAATGGTCGGAGTTATGAATATAATGAGCAGTGCACCCCTGTGAATCTAGGGGCCGACACCACTCAACCTGACACTTTCCTTGACCAATAGCTGTCCATCCTCCAGTATATCAGACCACCTCCACTGATGGGAGGTGCCTGATTATTGAGTTAGTAAGCTTCTACTTCTCTGACTTTTAGTTAGGCCCTCCTTGTGCTCTCCTCCGGTAGATCCATTCCTGTTCTCAGCCTCGGGTTCTGTTCCCTCGAATCCTCCTTAGCTATATCGTAGTACAGGCTAACCCTGTAACTACGGTATAGCTAAGAGTAACTAGATTTGAGATTTCCTCTCTCATGAGATGAATCTCAATACAGTGATATCATGTTACAAACAATTTTGTGGTTTTCCTATTTCTGTCCCGTACTGCCTTTATTTTCTCAATAGTCAGGGCTCCCCTCAATTCTGCTATCAGCTCAGTCATGGTCAGGATCAAGTTATCTAGCCAGTGGCATAGTAGAAGTCTCTTATACAGTTGTGGCCAAAAGTATTGACACCCCTGCAATTCTGTCAGATAATACTCAATGTCTTCATGAAAATGATTGCAATCACAAATTCTTTGGCATTATTATCTTCATTTAATTTGTCTTCAATGAAAAGACACAAAAGAGAATGAAGCAAAAAGCAAAACATTGATCATTTCACACAAAACTCCAAAAATGGGCCAGACAAAAGTATCGGCACCCTCAGCCTAATACTTGATTGCACAACCTTTAGCCAAAATAAATGCGATCAACCGCTTCCGGTAACCATCAATGAGTTTCTTACAATGCTCTGCTGGAATTTTAGACCATTCTTCTTTGGCAAACTCCTCCAGGTCCCTGATATTTGAAGGGTGCCTTCTCCAAACTGTCATTTTAGATCTCTCCATAGGTGTTCTATGGGATTCATGTCTGGACTCATTACTGGCCACCTTAGAAGTCTCCACTGCTTTCTCTCAAAGCATTTTCTAGTGCTTTTTGAAGTGTGTTTTGGGTAATTGTCCTGCTGGAAGACCCATGACCTCTGAGGGAGACCCAGCTTTCTCACACTGGGCCCTACATTATGCTGCAAAATTTGTTGGTAGTCTTCAGACTTCATAATGCCATGCACACGGTCAAGCAGTCCAGTGCCAGAGGCAGCAAAGCAACCCCAAAACATCAGGGAACCTCCGCAATGTTTGACTGTAGGGACCGTGTTCTTTTCTTTGAATGCCTCTTTTTTTCTCCTGTAAACTCTATGTTGATGCCATTGCCCAAAAAGCTCTACTTTTGTCTCATCTGACCAGAGAGCATTCTTCCAAAACGTTGTAGGCTTTCTCAGGTAAGTTTTGGCAAACTCCAGCCTGGCTTTTTTATGTCTCGGGGTAAGAAGTGGGGTCTTTCTGGGTATCCTACCATACAGTCCCTTTTCATTCAGACGCAGTCGGATAGTACAGGTTGACACTGTTGTACCCTCGGACTGCAGGGCAGCTTGAACTTGTTTGGATGTTAGTCGAGGTTCTTTATCCACCATCCACACAATCTTGCGTTGAAATCTCTCATCAATTTTTCTTTTCCGTCCACATCTAGGGAGGTTAGCCACAGTGCCATAGGCTTTAAACGTCTTGATGACACTGCGCACGGTAGACACAGGAACATTCAAGTCTTTGGAGATGGACATGTAGCCTTGAAATTGCTCATGCTTCCTCACAATTTGGTTTCTCAAGTCCTTAGACAGTTCTGTGGTCTTCTTTCTTTTCTCCATGCTCAATGTGGTACACACAAGGACACAGGACAGAGGTTGAGCCAACTTTTTATCCATGTCAACTGGCTGCAGGTGTGATTTAGTTATTCCTAACACCTGTTAGGTGCCACAGGTAAGTTACAGGTGCTGTTAATTACTCAAATTAGAGGAGCATCACATGATTTTTCTAACAGTGCCAATACTTTTGTCCAACCCCTTTTTTATGTTTGGTGTGGAATTATATCCAATTTGGCTTTAGGACAATTCTTGTTGTGTTTTTTCATTGAAGACAAATTAAATGAAGATAATACCAAAGAATTTGTGATTGCAATTGACTCACCGTTGCCGGATGCTCACGTCTCAGGCGATGATTCCCTCGTCACGGTTCCGCGCCTGAGGCTGTGGGGCCCGGTGGTCAGATAAAAAGGGATTAAAGGGATGGGGATGATTCTGGTTTGTCGTGACGCCACCTGTGGGAGTCCGGTGATGGCCCCGGCGCTGTATGGGACTCCGGGGGATGTGCGGCAGCTAAATGGGATGCTCCCCACAGGATGAGCAGGAATCCCCGGGGCAAGGAGCTGCACTGAGTAGAATACGGCAGCTCGGGTAGTTGCTAGACAGAGTTAATAACAGTTCTGAAGAAAAGGGCACGGACACCAGATTCCTCTGTAACGAGTCTTTACTGTAACCGTTGGTGTGGTACACGTTATACAGTCTTTAGGTAACGGACCGGGTGGTCCCAGCAGTGACTGGTCTTAGTCCAGAGCTCCACGGTGTCCCTCCTTTATCTAATCTTCTATTCTAGTTGCCGTTGTCACCTTAGTGCACCAGTTCAAGGTACTAGGGAAACTTCTATTGGAATCCTTAGCTGGCATGGAAACAGCTGGTCCTGTGTCCCAAAGGTGGGTACCCTGCTGGTAAGACAGCATGGTTGCGGCTGTAGTGAGGTGCTCCTAAGAAGCCGTTCCTTCACTCCGGTTTCTGCAGAACAGTGATAGACATCTGTTCACCTCGGACCCAGCGTCCGGTAAGGTTGGGCCCGGGCAAGTTTTAGCCCGCTCTGTAGTTGCCCGTGTTCCGGTCTGGGTCACCGCTTGATGGTGCCCTGCCAGTAAGTTACTTTTTTACGGCTGCACTGCACTGTGCAGATCCCTGCTCCTTCTTCCTTCTCCTTCAACCACTTCTCCTACGTTACTCACTTCCCCCACACACTACACCTTTCACTCCTCCCACCAAGACCTCATTGGCCTTCTACTTCTGGTGTGTTGTGTGGTGTATGGAGCTCTGGGTTTAACCATGTCATCACTGAGACGGAAGATATTACATCTGCAGTCAGGGATGCAATACCTTCCTGTGACGCACTCATTGCGGGGCGCCACACAATCATTTTCAGGAAGAAACAGTATTATCTGACAGAATTGCAGGGGTGTCAATACTTTTGGCCACAACTGTATGCCATCATGGCATTATGTATCAATTTCGTTTGGTCTTTGTCTATAGGTAGGTAATTTATGTGATGAAAGAGTTGTGCTTTTTAGTTTTTACAGTTCCATGTTGAAGCCAAAGGTCGTGTGGATTAACTGTTGCACTCTTTCCTCACCTCCTCACACTTCCATTTTTTGAGGAACATGTCAGATTTCGCTGTCCCACATTTTGGGCATGCTTGAAGTCTGTTACTGTTTTGAGCAGTTGTAGGGATGTTAAATCCCAGAATAACCCTATGTATCAGCCTGAAATTTGAATCCCTCCATCTCTCGTTGCTGACATTTTTCCTCAGCTCACCCCAACCATCCAGGAACACCTGTCCTATATTCTGATCCCTCAGCTGAGTCTCCCACTTCCCAAATATATTGGTGCAATAAGGATTTGGTCCCGCAGAGCGCCATATATTGTAGATACAGAGATTGTACCTATCTATCTCTGTCCAGTAATTCATCCCACCCAGATTTGAGGCATTCCTACCGTACGTCCCATAGTGATTTCATCAGCTGATACTTTAGTTGTTCGTATTGAAGTCGATGGAATGCTGGTAGTTGCCAATTACCTAGTACTTCCTCTACTGTCATCCAACGTCCCTCCTGTGTGTGAAGTAAATCTTTCAGTACCCTTATTCCTTTTGCCTTCCACTGTCTAAAAAGAGCATTCTCTCTCCCTAGCTTGAAATCTGGGTGTCTCCATGGTTTAAGATATTTAGAGATCTTCCACGACAATCCTAACTTCCTTCTAAGTGCCTTCCAATCCCTATGGTGTCTCTAAATAATATAGACTTTTTGATTTCTGGAGCTATGTTAATGCCTGAGGAATGTAAGAGAGCCACCGGATCCCAGGGCTCACAAAGTTCAGACTCCAGCTCATAGTCCGAGTACCTGCTGGTTTTCTTGCACCAATCAACAATGTGTCTCAATATGCACGCCAGGTTGTAGCCCGTGACGTCTGGCAGGTCAAGTTCACCTCCAACTCTAGTAAGCATCATGTTTCGAAGTTTTATTCTAGGTCATCTTCCCTTCCAAAGAAACCTAGAGAACGCCTTGTTAAGTCTGCCTATGTCAGCATGTATAAGATGGAGGGGAACGGTCTGAAAGGGGTACAGAAATCTTGGAAGCTGATCATTTTGATAAGGAGGCAATGTCCTAGCAAAGGCAAGGGAAGACTCTCCCAACATTCCAACTCCTTCTCTATTTTTGAAATCAGCAGATTGTAGTTCAAGTTATAAATTATCCTGGGACTACTCCACAAGTGTATCCCCAGATATTTGATAGAGGTGGAGACTATTGGGATGCCACATAAGGACTTCACTCCCTCTCCCCCTAGCTTCCCCCGCACCCCTTAAGGGTCTTGTTCTGAAATTCACTCCCAGGATGCATCATATATATATAATGATATCATCCGTGAAAAAACTCGACCTAAGTATTGTCTTGCCCACCATTAGACCCTGAAAAGGTTTCTGGACATTAAAATATCGTGATAATGGTTCTATGGCTAGGTTGAAAAGAAGTGGGGAGAGCGGGCACCCTTGGTGTGTGCCCCTTCCCATCTGGATTATGTCCGAGAGAAGGCCCGGAGTATGGACCGACCCTTGCTTTGAAATTGCCATATAGGGCTCTTAGAAAAGTCCGGAACACTACCTGTCTTATCAAATACTACGTCCAGCCATGGCCAGCTGATGCTGTTAAAAGCTTTCTCAGCATCAAGCATGACCAAGGCTGGGCTCCCTTATTCTTTTGTTCCTTCAATCTTACCTCCTCTATTACCATCAGCATCCTCCTAATATTCCCCACCGCTGACCTATTTTTGATGAAACCAGCCTGTTGATGTCCCACCAGGCCCGGTAGCAGTTGTGCCAATCTGTCTGTCATAGTTTTCAAAGTGATTTTCAGATCTTGATTTATAAGGGAAATAGGTCTGTAGCTAGCAGGGTCATTAAGTGATTTATTATCTTTTGGTATCAGTTTAATATATGCCATATTCATGTGGTCTGAGATCAGCTCTCCTGACAAAATACCATTATAACATTTTTTCCAATGGGGCGCAATCAAGTCCTTTAGGCAGTGGCGTAACTAGAGTCTGGTGGGCCCTCGTGCGAAATTTAGACCTGCCCCCCCAACGCACACATTAGCCCTGTGTAATGTTCGAACTCCTTTAAAGACTCACAATATGACCCCTTTCCCCCTTCATTATGTATTAATGTCCCTCAGCCTGCTCTATATGGTCCTTCTGCTGGAATATTGCTTTTATTGTGATATATATGTCCCTCATCATGGTTTATATGGTCTTCTTCCTCCTGCCACCATAGTACTTCAATGGTTATAATGCATCCCCATATTCTTCCATATATTACAATGTACCCCCATAGTCATCTATATATTATAATGCCTTTGCAAGCAGAAAGATCCGTCCTACTGAAAGAAACACGGAGAATTACAGTTCTTTCAAGTTAGAACTACTGGCGGTAGTCTGGGCTGTAACAGAGCGTTTCAAACATTATCTGGCCATTGCAAGATTCACCATCTACACCAGGGGTCTCAAACACGTGGCGTGCGGCATGCGGCTCCCGGGGTTTCAAAGTACTGCCCGCAGCACCGTGGACAACGTAAGGACACTGGGATCCACTGTGCAGGGGGCCGCCACGGTGCGCTGGGTAAGGGGCTGCTGCAGTGCAGTGTGCTGGGGACTGCGGCTTTATTATCACTTCCTGCGGCCGCTACGACAAGCTCCGAGCCTCCTTCCCTCAGCTACATCAATGGAAGCTGGCGGGCAAATCAGATCACAGACTCGCAAGTGACGTCGGCCAATCAGAAACCTCAAGTGACGTCATACACCGACATCACTTGTGGGTCTGTGATCTGATTAGCCCGTCAAATTTCATTGATGTAGCTGAGGGAAGGAGGCTCGGAGCTTGTCGTAGTGGCCACAGGAAGTAATAATAAAGACGCAGTCCCCAGCACTATGCACCGTGGCGGCCCCTTACACAGCTCACCATGGCGGCCCTCTGCAAACTGGATCCCGGCATCGTTAAGGTATGTGTGTGAGAGAGAGCGAGTGTGACTGTGTGTATGAGAGAGTATGTGTGTGTATATGAGTGTGTGTATGAGAGTGTGTATGTGAATGTGTATGAGAAAGCGTGTGTCTATATGAGAGTGTGTATGAGAAAGTGTGTATGAGAGTGCGTGTAAAGGAGTGTGTATATGAGTATGTGTGTATGAGAAAGTGTGTGTATGAGAGTGTGTATGAGAAAGTGAGTGTGTATGAGTGTGTGTGTATGAGTTGTGTGTGCATGTGTGTGTGCGTATGAATGTATGCATGAGTGTGTGTGTATGAGAGTGTATGTGTGTGTGAGTGTGTATGTATGAGAGTGTGTGTATGAGGGAGTGTGTGTGAGTGCGTATGAAAGTGTGTGTATGTGAGTGTGTATATGAGTGTGTGTACATGTGTATAAGAAATTGTGTATGTATGAGAGTGTGTATGTGAGTGTGTATGAGAAAGTGTGTGTACAAGAGTGTGTGTATATGAGTGTATATGAGTGTGTGTATATGAGTGTTTATGAGAGAGTGTGTGTGTGTGTATGAGTGTATGTATGAGTGTGTGTGTGTATGAGAGTGTATGTGTATATGAGTGTGTATGTAGGAGAGTGTGTGTACGAGAGAGTGTGTGTGAGTGCGTATGAGAGTGTATGAGTGTGTGTATGTGAGTATTGTGGTGCAGTGAAGGGTCTAGTGCTGGATGGTAGGTATATTCCTGTCAGCATGGTACAACCTGGCCTGGATTTTCCCTAAAGCTCCAGGTTTTCCAAGTCAGGGTGGGTCAGGATCAGGTGGAGCAATCAGACCTGGATAAGGGAGTTAGTGGAAAACGTCAGAGAGTAGCTAGGCTGGTGTAAGTCTGGATGTGCAGCATTGTCTGGATATAAAGCTGTAAGGGTCTGTGACCAGACTCAAGCAACCCTGGGAAAGGCACCTGGTGGTCGCCTATGCACTGCAACTAACCACATCGCTAGTGGTGACCAGGCGGCCACTTAGTTAAGCCTGTCCTGTGCAAGGGTGAGTCTAAGACCTGTGGTTCTCCAGGTTGGAGTACATTTGTGTTGTTTTTTTCTTTCTACCACGGGCTGTTTAAAAGTGTGAATAAAACACTGAAGTTTGGACTTTAAGCCTGTGCGCTGCCTCATTACTGCGTCCCTGCCGCTACCTACCAGAGCAAATCCCTACAGTATGTATGAAAAGTGTGTGTGTATATGAGTGTGTATGAGTGTATGTATGAGTGTGTATGAGTGTGTTTATGAGAGTGTGTGTAAAAGTGTGTGTATGTGAGTGTGTAAGAGTATGTGAGTGTGTATGAGAAAGTGTGTGTATGAGTGAGTGTGTGAGTGTCTGTATGTGTGTGTGAGAGTGGGTATGAGTGTGTGTGTATGAGAGAGTGTGTGTGTGTGTGTGTGTGTATGAGAGAGTGAGTGGGTGTATAAGAGTGGGTGTATATGAGTGTACGTGTGTGTATCTGCGTGTGTGTGTATGAGAGTATGTATGAGAGAGTGTGTATGTGTGTATCAGTGTGTGTGTGTGTGTGTGTGTCAGCGTGTATGTGTGTATGAGCGTGTGTATGTGAGTGTGTATGAGAGACTGTGTGTGTATAAGAGTGGGTGTATATGAGTGTGCGTGTGTATGAGAGAGTGTATGAGTGTGTGTATCTGTGTGTGTGTATGAGTCTATGTATGAGAGTGTGTGTGTGTGTGTGTCAGTGTGTATGTGCATGTATGAGAATGTGTGTATGAGCGCGTGTGTGTGTGAGTGTATGAGAGACTGTGTGTACACGCAAAAAGAAGAGAGACCAGGTTGGGTCATCACTACAACGTGGCATCAGGATGGGGACATTACTACAAGAGGACCAGGATGAGGACATTACTATAAGAAGAGGACCAGGATTGGGGGCATTACTACAAGATGAGGGTAAGAATGGGGACATTACTACATGATGAGGACCAGGATGGGGACATTACTACAAGATGAGGACCAAGATGGTGACATTACTACAAGAAAGACCGAGTTTGAGACCCCTGGTCTACACAGATAACAACCCGTTTACGCACCTGGACTCAGCAAAACTAGGTGCACTAGAGCAGCGATGGATAGTCCGACTGTCTAACTACAATTTTACCATCAAATACACAGCAGGCCGCAAGAATGGAAATGCAGATGCCTTGTCCTGGATGCCACACCTAAAAGACGTGGAAGAGGCAAAGGAAGTGCTGGAAGAGATAGAGCTACTGGCCTTTCTCCGCCCTAGAGCATCCCAGTACAGAACAGGTGTGTACCAGAAGCATCAGAAGACAATGCTCAACCCCATTACTACATCACGGATGGGCTGACACACAGGACAGTAACCCGGCTGTGAAGCTAGTCAAGGAATTACTGACGCAGGAGGGTGCGTTCCCTGGTCATAATTCTCCAGTTGAAGCTCAGCAGATGTGGAAGGAAATAAATAAACTGTCCCAGTATCAAAGTAAGTTGTGCAGAAGGTATACCACCCCCAAGACTCATGGGTTGGTCTGGCAAATCATTGTACCCAAGAGAGATGTCAAAATAGTCTTGGAAGCCTATCATGACGGTTTGAATGGAAGAAGTTTTAAGTGCTCTTAAGTAGGGATGAGCGAGTCTACTCGCTACTATTCGGTACTTGCCGAATAGTAGGGTACTCGAGCTACTCGTTACTCTGCAAGTTTCCTTGTCATTACTCGCAGAATAACGAGTCCAATGTAAATCAATGGGAAATGCAATTCCTTTGCTGCCAGACCCTATAAAGAGGTCTGGCAGCAGAGGAAAAACCTCAAATTCCCCAATTGATTGTTTAAAAGCCGGCGGTAAAAAGCCACCGGCTTTTAAACAATGCTGACAGCCGCTGATAGCTTCCCTGCCGCATAACAGCAGGATCCTCCACTCCCCCCACCGCCTCCCTACCCGATCCTGAGTTAGGAGTGGGCGGGGAGAGCAGGGCCAGGGAGTGAAGGACGCAGGCGGGGAAGCCGCCGGTGAGAAGACTTCACCGGCTGCTTTCTCCTCCTGTTCTGCGCTCCCCGCTCCCTCTTGTCCCTCCCCACTACCTGGCCCTGCTCCCCCTGCCCGGTTCTAACTTAGGATCGGGTGGGGAGGCGGTGGGGGGAGCGGAGGATCCTGCTGTCAGGCAGCAGGGAGCGCAGAACCGACCACGGCACACAGGGAGCTGTCCGTGGTCGTGAACTGAGTTCAAACCGGATTCTCCCAGATTGCCCCGGTCCGGAGCAATCCGGCACCATAAAGTCCGATGTTATGGGTTGCCGGATTGCACCGGACCGGTACAATCCGGGAGAATTCGGTTTGATCAGGTTTTCTCTCTCTGACGCCTTTCCGCCGGGATTTTCAAATGAACAGCTGACTCAGGTCAGCTGTTCATTTGAAGTAGCAGTGCTGTCAGGTTCATGTGAGTTCATGCTTGCCTGCATGAAGTCACATGAACTATCCCACGCCTGGGTGCACAGCTCTGCTACATCTCTGGTGGAGGTTCTCTACCAGAGATGTAGCAGAGCTAAAGAAGAAACCTGGATTGGACTACGTCAGACAGAAGAGGATTTTTTTTTAAATAAAGATGGAGTCCCTAAGTGTGTTTTTGGTTTTTTTTTTCAAATAAAAATAAATTTTCTTGGTGTTGTGTTTTTATTGAAACAATTTAATAGAAATTCATGGGGGTAACAAAAATCTGGCCCTAACCCCATTATTACCCAGTGAGCCACCGCACCAGGGCCCTGGAAGAGTTGGGTTCAGTGCCAGACCATGGTGCTTCAATGTACGCGCCATCTTCTGGGGCGGCTACGGGCTGCCATTCGCAGTGGGGGCTGCCCAGAAGGCTTGGGCCTCCCTGCGCTGCGGATTCCAGCCCCCAGCTGCCTAGCTGTACCTGGCTGGACATAGAAATTGCTCGGAGCCCCATGCATTTTTTTTTATTATTTCATGAAATTCATGAAATAATAAAAAAATAAAGACTTCCTGATATTTCTGTGTCCAGGCAGGTACAAATAGTCAGCTGGGGGTTGGAGGCAGCCAGTTGCCGCCTGCTGTATCTGGCTGGCATACAAAAAGAGGGCGACGCCCATGTCAAAATGTTTCTGAAAAATCCATTAAACAATCCTATAAAAAGGGACTGTATCTTTATTAACCCATCGACCATGGTCGAGGGGTTAATAAATATGCAGTCCCTTTCATTCATATTGTTTTTTGGATTTTTAAGAAAAAAATTTGACGTGGGCTTCACCGTATTTTTGTATCCAGCCGGATACAGCAGGCAGCGACGGGCTGCCACCAACCCCCAGGTGCCTATTTGTACCTGGCTGGACACAACAATATAGGGGAGAACTTTTTTTTTATTATTTCATGAATTTCATGAGATAATAAAAAAAAAATACGTTGGACTCCACGCTATTTCTATGTCCAGCCAGGTACAGCTGGGCAGCAGGGGCTGGAATCTGCAGCGCAGGGAGGCCCAAGCTTTCTGGGCACCACCTGCTGCGAATGGCAGCCTGCAGCTGCACCAGAAGATGGCGCGTTCATTAAAGAGCCATCTTCAGGCGCTGAACCCAACTCTTCCAGGGCCCTGGTGTGGTGGCTCACTGGGTAATAAAGGGGATAGGGCCAGGTTTGTATTATCAGCTGGCCCTAAGCCTGAAATTCATGGCGGTCACGCCAATAGTAGACATGACCGCCATGAATTTCTAGTCAATTCTGAAAAGAAAAACACATTACAGAGAAAAAATTTTTTATTAGAAGTAAAACAAAAGACATTTAGTGACTCCATCTATATTAAAAAAATCCTCTTCCGTCCGACGTAGTCCATAAACGCAATATCAGCACTGCTACATCGCTCTGCATAGACATGACTCACCGTTGCAGGGTTCTCACGTCTCAGGCGATGCAGCACTTGTCAAGGTTCCGCGCCTGAGGTTGTGGGGCCTGGTGGTCAAATAAAAAGGGGATTAAAGGATTGGGATAAATCTTGATTGTCGTGAAGCCACCTCTGGGAGTCCAGTGATGGCACCGGCACTGCTTGGGCCTCCGGGGGATGTGCGGCAGCTGAATGGGATGCTCCCCACAGGATGAGCAGGAGCCCCCGGGGCCAGGAGCTGTACTGGATGGAATACGGCAGCTCGGTAGTTTTAAGTATTAATCCGGGAAGAATACACAGATGCATAAAGTCTTTTCTGTACCTTTTACTGGTGTCAACAGGTAAACTCGACCGGGTGATGAAGTAGACACTCCTGGAGGTTCCACAGCAAGCAGTGGTATAGGCTTCCTGATATACACAGTTCTAACTGGATCTGGTGGATATGGAATCCTACCAAACCGGGATTGCACGTTCTGATGTGACTTGATACACCGAGTTTGCTGCACTGAGGGCACTATAAAGGGATGTCAAACACGTCCGTCCTCTTCCCAGGCTCTCATTTGTTGGTGCTTCTGGTGTCCAGGGAGCTAGACTCCCTTGGTGGGGGTGCTGGTTTCTCTGCAGCCTGCGCTGTGGCTCCTGCAGCTCGGACCCAGTGACCGGATTGCTAGGGCGAGTTGAAGTAACTCCTCTGTCCCTGTAAGGTATTTGCCTCCTGTTCCTTTGACCCCTGTTGCGAGGGTCTCCCACTTTTCCGGGTGTGCTGGTCTGGGACGAGTGTGGCTCCAGTACCAGGTCAGCTCTCCTACCTGTTCACAGTTCTAAAGTGACTGCACACTCTGCTGTTTCTCCCTCCAAGACCCGTATTTATAGGGGGAACTGGCTTAACCAGTGGAGCTCCCCTAGAGGCCTGGGGTGAAAGGGGTGTAAAAGTAAGTGAGGTCTGCTTGCTGTGTACATTCCATTTGTGTCCTAAGGGTACCTTTACACGCCGCTACTGGCGGGTGGATACAACCAGCTACTTCACGTGCACGAGCATGCACAAACGGTTACAAATGGTAAACGCACCATCTTTACACGCCGCCACAAGCTATGCTACGCTACGTGACATCTATCCCCGGATACACTGCTAGGTGCCACAAGTAGCCATCTGTAGCTTAGCGTACCATCTTCACACGCCGCCACCACAGGGTAATCTGGGCGGAACAAAGGCAGCAGGTAAAACATATAGGCGTGCCACAGTCCATCACGCCGCGCCCAAACCACAACCATTGGCCAACACAACAGAGTTCTGATTGGGCACGACGCAAAGGGCGGATGGCGGAGACGTGACGTAGTAGTGATCGGACTGTGGCACGGAATAAGTGCTTGTGACATGGCGGAGTGTGCAGGAAGAGCCAATCGGTACGCAGTATCTTCCACCAATGATCGCTGATGGGGCGCGGTAACACGGAGGCTGTGTCACGCCCCAGCTACATACCAGGTACATCGCATGGTGTAGAAACAACCCTTCTGTTCCTTCTTTACATGCCGCTACAGGTCGCTACAATCGCCTGTGTAGCCACCTGTTTCCGGGCAGTGCTCGGAAACAGATGTATCTGTTGCCGGGTGCCTCCTACCGTCTTTAGACGCCGCTACTACGGGTATTTTGCCGCTACAAGCTACATTTGTAACCTGTAGCTGGTTGTATCCACCCGCCAGTAGCGGCGTGTAAAGGTACCCTAAGGGTACCTTTACACACCGCTACAACAGGCTGGATACAACCCGCTACTTCACGTGCACGAGCACGCACAAACTGTTACAAACGGTAAACGCACCACATTTACACGCCACCACAAGGTGCGCTACGCTACGCTACATCTATAGCTAGATACATCGCCGGGTGTCTCAAGTAGCCATCTGTAGCTCATCTTACCTCATTTACACACCGCTACAACAAGCTAATATGGGCGGACCTGGTGCAGCAGGGACAGCACATAGGCGTGCCACAATTGTGGATTACGAGACGTCCGTACGCTGATAGGACAAAGCAAGAAACCCATGATTGGCCAGGCATCGCAGGAGGCTGTTTAATACATGACGCTCGAGCAATTGTGTAGTGTGACTGGTCAGCTCCTTAAATATGCCTCCCTATGCAGCGACTACCAATCGTCATGCAGGAGCTTCCTCCAATGATCGCTGAAGGGGCGCGGTAACCCGAAGCCTGTGTCACGCCCTAGCTACATACCAGGTACATCGCCTGGTGTATAGACATCCCTTCGGTTCCTTCTTTACACGCCGATACAGCTCGCTACAACCGCCTGTGTAGCCATCTGTTTCCGGGCAGTGCTCGGAAACAGATGTATCTGCTGCCGGCTGTATCCTACCGTCTTCACACGCCGCTACTACGGGCTATATTGCCGCTACAAGCTACATTTGTAGCGTGTAGCGGGTTGTATCCAGCCTGTTGTAGCGGCGTGTAAAGGTACCCTCAGGGTACCTTTACACGCCGCTACTGGAGGATGGATACAACCCGCTACTTCACGTGCACGAGCACGCTCAAACGGTTACAAACGGTAAACGCACCTCCTTTACACGCCGCCACAAGGTGCGCTACGCTACGCAACATCTATAGCTAGATACATCTAGTCTCAAGTAGCCATCTGTAGCTCATCTTAGCTCATTTACACACCGCTACAACCAGCTACTATGGGCGTACCTGGTGCAGCAGGGACAGCACATAGGCGTGCTACAATTGTGGATTACGAGACGTCCGTACGCTGATAGGACAAAGCAATAATACCATGATTGGCCAGGCATCGCAGGAGGCTGATTAATACTTGACGCTCGAGCAATTGTGTAGTGTGACTCGTCAGCTCCTTAAATATGCCGCCCTGTGCGGCGACAACCAATCGCAACGCCGGAGCTTCCTCCAATGATCGCTGAAGGGGGGGCGGAAACCCGGAGCCTGTGTCACGCCCCAGCTACATAGCATGGTGTAGAAACAACCCTTCTGTTCCTTCTTTACACGCCGATACAGCTCGCTACAATCGGCTTTGTAGCCATCTGTTTTCGAGCAGTGCTCGGAAACAGATGTATCTGTTGCCGGCTGTCTCGTCCCGTCTTCACACGCCCGCTACTACGGGCTATATTGACGCTACAAGCTACATTTGTAGCCTGTAGCGGGTTGTATCCATCCTCCAGTAGCGGCGTGTAAAGGGCCCCTAAGAGTTCCTGTGGTGCCCAACCAGGGTGCCACAGACACACATGTCTATGCAGAGTGATTGCAGGCTGAAAAATGACACACATGTCTATGCAGAGCAGAGCAGAATGAGAAATGACTACAACAGTCAGGGTTCACCTCAGGTCATAGGTCAGGCTATGACCGAGGTTGAACCCTGCTGTCACAGCTGAACTCTGCCGGTGGCCGATGGAGATTGCCGACCACCGGCAGAGCAGTGAATAAACCGGAGTCATTAACTTCTGGTTTATTCACTGCTCTGCCTGCGCTAGGCAAGCTCCGACGGCAGAGTTCGGCTGAGAAAGCAGGTTTCACCCGCGGTCATAGCCTGAGCTATGACCAGAGGTGAACCCTGACTGTTGTAGTCATTTCTTAGCCTGCTCTCCCTCTGCATAGACATGTGTGTCTATGCAGAGCGATGTAGCAGTGCTAAAATTGCGTTTTAGGACTACGGCGGACGGAAGAGGATTTTTTTTATTAAAGAAGGAGTCACTAATAGTATTTTTTGTTTTATTTCTAATAAAAAAAACCACAACACAGAATTTTTTTTTAACAATTTAATAGAAATTCATGGGGGGCATGTCTAATATTGCTAATATAGCTGTACCTGGCTGGACATAGAAATAGCGCGGAGCCCCACGCTTTTTATTTGTATTATTTTATGAAATTCATGAAATAATAAAAAAAAAGGGGCTCCCCTATATTGTTAATAGGCACCTGGGGAGTTGGTGGCAGCCCGTCGCTGCCTGCCGTATCCGGCTGGATACAAAAATACGGCGAAGCCCACGTCAAATTTTTTTCTTAAAAATCCAAAAAACAATATGAATGAAAGGGACTGTATCTTTATTAACCCCTCGACCATGGTCGAGGGGTTAATAAAGATGCAGTCCCTTTTTATAGGATTGTTTAATGGATTTTTCAGAAAAATTTTGACGTGGGCTTCGCCGTCTTTTTGTATGCCAGCCGGATACAGCAGGCGGCAAAGGGCTGCCCCCAACCCCCAGCTGACTATTTGTACCTGCCTGGACACAGAAATATCGGGAAGCCCTTATTTTTTTATTATTCTATGAATTTCATGAAACAATAAAAAAAAATGTGTGGGGCTCCACGCGATTTCTTTGTCCAGCCCAGGTACAGCTAGGCAGCTTGGGGCTGGAATCTGCAGCGCAGGGAGGCCCAAGCATTCTGGGCACCCCCCGCTGTGAATGGCAGCCCGGAGACACCCCAGAAGATGGCGCGCTCATTGAAGCGCCATGTTCTGGCGCTGAACCCAACTCTTCCAGGGCCCTGGTGCAGTGGCTCACTGGGTAATAAAGGGGTTAGGGCCAGCTTTTCGTTATCAGCTGGCCCTAAGCCCGAAATTCATGGGGTCACGCCAACATTAGACATGCCCCCCATGAATTTCTATTAAATTGTTTCAATAAAAACACAACACCAAGAAAAATTATTTTTATTTGAAAAAAAAAACAAAGACTCCATCTTTATTTTTAAAAAATCCCCTTCCGTCTGAGATAGTCCAATCCAGGGTTCTTCTTTAGCTCTGCTACATCTCTGTAGAGAACCTCCACCAGAGATGTAGCAGAGCTGTGCACCCAGGCGTGGGAAAGTTCATGTGAGTTCATGCAGGCAAGCATGAACTCACATGAACCTGACAGCACTGCTACTTCAATTGAACAGCTGACCTGAGTCAGTTGTTCATTTGAAAATCCCGGCGGGAAGGCATCAGAGACAGAAAACCAGATTCTACCGGATTGTACCAGTCCAGTGCAATCCGGCGCCCCATAACATGGGACTCTATGGTGCCAGATTGCTCCGGACCAGGGCAATCCGGAAGAATCCAGTTTTAACTCAGTTCACGACCACGGACAGCTCCCTGAGTGCCACGGTGGGTTCTGCGCTCCCCGCTGCATGACAGCAGGATCCTCCGCTCCCCCCACCGCCTCCCCACCCGATCCTAAGTTAGGACCGGGCGGGGGGAGCAGGGCCAGGGATCGGGGAGGGACAAGAGGGAGCGGGGAGCGCAGAACAGGAGGAGAAAGCCGGCAGTGAAGTCTTCTCACTGGCGGCTTCCCCGCCTGCGTCCTCCGCTCCTGGCCCTGCTCCTCCCACCCGCTCCTAACTCAGGATCGGGTAGGGAGGTGGTGGGGGGAGCGGAGGATCCTGCTGTCAGGCGGCAGGGAAGCTGTCAGCATTGTTTAAAAGCCGGCGGCTTTTTTACCGCCGGCTTTTAAACAATCAATTGGGGAATTGCAGGTTTTTCCTCTAGTTCCAGACCTCTTTATAGAGTCTGGCAGCAAAGGAATTACTCGCAATACTCGCTTCCCCATTGACTTACATTGGACTCGCTGTACTCGTAACGAGTACCGGGACCTACTCGTTACGAGTCTAGAGAGTCCGAATATTTCAGTACTCGTTCATCCCTACTCTTAAGGGAAAGATTCTACTGTGTTGGCATGCGAAAATCAATTGAAGAATGGTGTAGAAAATGTGGCCCGTACAAAATGAGAAGGAAGGACCAAGAAAGCCAGAGAGCTCCACTCCAGTCCATAGTTACCAAGCAACCCCAGGAATTAGTAGCCTTAGACCACGTCAAGTTAACACCAAACAGATATGGCTATGTTTAGGCCTTGACTATAGTGGACCACTATTCCCATTTCCTTGTGGTGGTGCCAGTGAGGGACTTAAAGGCAAGAACTACAGCAAAGGCATTCCAGATGTACTTTTGCAGACCACATGGTTACCCTGAACAGGTCTTAGCAGATCAAGGTCCAGCCTTTG
Source organism: Allobates femoralis (assembly GCA_033576535.1). NCBI lineage: Eukaryota > Metazoa > Chordata > Amphibia > Anura > Aromobatidae > Allobates > Allobates femoralis. Next base: position 592,498,904 of record JARQOC010000003.1, on the reverse strand, counting down.
AAGCAGAGGTGTTCCAAGAATTCTGTAACATGTATGGATGCAAGAAGATCTGCACAACACCTTATCATCCTCAAACAAATGGTTTATGTGAGAAGATGAACCACATAGTGATTGACCTCTTGAAGGCCTTACCAGCATCAGAAAGGAACCAATGGCCAGAGAAGTTACGAGTGCTGGTAGACTTGTACAACCATGTCCCGGTGAGTTCAACCAATTGCACCCCAGCTTATCTCATGAGAGCAAGACCCGGTAAGCTGCCAATTGATTTAGATATGCGAATTGTCAAACCTGACGCAGAAGTTCCAGAAGCCAGTTGGGATACCCCATGCCAGCAAAAATATTGCCAAGTTCAAGAATGCATTGAGAAGAATCTCCAGCAAGCTCGAAAAAAACAGGAGAAAACCTACAAGCAACATGCCCCAGCAACTCCATTGCAACCTGGTGAGTAAGTGCTTAAAAGGAAAAGATGCACCAACAAATTAGATGACCAATGGGAACCAACACCATACACATATTGTTCATCAAACTCTGACAATAAAAAGTGTGCCTAATTAGTAAAGATGAAGGTAAAGCCACATCAGCCGTTTGAAGAGATTACTTAAAATTGTGTCTTGAAACCCTGAAGACACCCGTCCCTGTACCTGCACCTGTTGAACCTAAGAAGAAAGAAGATGTGTTCCATACTGTGTTAGGAGATTTTCCAAAAACCTGGACAAATTACCATGGAGCAGTCTTAGTCCCAATGCTCGCATTTCCTCAAGTGGTAGTACCTGAACCAGTATCTGAACCCGTGCAACAAGAAATCGCAAAAGAGGAAGAACTGGAAGAAGCACCTGTAGAGGAAGAACAGGAAGAGCAGATTCCTGATCCCAGTGAACTTACCAGTTCTGCTGTCAGATCTTTGTCTCACTTAGAGTCAGAGTCACCCACAAGGTACACCTCTACAGATAGCATCATGCTTAGTACACCCGGTACACCTGTAGTAAGAAGGTCACAGTGTAGGACACAAGGTCAGCTCCCAGCTCGATACAGCTCGGTACAAAGAATAAAGTGTAAAAATGTGAATAAAGAGTTGTACATATGTTTAGTATGAAAAGTGTGAATAGAACCCGGTAAACCTAGTGTACAGAAGGGTGGAGGAACTGGAGTAACCCCCGTGCATATTAAGTTAGGGAAAGAAAGTGCCTGGGGGTGGTAAGAGTGGACAGGCCTCCTAAGCCGAGAAACCCGTAGGGAAAAAGTTTGTTTTTATATATATGTGTGACCAGTAAGCCCAGTACCTACAGAGACTTTCCTGTACGAACTTTTAAATATTCTTGAACTTTATTTAAAAATCGACCATAACATACCACTCGACTGGTTGTGGTAGAGACTCCTTTTAAATATTCACCAGCCCTGATGGAAAAAGGACTCAACAACAGAGAAACTGCTTTTTGAACTCATTTGGAATTTTCTTGGTTTTTGTAACTTTTTACTTTTAAGACTATGTACATATTATTGTTATTAATTCTTTATGCTTACCTTGTTAAAAAGTTGCCACAGTCCCGGAGTACTGTCTTTCACTAAGGGGGAATGTGGCACCCCTGGGTCAAAGTGCCACAGTGTCATCACTGCCCCCGGGTAGTGATGTCACCAGAGAGCAACAAAGGGTATTCTCATCAGGCAACACACACACAACACCAACACCTCCAGGCCAGAAGGGGAGACCAAGCCCGGGTTCAGGGTGAGCTCCCTAGATATATTCTGGGCTGGGGAGGAGGAAGTTAGTTCAGTTCCTGGGAGGTCTGTGAAGAGGACCTGAGTGTAAAGGAGCTGTGCTAAGCTCGACTCAAGGTCTACCGACTAGTTCCAGGCCTAAGGCTAGGGTTTGAGGAAAGGAGGAAGAACACACCTGGGAGGCTGAGCAACTCCGTGCTCACCCCAGAGGAAGGCGCATAGAACGGACACCGGAGTCCGAGACTGTCCAGGGTCACACATCCCGGCAGTCAATACCGGATGGTGGGGGTTCCAGATTCCCAGCCACACTACCCACAGACACAGCAACGGAGAGAGAGTTCAGAGACACTGACACCCGGGAACAGGGTATAAGTAAAGGACTCGAGTTGCCTGTCACATTGGTACCTTACAGGACGAGACAGGGATGGCAGCCAAGCTTAAGAAGCAACAGAAGGCAAATTGCAAGCGCAGTAAGGGAGCCAAAGACCCGGTCGGGTGAGAATCATCCTAAGTTGCTCTCAAGTCTCCGTGGACAGCTTTTACCAACTGCTCCAGTAAAGGACTAAGAAAACTACAAACAGTAAGTCTGCCTATTCCTTGCGCCCGTCACCCTGCACCCCACACATAGACTATTTACACCTGTCCTGGGGACATTCCGACCTTCCCGAGGAGGGCTTACCATCTACGCTGCCATAAGTCACCGTCCCCAGCAGAAACACGGCAGCGGTGGTCCCCACTGACCACATACCCCGGGTGGCGTCACGAAAAAATCTTCTGTAAATAACCCCTTCCTTTTTGGACTGAGCCCAGACCACGGGATCGGGTCACGACTATCGTGATCCCAGAGAGACAGCGCCGGCCCGGCCCCGAGTACCCAACGGCCTGGGGGCGCCTCACTATCACATGATTTATCAAAAGAGGATCATGTGATAAGTCACATGATGGGCCTGCTTGAGGGAGTCCTCACCTTCTAAACAGCCCGGGGCCCTGGCTACTCTCTACTCTTAATCCGCCCCTGCATATATCCCTTTCCACTATTGCACTTACTGCTGGTTTTATTCCAGTGTACGGATCAACAGCAGCTGGTATCTAGATTTATATAGGAGTTGTAGCTGACACAACTCAGTCAGATGAGCAATACCATATCTACAATGTATATTACCTAGGTGATGCCATAATGTGTGCTTTTTGTCACTTTCTAGTTTTAACATAAATTCCTTATATTTTTTTATGCATACATTTTTCTTTAGGCCTTTTTAATAATCCATGTTAAAAATAGTAATTTAACACTAGAAGTCCCAGAAATTTCGAGCTCCCCCTGAAGTCCCGAAAGAGGGTTAAATGACCCTTTTAGTCAGAACTGGCAACTCTGATGGCTCCAATTAGCATCCTTTCATTTGTAAATGTGGCCATTGCTTGAGGAATCTGCAGGGGGCAATTGTGTTGATCCACCTCAACAAAGGTCTTGTTAGGGTGCCTTCACATTTCAGGACGTTTGCGGCGCGGACGGTGCGGCTCTGTATACCGCAATCTGCATGCGGATTGCGCACCTATCTTTAACATGGGATGTGCAGTCATCCGCACATAGCCACGTTCATTCGCGTTGAGCTGCGTAACTATACGCATGTGGACGGAGAAGATTTTATGCCGCCAGGGAACGCGGCTTGTAGCATTTTTCGGCGCGTCCAAAAAAATGCAAGTGTCCGCATGCGCATGCTGCGGATACAATTAACATTAGCCCCCTATGAGACTGTACGCATGCGGATGGTTTTGCGCACAGCTGCGGATGAAACGCATGCGGACACCTTAGTGCGCATGCTCAAAAAGAGTTTTTGGCGTCCAGCATACTATCCGCCCATGAACCAGCCCACAACACATCCTCTATATAACTACTAGCTCCTGGGAGGCAAGACTCCACGGCCACACCTTTGGACCCTGCATAGCTGAGGACTGCTGGATGGACCTGGGCCTGGATCTTCCCTGCACCCTGCATCAGAACACTGCTTCCAGGATTCATTTCTGTTGGGATCTTCCCTGGAGGGCTGCCTGTGGACCTGCAAGAAATCCCTGGATCCGTCCATCCCATCTTGCCTGTCTGCCTGCCTGGCTGCCTGCTGTGTTCTACCTGGATCAGGGTCTGGTCCTGTCTTCATTCTTGGTTCCTGGTTCTGGGATTGGTTGGTAAAGTATATTCATTTTTAATAAGCATGTAATAATGAGATCTGATCCCCTATAGTACAATGTTGCTGGGAGGGTGTGGGACGCCTCTGTGTTGCTGGATTTGGGGGTCCCTGCTGCCAGAAGTATGGCCTCAGGCCCATATGTTATGTGGGCTAATGTATGTGACTGTCTCATTTGGGGGTCCCTGCTGCCAGGAGTATGGCCTTAGGCCCATATGTTCTGTGGGCTAATGTATGTGACTGTCTCATTTGGGGGTCCCTGCTGCCAGGAGTATGGCCTTAGGCCCATATGTTCTGTGGGCTAATGTATGTGACTGTCTCATTTGGGGGTCAATGCTGCCAGGAGTATGGCCTTAGGCCCATAAGTTCTGTGGGCTAATGTATGTGACTGTCTCATTTGGGGGTCCCTGCTGCCAGCAGTATGGCCTTAGGCCCATATGTTCTGTGGGCTAATGTATGTGACTGTCTCATTTGGGGGTCCCTGCTGCCAGGAGTATGGCCTTAGGCCCATAAGTTCTGTGGGCTAATGTATGTGACTGTCTCATTTGGGGGTCCCTGCTGCCAGCAGTATGGCCTTAGGCCCATATGTTCTGTGGGCTAATGTATGTGACTGTCTCATTTGGGGGTCCCTCCTGCCAGGAGTATGGCCTTAGGCCCATATGTTCTGTGGGCTAATGTATGTGACTGTCTCATTTGGGGGTCCCTGCTGCCAGGTGTATGGCCTTAGGCCCATATGTTCTGTGGGCTAATGTATGTGACTGTCTCATTTGGGGGTCCCTGCTGCCAGGAGTATGGCCTTAGGCCCATATGTTCTGTGGGCTAATGTATGTGACTGTCTCATTTGGGGGTCCCTGCTGCCAGGAGTATGGCCTCAGGCCCATATGTTCTGTGGGCTAATGTATGTGACTGTCTCATTTGTGGGTCCCTGCTGCCAGGAGTATGGCCTTAGGCCCATATGTTCTGTGGGCTAATGTATGTGACTGTCTCATTTGGGGGTCCCTCCTGCCAGGAGTATGGCCTTAGGCCCATATGTTCTGTGGGCTAATGTATGTGACTGTCTCATTTGGGGGTCCCTGCTGCCAGGAGTATGGCCTTAGGCCCATATGTTCTGTGGGCTAATGTATGTGACTGTCTCATTTGGGGGTCCCTGCTGCCAGGAGTATGGCCTCAGGCCCATATGTTCTGTGGGCTAATGTATGTGACTGTCTCATTTGTGGGTCCCTGCTGCCAGGAGTATGGCCTTAGGCCCATATGTTCTGTGGGCTAATGTATGTGACTGTCTCATTTGGGGGTCCCTGCTGCCAGGAGTATGGCCTTAGGCCCATAAGTTCTGTGTGCTAATGTATGTGACTGTCTCATTTGGGGGTCCCTGATGCCAGGAGTATGGCCTTAGGCCCATATGTTCTGTGGGCTAATGTATGTGACTGTCTCATTTGGGGGTCCCTCCTGCCAGGAGTATGGCCTTAGGCCCATATGTTCTGTGGGCTAATGTATGTGACTGTCTCATTTGGGGGTCCCTGCTGCCAGGAGTATGGCCTTAGGCCCATATGTTCTGTGGGCTAATGTATGTGACTGTCTCATTTGGGGGTCCCTGCTGCCAGGAGTATGGCCTTAGGCCCATATGTTCTGTGGGCTAATGCATGTCACTTTGTGTCACTTGGGGGGTCTGACATTGCACCTGTCTGTAGTCTTTACATTTACACCTTTGTCATTGTGTGCCCCTGCTGTAGGTGCTGCTGTTGCTGCTGCTGATCTATAGAGGTGTCTATTGCTGCTGGCTCGTTACCCACTTTCTCTGTCGATTTTGGTTCTTCTGGGCTGAGTGACACTGCTGCGCCAAGATGACCGATTGCAGTGAATACATGGACCCTCATCAAGCTGAACCTATTGACCCTGTAAGTCAACACTTGCTTGTTTCCAACTAGGCATCTGAAAAATAGGCCAAAATAACACTAATGGTACCTTTACACGCCGCCACAGCAGGATGGATACAATCCGCTACAGGCTACAAATGTAGCTTGTCGCGCCAATATCGCCCGTAGTAGCGGCGTCTGAAGACGGGACGACACAGCCGGCTACAGATACATCTGTATCCGTGCACTGCCCATAAACAGATGGCTACATCGCCGATTGTAGTGAGCTGTATCGGCGTGTAAAGAACCCACAGAAGGGAACTGTGGACACCCGGCGATGTAGCTGCAATGTAGCTAAGGCGTCACCCAGGCTCCGTGTTACCGCGCCCCATCTGCGATCATTGGTGGAAGATGCTGCGTAGCGATTGGTTGTCGCCGCACAGGGCGGCATATTTAAGGAGCTGACCAGTCACACTACACAATCGCTCGAGCGTCATGTATTAATCAGCCTCCTGCGATGCCTGCCCAATCATGATATTCTTGCGTTGTCCTATCAGCGTACGGACGTCTCGTAATCCACAATTGTGGCACGCCTATGTGCTGTCCCTGCTGCACCAGGTCCGCCCATAGTAGCTGGTTGTAGCGGTGTGTAAATGAGGTACGCTGAGCTACAGATGGCTACTTGAGACACCCGGCGATGTAGCTAGTTACAGATGTAGCGTAGCGTAGCGCACCTTGTGGCGGCGTGTAAAGGAGGTGCGTTTCCCGTTGGTAACCATTTGGGCGTGCTCGTGCACGTGAAGTAGCCGTTGGTATCCATCCAACAGGATGGATACAACCCGCTACAGGCTACAAATGTAGCTTGTAGCGTCAATATAGCCCGTAGTAGCGGCGTGTGAAGACGGGACGAGACAGCCGGCAACAGATACATCTGTTTCCGAGCACTGCTCGAAAACAGATGGCTACAAAGCCGATTGTAGCGAGCTGTATCGGCGTGTAAAGAAGGAGCAGAAGGGATGTCTACACACCAGGCTAAGTACCTGGTATGTAGCTGGGGCGTGACACAGGCTCCGGGATACCGCGCCCCTTCAGCGATCATTGGAGGAAGCTCCTGCGTTATGATTGGCAGTCGCTGCATAGGGAGGCATATTTAAGGAGCTGACCAGTCACACTACACAATTGCTCGAGCGTCATGTATTAATCAGCCTCCTGCGATGTCTGCCCAATCATGGGTTTCTTGCTTTGTCCTATCAGCGTACGGACGTCTCGTACTCCACAATTGTGGCACGCCTATGTGTTGTCCCTGCTGCACCAGGTCCGCCCATATTAGCTTGTTGTAGCGGTGTGTAAATGAGGTAAGGTATGCTACAGATGGCTACTTGAGACACCCGGCGATGTAGCTAGCTATAGATGTAACGTAGCGTAGCGCACCTTGTGGCGGCGTGTAAAGATGGTGCGTTTACCGTTTGTAACCGTTTGAGCGTGCTCGTGCACGTGAAGTAGCGGGTTGTATCCATCCTGTCGTAGCGGCGTGTAAAGGTACCCTCAGGGTTATTATACAGGACTATGAAACAGAGGTGGACCAACAAGACAGTGAGGAAAGTGGAGAGGAATCAGCCCATAGTATTTGTGATGACACAGAAAATGTGGATAACCCAATTGTAAGTGCTTATGTTTGGGAAATGTGATGTATTGTAATTGTAGCATTGAAATTACCATCTTCTTTATTACATTCTAGGAGACTGTTGACATGGGCCAACCGTATGTGGACAATGACAAGTTAATACCACTTGTTCATGAGCGATCGGCGATTTGGGACCCACGTGACCGCAAACACTTTGACAATATTGTGTTGCGAAGACAATGAGCACAGATTGCCCGAATTATGTGGCCGGGCTATGATGCTGCACCTGTCAAGGACCAAGAAGCCTTTAGTAAGTTTTGTTTGGGCGGGCAAACAAGCGTTCTCTGTCCACACTCAGGAAATGTGAACATTAATCAAGTGATTTACTCTCTCCATTCTAGTGAAGTCTCTGACCGTTCGGTGGCGCTCTATGAAGGACAGATACAATAAGGATAAGAGAGTCGAGCAGAATGTGCGCAGTGGTTCCAAACCTTCAAAGAAAAAACCTTACATCTACCACCAGCAGCTCGATTTTCTGCGGGATGTCGTTACACAACGTGTGTAAGTATTCATTGGAAATTTTCCAAAAAACAGGAAGCTGTAGTTGGGAGGCTGTAGTTGGGAGGCTGTAGTTGGGAGGCTGTAGTTGAGAGGGTAGAGGAGGGGGGCTGTTGTTTGTTGTCATCGAGAAGATAAAGTTATCTGGAGGGAAGGAGGCAGGGCAATAGACTGTAGTAGTAGGCAAGAGAACTAGTCCATTTCCATTTTTTTCTAAATCTTTTTTCCTTTGTGTTTTTTACCCACAGGACTTGGAGCAGCACTGCACAACCATCTGATGCAGCAAGGTCCCAGAATCTGTCTTCACAGAGCGACACCGCTCAATCTTCGCAAAGTCAGACAGCAGAGGGAGAAGGTGTGGACTTTCCATTATCTGGAACCCAGGTTGCCGGCACAGACAGTTATCCCCCCCAGGTCTCTTGTCCCTCCTTGGTGGGAACATCACGGCAGAGACAGAGGGCCAGTGATAGGACACTCATGCCTGAGTTTCTCCATCTAAGTTCGAGCTTCCAGGAGTCTATGAGGCGTCTTGGTAACTCTGTTGAAAAGGGTTTTGTGTTTATGCAGACTCTTTTTGGTGAAGTTACCGGACGACTCGATCGCCTGGAGGCCGACCTTAGTAGACCCGCCCGACATTTTTTCTCATGTATTGAGAAGTGCGTGACGGATAACTTAGAGCCTGAGTTTCAGATAAATGTCATGACTTCCTGTCAGGGCGCATATCAGCTGGCATTGCAACAGCAGCAGCAGCAGCAACAACAACAGCAACAACAACAGCAGCAACAACAGCACATGCATGAAATTGCGTTTCAACAGCAGCAGCAAACATTATACAATCGTCCACCAATCAATTTAGACAGAACATCGAGCTTGACTCAACCCACTGAGTTGGAACATGGACAACCGTTGACAACCTCCACATCACTGAACTTCTCTCAATCCTCAGCAGCACCGGACTTGGCACCAGATGTTCCCTCTTACACCGCCCTGCTTACATCATCTCCGCTTCGACCTGACTCCCGCCGAACATCAAGTACTTTAATGAGTACCTCTCGGGCAGTCTTCCGCTCAGCCAGCGCGGTACTAGATGGTCAGCCTGATGTTCACAGCCACACAGTAACAGCTACTTCGGCCAATACGCGCTCCAGCACCGCAGTCCTGCCGGGCCGGACAGTCGGTTCCAGCCAGAATGTCACCACAGCCACTCCAACTCCTCGCTCAGACGACGCAGTTCAGCAGGGCCGGGCACCTCAACCAATGTCAAGAGTCATGACATCAAACAAAATTCCTCGCACAGAGCCAGCGGTGTTGCAACCTCAAAGCGATGTTGCAATCTCCACAGCCATGACAGCCAAGACTCCTTCATCCTGTAGCTCTGTTCCAAAAAAAACTGGTGTTCCACCTACCAAAAAGCCTTTTTTACAACACAAGAGTCCAGGTAAACCTCTCTTACAAATTCCAGCTGAGTTGATGACACCCATGAAGCCCCGGAAAAGGACCAAGACCCCAAAAGCGAAGGATTTTGAAAGCCAGCAACAGCAGTCTAAAAAGCGAAAAAAAAAACAGCACAGGAAACTGTGGCAACCGCAGCACCACAGCGCAAGGTTGGTCGACCGAAAAAACAGCAGCACCTTCCAGACCTGTTCCCCTCTGCTACTTCACCTGCAAATGTTGCACTCCTACAGGTTTCCACGCCTCACACCCAGTCTAATCTCTCCCTTTTTTCAAACATTTCATTTCCATCCACGGTCCCTTCTCTTCTCCTAGACACTTTTACACCCTCTACCCTTCCGTCCTCTCCCCATGTGTGTACGTATTTGACTTTAGAGGCGGCTGGTACTCCGTTGTACACCTCTGCAACAACCCCACTGACTAACCGCACAAGTCTCTCCACACCGACTGTGAATATTCCCACAGAGACTTTACAAACTTTTCTATCGGACATTGCCCTCACGGTGCCACCGGGATCCAGAAGCAACAGCAGCAGCAGCACCACTAATTCCACAGGCAAATTTCAACCATCTACTTTCACATCACTGTGACAATGGACTTGCACATATTGTCGTCTTTTACGTTCTCACTTTGATTTGGCCAGAGTTATGGCTGTTATTTGTTCAATAAATTATGTTTGGTTTACCATTTTATTCTTTTTTATTGACTTCAATGTATAGAGTTAAGTTAGGTAATTATTAAGGTGGGTTTATGTCCAGCTATGTGTTTAGCTATGTAAAGGCAGCCTCTCATCCCTGAGTTTATCTTTCAAGCATCCATGATGCCCTCCCTGTTTTTCGCTTATGTATGCTGCATACCTCATTCCATCCCATTATCTAGCTCTCTGATAGATCATTGGATAGAAAGATGTATGATATTATCATAGCTACATACTGGGAAGGAATGATATTTGCTACATAGATGCACACAGGTATTTCAGGATGGATGATCCTGCCATACCTATGTTTAGGTATGTAGCATCCATCCTGCCATAACTGTTTAGGTATGTAGCATCCATCATGGCAGTCCTCAATTAATCTATCTAGCATCCATCCTGCCGTCCCTGTATGTAGCATACCTCATTCCATCCCATTATCTATCTATCAGATAGATCCTTAGAAGGATGTTTGAAATATACCAAGCTACGGTACATAGTGGGATGGAATGATGTATGCTACATAGATGGACACAGATATTGCAGGATGGAGGCTAGATAGGAGACAAACTTGTGAAATACACATAAATCCACCAAGTTGTGTAAATAACCACAGAAACTAAAAGTGTATCCAAAAACAAAAATTTAATGAATGTGTGCTTTGAAATCGGGAGTGTGTAGAAAAAACAAAGTTGGGCCAGACATTAACAGATGTCAATCATTACAGCATAACTGTACATGAATGGTGACACATATGAACTTTACATTTTAGGTGTTTTCAGGACATAGAATTTAAAGTCCAACATAATGATGGCGTACTGCCATAGTACAAAAAAAGGTGCTTGGAAATAATATTTAAACAAATCACACCATGTTGTCCTGCCAGTCGACTCGGCCCTCATTTGAGACAAAGTAGGAGGCAAAGGAGTCCCGCATGCTCAACACCTCCTGACTTGAGCGCACGATGTCTTGTTGGAAATCCACCAGGTTGGTACTTTGAGGTTCATCAAGGTCCAGTCGTGGTTTGTCCATTTGATGGACATAATTATGTAAGACAACACAGGCTCGTACCACATCGATGATAGTGTCAGTTTTTAAGTTGATAGAGGTCGATAGAATGCGCCACCTAGCTACCAGCAAGCCAAAATCACATTCTACTGTCCGCCTGGCACGGGAAAGCCGGTAGTTGTAGATTTGTCTTGTGTATGTTAAATGCCGGCTGGAGTATGGCTTCACCAAGTTCACAGACATTTGGAAGGCTTCATCCCCCACTATTACAAAGGGCATTAGAAACAAATGAGTCCTGCACACAGAGAACAAGTCTGTAAGAACATGTTCACACCGCCAACATATTTGGAGACAAAAAGCTAAATGCGACCAAAAACAACAGTACACTGCAGTAAAAGTATTAAATGCAAGTGCAGTATAAAAAATAGTATAACAAATACAGGGTACTTAGTCTATCCGTTTTTTTGCGCAAAAAAAGTTATATCAAGCCACGTCACTAACTTCAAAGTGTACCCATCTCTGACGCGGGTCCTAACTGTTGTATTAAAAAACCTGACTAGTGTGTATACTTACCAGTGAGCAGGATCCAGCAAGACCTGTGTCTGAGATGGACTGAAGGCGACGGGGCTCTATGTGTGCAGGGCCCAGAGAGGGACGGGAACTCAATCTCTTGCAAAGCAAGAGGCAAATTAATTAGAAACAAATGAGTCCTGCACACAGAGAACAAGTCTGTAAGAACATGTTCACACCGCCAACATATTTGGAGACAAATAGCTAAATGCGACCAAAAACAACAGTACACTGCAGTAAAAGTATTAAATGCAAGTGCAGTATAAAAAATAGTATAACAAATACAGGGTACTTAGTCTATCCGTTTTTTTGCGCAAAAAAAGTTATATCAAGCCACGTCACTAACTTCAAAGTGTACCCATCTCTGACGCGGTCCTAACTGTTGTTACCTAGTCCATGGTAAACCCCTGGCCATATCTTCAAGCTCGCAAGGGCTGGATAGTGACTTAAGGGCTACTAATACCCTGGGCTAGGTCCTTCCCTGGTGGGATAACTGGCTGGTGTCCATGTTGTAGACTCTTAACCGAGGCTCCATGGACTTCATCTGCATATTCAAATTCTAGGGAGCAATGCACCTTGGGTTTCACTGTGTTTGAGTGCTTTATCTGGTGCCCGCAGTGTTATCCTCCGCTGGTCTCCACAAGGTCAGTGGGTGCTTTGTGATGTCTGTCTATCAAGCATTGCTCCCACCCAGCCAGAATCCTGCGCCACACTGATGAGGGGCAACAACCCCGAAACAGCTGTCTGTGGTTGGGTACCTAGTCCATGGTAAACCCTTGGCCATATCTTCAAGCTCGCAAGGGCTGGATAGTGACTTAAGGGCTACTAATACCCTGGGCTAGGTCCTTCCCTGGTGGGATAACTGGCTGGTGTCCATGTTGTAGACTCTTAACCGAGGCTCCATCGACTTCATCTGCATATTCAATTGCTAGGGAGCAATGCACCTTGGGTTTCACTGTGTTTGAGTGCTTTATCTGGTGCCCGCAGTGTTATCCTCCACTGGTCTCCACAAGGTCAGTGGGTGCTTTGTGATGTCTGTCTATCAAGCATTGCTCCCACCCAGCCAGAATCCTGCGCCACACTGATGAGGGGCAACAACCCCGAAACAGCTGTCTGTGGTTGGGTACCTAGTCCATGGTAAACCCTTGGCCATATCTTCAAGCTCGCAAGGGCTGGATAGTGACTTAAGGGCTACTAATACCCTGGGCTAGGTCCTTCCCTGGTGGGATAACTGGCTGGTGTCCATGTTGTAGACTCTTAACCGAGGCTCCATGGACTTCATCTGCATATTCAAATTCTAGGGAGCAATGCACCTTGGGTTTCACTGTGTTTGAGTGCTTTATCTGGTGCCCGCAGTGTTATCCTCCACTGGTCTCCACAAGGTCAGTGGGTGCTTTGTGATGTCTGTCTATCAAGCATTGCTCCCACCCAGCCAGAATCCTGCACCACACTGATGAGGGGCAACAACCCTGAAACAGCTGTCTGTGGTTGGATACCTAGTCCATGGTAAACCCCTGGCCATATCTTCAAGCTCGCAAGGGCTGGATAGTGACTTAAGGGCTACTAATACCCTGGGCTAGGTCCTTCCCTGGTGGGATAACTGGCTGGTGTCCATGTTGTGGACTCTTAACCGAGGCTCCATGGACTTCATCTGCATATTCAATTGCTAGGGAGCAATGCACCTTGGGTTTCACTGTGTTTGAGTGCTTTATCTGGTGCCCGCAGTGTTATCCTCCACTGGTCTCCACAAGGTCAGTGGGTGCTTTGTGATGTCTGTCTATCAAGCATTGCTCCCACCCAGCCAGAATCCTGCGCCACACTGATGAGGGGCAACAACCCCGAAACAGCTGTCTGTGGTTGGATACCTAGTCCATGGTAAACCCTTTGCCATATCTTCAAGCTCGCAAGGGCTGGATAGTGACTTAAGGGCTACTAATACCCTGGGCTAGGTCCTTCCCTGGTGGGATAACTGGCTGGTGTCCATGTTGTAGACTCTTAACCGAGGCTCCATGGACTTCATCTGCATATTCAAATTCTAGGGAGCAATGCACCTTGGGTTTCACTGTGTTTGAGTGCTTTAACTGGTGCCCGCAGTGTTATCCTCCGCTGGTCTCCACAAGGTCAGTGGGTGCTTTGTGATGTCTGTCTATCAAGCATTGCTCCCACCCAGCCAGAATCCTGCACCACACTGATGAGGGGCAACAACCCCGAAACAGCTGTCTGTGGTTGGATACCTATTCCATGGTGAACCTCTGGCCATATCTTCAAGCTCGCAAGGGCTGGATAGTGACTTAAGGGCTACTAATACCCTGGGCTAGGTCCTTCCCTGGTGGGATAACTGGTTGGTGTCCATGTTGTAGACTCTTAACCGAGGCTCCATGGACTTCATCTGCATCTACAGACTACGTCTGAGAGGACTAAACAGGAACAGGACACAGGATGTGAAGGAGGCGTACAGTTGATAAACAATACAATTGCGAAAAAAATACATACCGAAGGGTGACCAGGAGACGTTCCTCTGGAGAAATACATCTTCGTAGCTGTGTGTCAGTGCGGCAGATGACATCTTGGACACGTCGCAGCAAGTGCAGGAAGCTGTCCACGGACATGCGGGTGTAGTCGTGGAACTTCACCGGATCTTCTTGCAACTCATGGAACAAGGAGTGGTACACTCCACGTGTACCGCGAAGCTCGACAATAGGGTGCTGCCATACACGAAGAGGTGGCCGACGTCTTTTTCCCTTGCTCGGCGCCGATGTCCCTCGCAAGCCATGGCATAAGATACTGCAGTGTTCATCGCCAAGTCCAATTCTCGGTAAAAGCTGTCAAATGCAAGCTCCATCTTCTCTCTCTCATCAGCAACCAGCAACAGGCATAACTATGGGTAGGGTCTCTTTTTATATCTTCCTTAAGGCCACTGCCCGTGGGCGTGTCTGTAGGCAGGGTCACTGAAAATTGGGCTAAGTTTAGCGAACGCATGCAGATGGAAAACGCATGCGCAAGGCTCAAAACGCAAACAAACGCATGTGAACGTTGCGGACCTGCGTGCGCAAACCTATGCGCATGCATATGTAAACCGCAATGTTTACACGCGTTCGCATGCGTTTTCACCTGCGGCTGCGCATGCGCATGGGACGCAACATAACCGTCCTGAAATGTGAAGCTAGACTAAGAGAGTGTAAACAAAAGAATGTAAGCTGCTCCTCAGTGTGTCTGCCCACCCCCCAGCTGCATTGTTGTGCAGGGGATATGCATAAGGTTGCTAACACCTTAGCAAATTTGCATGCAGCCTTTTGTGCTGTGGGGGATAAATAGGTGACTGCTTCACCTATTTTGTTCACAAGAAACAAAATGCAGAGAAGGTACACCATTCAACAGGCATTGGAACTGATCCTGAGCAACACACACCCTTCTGACTCAGATGGAGAAGACATAGTCCTTCAACCGGATTCGGACTCTGAGCTGTCTTCAGGTTAGATTTTTCAAATTTCCTATTTTTATTTCCTATCTTTTTTAGGCTAGGTTCACATTTGAGTGAATTTCAGTTACCTGCAAATCCAGCAGAGAACTTAGAAATTTTCTCAGCATGTGGGAGAAAAGGGGAACGCGGTCCCTAGCAACCCGCTGTGTTTACTGGTTACCAGCTACACAGCTGGCTGCAGGGAGTGCGATTCGCAGCCCCCATCCCCCCCACACAGAGAACTCCTCAAGATGCGTTCCCTGGGGAGGGGGGATGCCGGGGTGCGATTCGCACTCCCTGCAGCCCGCTGTGTAGGTGGTAACCAGTAAACACAGCGGGTTGCTAGGGACCGCGTTCCCCGCTCTCCCGCATGTGGGGAACATGCAGAGGCTGAGAAAATTTCTAAGTCCCTGCTGGATTTGCAGGGAACTGAAATTCTCTCAAATTTGAACCTAGCCTTATTTAGAACCAAAACAAAATGTTAATTTGAAATTATTTATCTTGCAGATGAGGAGACTCCTCCTCTACCAAAAAAGAGAGCTCGGTTGGTGAGTGAGCCGACAGAGACCGCAAAAGATGGCACAGTGTGGCGTGAAGTACAAGTGGGGAACCGTCTCCATTTCACCCCAATAGAACCGTACCCTACAGATGGAGAGCCAAGTGCTAAGGCCAGACGAAGTGTCCGGAGTCGTCTTCAGAGCTTCTGCTGTTTTATCACTCTTGACATGCTTCGTAGCATTCAAGAATGGACTACTCAACATGCATGTGACACGGAGCAGCTGGATTGGTTCATGGGTCTCCTGGAACTAATGGCATTTATTTCAGTCATTATCTTGCGGAGGGTGACCAAGGTTCCATGACTACGTGACAGCTTGTCAGCAAACTTGGCAAACTCAAGGATCATTGCAACTATGACCCGAAACCGTAGTGATTGTAGTGATGATTCTGATGGAACCATTCATGGACAACGGCAGAACTGTAACCACGGACAATTTCTTTACAACATTGTCACTTGTACAACTACTGCTTAGCCGGAAATCACTATCCTCGGCACAGTCAACAAGAGTCGCCGGGAAATTCCTCAATCCGCTAGACAGATGGACCGCACTGAATTCACCACTCAGGTGTTTTCAACCACTGGTGCCACACTGACAGTGTATGCACCCAAACGAAAGAAGGCCGTCTACATTCTCAGCAGCAGGCACAGCGTGGTTGAGACTGAGGATACCAACAAAAGGAAGCCAAACACGGTCACACAATACAACCACACAAAGTGCGGTGTGGATGTAATGGACCAAATGGTGCGGGAGTACAGCATGCGTGCAGGAACACGGAGATGGCCAGTCGCCGTGTTCTACAGCATGATTGACATGGCAGCACTGAATACTCATGTTCTTTATCAGGCATGCACTAGGGTGCAGGAGAGACGGGTGGACTTCCTAGTTGAGCTTGCAACTGAGTTTGGTGGCTCTCATGTGACTGAAAAGAAGGCACACAAGGAGAAACTCCTTCGGCAACAACCTTCCACACCCAGCCCTGGCAAAAGGGGAAAGTGTTAGGTCAACCATCGATGCACGAACAATTGTGCAACTGAGAGATGTGTTGACTGCTACAAATACACAAGTGGCAAATGTATCAGGGACATACCAAGGCAGTGCCAGGTATGTTCCGACAGTGCAGACAGACTGCTGAGTGAGTGCTGAAATGCTAGTCACATAAGGACATGCCACTCACACACACACACACGCAGCCCCCACTGCAGCCTATTATAAATATGTTTTATTCCTTTTTTTTTATCATTATATTTATAACAAAAATAGAAAGCATGGAAACAAATAAAAGTTGTTCTTTTGTATATTTTTCACACTGAAATTTCAGTCCTCTTGTGCGATTTTCGCGCGATTATTCTTTGCTAGTGTGCTTGAGGCCTTAAACACAAATGCTTCTGGTCATTACTAACATTAAATCGAATGGGATCGGATGGTGCCAAAATCGGATGCCAATATTGTCACATCCGATCCCATCCGATTCCCATAGGGGAACATGGGGCCGATTTCGGATCCGATTGTATCCGTTTTGGAACGGATACAATCGGATGACCGAAAATCGTTCTGTGAAAGCAGCCTAACTAGAAACTACATGGCTAAACTCAATGGAAAACAACAACCTCCTGTGGTGCGACAGTAATGACCTTAATTACAGAACAAAAGACGGTGATTAGAGGATGTTAGCTAAAATCCTTCCGGTCATTCGACCCGTCTCTGGGTTCCAAAGGTAGAAATGTTAAATGACCCCTCTCTGGGACTTCTAGTGTTAAATGAGTAACTTGGATACTGATTAATGAAAGTTATATTTTCCAAGAATTATCAGTTAAGGTACCGTCACACGCTGTTGCAGTGAAATCATGGACAGATTGTTCTATTTTGTTGCTGTGTACAATGTAACAATGTGTCCATGATTTCACTGCAGCCAGTAAATTGCCAGTGATATTGCCTAGCAATATTGCCGCATGTGACGGTACCTTTACACTTATCCTTATTTAATCATAAAATATGACTGTGGTGAAAAATCTACGATTGGCATCAGCAGACATCTGGTCTGTACATTGTGCCTTGTAACAGATGTCTGTACCTGGGTTTGTGTCTTTGATATTAATACAATGTGTACAGGAGATAGGAGTATGAGCTGATGAGTAACATGATCACTGTGGATCTCTCTCGAGCACAGTAATAAACAGCAGCATCTTCCCACTGAACATCACTTATAGTCAGATACGTCATGTTCGGACTATCTTCTCTCCATATATTAAATCTTCTGCCAAGTGATTCTGTGAATGTACCTGCTTTAGCGCCAGGATATATATGACCCATATACACAGGTTCTTTTCTCATAACTTGTTTGAGCCAAGCAACTCGATACTGACTAAACACATATCCAGAAGCATTACATGATAACTGGACTTGTCCTCCATATTGTACTGATACTGATTGTGGCTGAAGAAGCTGAACCTCAGCTCTGACTCCTGAAAACACAGAGAAATAGAAAAGTAATGACTGTATTATAATCATATCTCCCCTCACATCACATGTTCTCTTACCCAAGTAATGGAGCAGAAGAAAGCTGCTGAGAATAAGCTTCATCTCTTGTTACCACACAGTATTTCCTCTCTCTCTCTCTCTATATGTGCTGTACATGGTATATGACTTCCATAAGTTGTATCTGTACAGAGTGACATTACCAATCAGGATCTTCTTTTCCTTAAAGGGGAACTCGGGGGAGAGATAACTTTTTAGTACAGTTCCTGCCCTGCTACATTATGAATCAGAGCTGTACACTGAAGTTCTAGGATCTATAGATCGGTTATAATTCAATAAAATCATTCATGTGGGAGCAGGGAACAGGATGTGTGTCAGGGCGTGGATGCTGGGGGCTGTTGGATCATCCTACATTCAGTGAGAAGTGATGATGATGGATCATGATCCATTGAAAGTTGGAGGGATAAGAAGCTACCATGTTTCTATGGGGAAGGGAAGACCATGCAGAGCTGAATCAATCAATGTAATGATTTGACTCTGCTCCTAGCCTCACAATAACAGTACACATTCTGCATCATCATACAGCAGAGGATCACAGCGTGTATTTGTATCTGCTTGGTGACATGATTTCTATTTCAACCCAAACCCCCCTGTCACATAGGATTGTATATCAGGGGCTGGATTGTATGTGTGAGCATGGGGTTGGAGGCCACGCCCCTGTCACACCCCCTCAATATAGAGAAATGTGAGAGGGCTGGAATGTAGGATGATCCTGCAGCTCCCAGCATCCACACCCCTGACACACCTCCTGTTTTTTGCTCCTACATGAAGCTGTCAGGCTGTCCCATGAGGGGGATCATAGCTGAGGAGCAAATATTATTTTATCAATTTATAAGTGATCTATAGATCCTAGAACTGCAGTGTACAGTTCTGCTTCATCATGTAGCAGGGCAGGAACTGTGCTAAAATATTTTCTCTCACTGGAGGTCCCTTTTAAGTCACATGATGTTCAACACCAGCTCTTTTTACATTAGCATGTGGACATTCTTTCAAAATATGGCAACAACATCTTTGACAGGCTTATTTAGAAAAAAACCCTAACAAATCCTGACAGATGCCTTAGACTGAAAGGGTTAGTCCGAAGCCAAGCATTTTTCTCCTAAATTTCTATCTAATATATAATCACCCTAACGCACTTCCGTAAGTTTCGGCACTGTTTCCGTCGTCGTGTCCGTGGCTGCCAAACTTACGGAAGTGCGTTAGGGTCATCTCCCTCCACGCTCCACGCTCCCCGGTCTCCCCTCCACGCTCCACGCTCCTCGGTCTCCCCACCACGCTCCCTGGTCTCCCCTCCACGCTCCAAGCTCCCCGGTCTCCCCTCCACGCTCCCCGGTCTCCCCTCCACGCTTCCCGGAGAGCTTGGTAACCAAGGCCGTGGTCGGGTAACTAAGGGGCGTGTCCGCAACACACACCCGGCCCAAGTCGCATCCATTAAAGATTATAGATTTGTTATGTCTTTGTCAGCGGGAAAACCTACAAATCAGCAAGGAATTAAGTAACTATTTAATTCACTCTATACATGAATAACAACAAGATACAAAATTGTTGAGTGGAAATTTATCTTTATTGTTTTATCAACCAAAACACATATAGCAATCTTAATATATGATTGTGTGAGGATATGCCAAGCACCAAGCTGGTCTGGAATTCATTAGGAACCCTGACTTCTCCATCAATTACGCTGCTGTGACTTGAATTACACAGATAACTGCGAATGAAACAATGAAACATATATTATTACCACATAGTGGTAGATAAATGCAACTTAAGGAGAGAGGGTGGGAGCTCCCACCTGATCACAGGACACTGAAGAAGGAGGAGGTGGATCCTCTGATCTACTTACGGTATATATATGGGGTAGATGGTGGACAAACAAATCCTATTGGTTATGAGGGAAGAGGAGGAGGAGGCAGGTGTACAACCCCTCAAGAAGCTCAGCCAATCACCATTACGAATGGGGAAGAAAACATACTGGCTATTAAGAGCACCTACTACAGAGTCTGAGGCACAACAATCTAAGGGTGCGTGCACACGATCAGTGTAAGCAGAGTTTTGGACGTAGCGTCTTGCCGCTGCATCCAAAATTCTGTGTAGTACAGTACAAGCATAGTGGATGGGATTTCTTGAAATCCATCCTCACTATGCTTAACTTGCCCTCAGCGTGTTTGGAGCTGCAGTGCGGGTTGCCGGCGTTCCGTTCCTCCGCAGCATCTTCATTTCATGCAGTTAGAAGCGGCTGCCACAGAGCGACTGCAGGGAGAAGCTGCCCCGCACCCGCTGCATACGGTGAGTACAGGGCGGCTGCGGTCTCCCTGTGGCCACCCGCGGCTTCACTCAGGTCCGAATGAACTGCGCCAACATGCAGCTCCTTCGGACCGTGAGCACATACCCTAACTATTCAGTGCCCACCATTTATTTTTCTATTAGACTGGGCTGTTTTTCTTTCTTTTTCTCTTCCAAAGCTAGTCTTTACAGCTGAGTAAGTGCCACATCCTTGGAATCAGGATCTCTGTCTCCACATTATCCTGCTCTCAGATTAGGTGCCAAAAACCTCATGATGTATTCCTTTTAAGAAGTGATAAACTGTTCTCATCCACTTAATGTGAAACATATATTATACTAGAAATAGGCCCGATGCTATTGCATTGGGAGTGCGGTGAAATGAAGAGACGCTTTAGAAATAGCCGCTGAATAGTACAGTCCTCTCTCCAGAAAGTACGCTGTTGTTGCGGGATTTATATGGTGTATATGAAGGCTCAGTGGTTAGCAGTGTGTTCTCTGGCTGTGTCCTGTGCTCCTGTCCTCTGCCTCTGTCCTGTGCCTCAGTCTTGTGCCTCTGTCCTCTGCCCTGTGGCCCTGTCCTCTGTCCTGTGGCCCTGTCCTGTGGCCCTGTCCTCTGTCTTGTGGCCATGTCCTGTGGCTGTGTCCTATGTCCTGTGTCCCTGTCGTCTGGCCTGTCCTGTGCCCTGTCCTGTGCCACAGTCCTCTGTCCTGTGCCCCAGTCCTCTGTCTTGGGCCCCTGTCCTCTGGGCCTGTCCTGTGCCCTTATCCTCTGCCCTGTGCCCCTGTCCTCTGTCCTGTGCCCCAGTCCTCTGTCCTGTGCCCCTGTCCTCTGGCCCTGTCCTGTGCCCCTGTCCTGTGTCCTGTGCCTCTGTCTCTGTGCTGTGCCCCAGTACTCTATCCTGTGCCCCAGTCCTCTGTCCTGTGCCCTTGTCCTTTGCCCTTGTCCTCTGTCCCTGTCCTGTGCCCCAGTCCTCTGTCCTGTGCCCCTGTCCTCTGTATTGTGCCCCAGTCCTCTGTATTGTGCCCCAGTCCTCTGTATTGTGCCCCAGTCCTGTGCCACAGTCCTCTGTCCTGTGCCCCAGTTCCCTGTCCTGTGCCCCAGTCCTCTGTCATGTGCCCCAGTCCTCTGGCCCTGTCCTGTGTCCCTGTCCTGTGTCCTGTGCCTCTGTCTCTGTGCTGTGCCTCAGTCCTCTATCCTGTGCCCCAGTCCTCTGTCCTGTGCCCTTGTCCTTTGCCCTTGTCCTCTGTCCCTGTCCTGTGCCCCAGTCCTCTGTCCTGTGCCCCTGTCCTCTGTATTGTGCCCCTGTCCTCTATCCTGGGCCCTTGTCCTCTGCCCTGTGACCCAGTTCTCTGTCCTGTGCCCCTGTCCATGTGCCTTTATCCTCTCCTCTGTCCTGAGCCTCTGTTTTGTGCCCCTGTCCTGTGGCCCTCGCCTCTTTCCTGTGCTCCTGTCCTCTGTCCTGTGCCCCTGTCCTCTGTATTGTGCCCCTATCCTCTTACCTGGGCCCTTGTCCTCTGCCCTGTGACCCAGTCCTCTGTCCTGTGCCCCTGTCCGTGTGCTCTGTCTTGTGCCCTTATCTTCTCCTCTGTCCTGAGCCTCTGTCTTGAGCCCCTGTCCTGTGGCCCTCTCCTCTTTCCTGTGCTCCTGTCCTCTGTCCTGTGCCCCTGTCCTCTGTCCTGTGGCCCTGTCCTGTGTCCTTATCCTCTCCTCTTTCCTGAGCCCCTGTCTTCTTTGTTGTGCCCCTGTCCTGTGCCCCTGTCTTCACGTGCCTTCTTCCTCCTGTGCTTTTGTGTCTCTGCCCCCCATTCCGTCTCTCTGCTCTCCCCTCTGTTACAGTGCCCCCCTTCCCTGTGTCAGCTCCCTCCTTCTGTGTCTCTGCCCTTCATTCCCTCCTTCCGAGCTGTGACAGCTCCGTGTCATAGGTAGGAAGAAGTGAAGACTACAGGAGGCGGAGTTCCAGTGATGTATGGTCATGTGTGTGATCACATGACTGTGACATCACCAAAGGTCCTGTCGGAATAGGTGGGGGAGTGTCTATCCGCAGCTTACTGCGCATGCTGGCGCGTCGGTAGACCACGGCTGGTCGCGAGGATCGGCGGAGAGGCTCGCAGCGGTGGATTGTCGGTAAGACGGCGCTCGCGATGGCGCATGCACGCCATTGCTCGCGCTGCGTGTGGTCGTAGTGGCGTTAATTGCGGCTCGCGATGGCACGCATGCGCGCCATCGCTCGCGGTGCTAGCATCCGGCCACGGTGCATGCCGGAATAGCGGCACAGTGGCCGGATGCGAGACACTGGCAATTTATTATATAGGATTTTCCTGCTTGTTACATTCATAAAAAATAAATAAAACATATTTTATTGGTAAAAATGAAGAAAAGCTGCACTCACCAAAGAAGATGCAAGACAGTCCTTTATTGGAGTTGCCAAGACATAGTGCAGGGAGGGGGGGAGACCAAAGTGACTACGGCACCGTTTCGGGCTCTCGCCCTTCAACCCGTAGTCACTTTGGTCTCCCCCCCTCCCTGCACTATGTCTTGGCAACTCCAATAAAGGACCGTCTTGCATCTTCTTTGGTGAGTGCAGCTTTTCTTCATTTTTACCAAGATTGTGGTTTTTGCTTTGCTAGCACCCCAAAGAAATCTCTGTGGCGTCTGTCATTTACCTCCTAATTGGAGTTCCCCCAGAAGGTGGTGCCCCTATTTTCTTCCTCTTTTGCCTGGAAAACACATTTTATGTATTTGTACAGTATGAGGAACTCACCTTACATTATGAAGATTTTCACACTCAAGAGCAGATTTAAGACCATAGTTTTAATAAACAATGTCCTTATTCCCAGTACCGTTAAGGAAAGAGTATTCATCTGCTTGATGTATTGAGCTGGAAGACAGAAAACAGTTGCATTTCTTTTTTTTAGACGTCGTTCATATTGGAAGCTGAAATATTTTTTTCATTGATTACTGTTTCATATTTTTATGTACCGTATTTTTTGGATTATAAAATGCACTTTTGTTCCCTCAAATTTTGGGGGAAAGTTGGGGGTACTTTTTATAATCCAAATATACATGTGCTGTAGGGGGGGGGCGCTTTGGAGCTGTGTCCGGGGGCTGGATATGACTGCAGAGGCAGCATGAAGTCATGTGCTCCCGCTCATTAGCCTCATATAATATGCATTGTACCCAGGGCCGCCATTAGAGGGTTACAGGTCCATGATGAGTAAGGGGCCCGGGGTCTGACAGCAGGGGGCGTGGCCATTGGATCAGGGGCAGGGGGGCCCGGCCATGAGCCCGAGACTGCATGGGGCATGGCCTCCACCCCCGGCCCCGCCCCCTCACATCTTGCATGGGCCCTCTCTTGTCGATCACCACCTGGCCACGCCCCCTCACCTCTTGAGCAGGCTCTGTCCATCACCGCATCACCTGAAGTCACAGGGCCTGGAAGAGAGGTGAGGGGGCGGGCCCCGATCTCCTCACCTCATCTGACTCTTCAGCAGCTGGAGCCCAGCTTCAGGCATCGGCAGGATGCAAGACTGCACTGAAGTCACAGAGCCTCAGCTGCTGCTGCTGCTGGTGAGTATACTCCTCTGTCTATCTCTCTGTATGCCTCTCTCTGACTGTCTCTATGACTGTCTCTCTTTCTCTCTTGGACTCTGCCTTTCTCTGACTGTCTGTCTCTCTGACTGTCTGTCTCTCTGACTGTCTGTCTCTCTCTCTGACTGTCTTTCTATCTGTCTCTCTCTCTGACTGTCTCTCTCTGACTGTCTCTCTCTGACTGTCTCTCTCTGACTGTCTGTCTCTGACTGTCTGTCTCTCTCTGACTTTTTTCACATCAAGAGTTTTGTAAAAAAAAGATTTACGTTAACGTTTCGGCCTTTTCTCGGCCTTCTTCAAGAATCTTAATACAAAAAATCAAAAAGACAAAACAATATGTCAAGGTTTGAGTAAAATTACATAATCAAGTTAGTTACAATCCACTTATGCATAGTAACATGTGATATAAATAAAAATAAATACACAAGATATATAAGGAGGTCCATCTCAAAAAGGAGAGAAAAAAAGAAGGAAAAAGAAAGAAAAGAAACAGAGAGGATAGTAAGGAAAAAATTATGTATAAACTATGTAAAAAACTTTTTTTTACCTATGTATTTATCACTAGTGTTCCACCATGAGCTATAATATAATGATCTCATGAACTAAAATATGAATAAATAAATAAATTGTACTTACTAATGATTTTTATCTAATGAGAATATCAAATAATAATTATTTATCAAAAAAACTTTCATAGTAAATTCCTGCTAACATAGATGAAAAAAAATCATCATATATCCATCATCTCTCAAATGAAACTCCAAGACTAAAGTCATAATTCACAATATGCTACTGTATTTCATCAATAATTATAATGACCAAAATATAAATAAAAATATGAAGACAGTACCTGGAAGTCATATATGGCATGTGTATCTATCCACTATATAGTCATCTGGTGGATCTAGATGTTCGGTCTATACATAGAGAAACTCCCCTTTAATATAAAGCTAAATGAATATATCCTCATCAAAAAATACTATTTTATACTCTCTGTATATTATTTTGTCCATAATATGCAAGGATAAATGTCAAAGCATAAATCAAAAGGTCCTTACTTAATATAAGCAGAGTCAATTGCCCATACACATACATACCAATGCAGGGGGAAATGCCCATGTAACCTAATAATAAAGTAAAGATTCCTCAATCAATCTAATGCAAAGTCCTGTGTTCAATTTGAGCTCAAACAGAATACCAATCTCCCTTTACCTGATGTGAGCAATGTGCTGTCCTCAGTGGTGTGCGGCGCTATTCAGTAAAGCGCTGGTATTTATAGAGCAAAGGCGGGACATACACGCGACGTCACTTCCGCCCTATGGAACGCATAGAGGAGTATTTGACACGCATGCTTGCGCATGCGCAGTAAGAAAAGTCGGAGTAGAAGTTGAAAATGAAAGTAAACATCGTAAAGAATCACATGATTCTAAACATAGAACAGGGATCTGCAAGCCATCAAGCGCCATCTAATGGATCAGATCAGTAATGCATCTGGAAATAGAGCAGTAATTAGTGTGTGCATTGTTAGTGTCTTATATCCATCTATAGGTATTTTATATAAATTTTAATAGAACAAACAATGAATAATGTTATTAAAATGGAAAAGATATTCCCAAATATAGGTGAAATAGAGTAACAATCCAATTATATTAGTAAAAATAGAAGACCACCACCAAATGTTATATTTGTTATATACCACAAGGGGAAAGAAATTACTATGAATAAACTAAAGAATAATTTTTTTCTTTTTAAAGATACTTATTACATTCAAAAACAGGGGACTGCAATGGGATCGAATATGACACCTCTGTACGCCAACATATTTATGGGGAAATTTGAGGAAGATCACATATATAATCACCCTTTAGTAGCGGCGCATGTAATTATGTGGCGCCGCTACATAGACGATATTTTTGTTCTTTGGCATGGGACCGTTGGAGAATTGACAACCTTTTTTGACGACATCAATTTCCTAATACCGAAACTCACTTTTTCAATCCATCATGATAGACACCAAATTAGTTTTTTGGATACACTGGTGATGGTAAACCCTGATGCTTCTTTGTCGACCGACCTCTTCATCAAGGATACAGATAAGAACAGTCTATTGCATTACCAAAGCTGCCATCTTTGCCACATTAAGAAATCTCTTCCTATCTCACAACATACCAGGATTGACCGTATTGTTTCAGAATCTAAACAGCGGAAAATAAGACATGATGAAATTACTTCTAAGTTCACCGATAGAGGTTACCCAATACAGATAGCATCAGGACAAGGAGATCCCAGAGACAGGACATGAAAAGAATGCCATTTATATCTATGTATCATCCATTTAATCCTTTAATAAGATCCGTAATTATGAAACATTGGCCAATGCTGTATCGGAGTTATCCCTCTGTTGAAGAATTTGGAAGTCAACCCTTATTTTGTTATAAGAGAGCACCGAACTTGAAACAAAGTTTAGTTAGAGCGGATATCGGGTCCTCGATCAAGATGCTACAACAACTTACGTTATCAACAGCTAAAAAAGCAACATTCCCATGTTTGAACTGCAATCAGTGTAACAACATTATAAATGGAGAAAATTTTGTGCATCCACAAACTGGAAGAAGTTTTCCTATACGTGGCTATTTTACATGCAATTCTACATTTGTTGTATATATCATTAAATGCCCGTGCGGTCGCGTTTATGTTGAGGAAACGACCCAGCATGTGTGCGACCGCATTAGCAAGCACAAGTCTACCATTAGGTGCAGGCATACTTTGTTGTCTGTACCTTACCATTTTGTGCAACACAATCATAGCATCTCACAGTTACGCTTTCAGGTAATTGACAGCGTCCCTCCAATGAGAAGGGGAGGAAATAGGATACAGAGGCTCAAGGAACGAGAGGCCTTCTGGATCCATACCCTCCAAACCCTGGAACCGGCTGGTCTGAACCGTGAATATGAAACTTATGTTTAATTCTTTGTTCCTTTAATAACTCACTGACTCAAAAAATAGAATTTTTTCCACCACCGGATGTGTAGGATGCAAGATAATGAGGGATTATAACTGGTGTTGTTTATAATCTATTTACTGAAATAATAACCTAATTTTAGTTTATTCATAGTAATTTCTTTCCCCTTGTGGTATATAACAAATATAACATTTGGTGGTGGTCTTCTATTTTTATTAATATAATTGTATTGTTACTCTATTTCTCCTATATTTGGGAATATCTTTTCCATTTTAATAACATTATTCATTGTTTGTTCTATTAAAATTCATATAAAATACCTATAGATGGATATTAGGCACTAACAATGCACACACTAATTACTGCTCTTTCTATTTCCAGATGCATTACTGATCTGATCCATTAGATGGCGCTTGATGGCTTGCAGATCCCTGTTCTATGTTTAGAATCATGTGATACGATGTTTACTTTCATTTTCAACTTCTACTCTGACTTTTCTTACTGCGCATGCGCAAGCATGCGTGTCAAATACTCCTCTATGCGTTCCATAGGGCGGAAGTGACGTCGCGTGTATGTCCCGCCTTTGCTCTATAAATACCAGCGCTTTACTGAATAGCGCCGCACACCACTGAGGACAGCACATTGCTCACATCAGGTAAAGGGAGATTGGTATTCTGTTTGAGCTCAAATTGAACACAGGTCTTTGCATTAGATTGATTGAGGAATCTTTACTTTATTATTAGGTTACATGGGCATTTCCCCCTGCATTAGTATGTATGTGTATGGGCAATTGACTCTGCTTATATTAAGTAAGGACCTTTTGATTTATGCTTTGACATTTATCCTTGCATATTATGGACAAAATAATATACAGAGAGTATAAAATAGTATTTTTTGATGAGGATATATTCATTTAGCTTTATAGTAAAGGGGAGTTTCTCTATGCATAGACCGAACATCTAGATCCACCAGATTACTACCCAATATCTCCACCATCCCCTTGCAGCCCCAAATATACCCATGCAAAGTATCCCCCCACAGGTCCTACTTTTGGGGAAACAGGGTATATAGTGGATAGATACACATGCCATATATGACTTCCAGGTACTGTCTTCATATTTTTATTTATATTTTGGTCATTATAATTATTGATGAAATACAGTAGCATATTGTGAATTATGACTTTAGTCTTGGAGTTTCATTTGAGAGATGATGGATATATGATGATTTTTTTCATCTATGTTAGGCGGCCGTCACACGCACAGATATCTTGCCCGATATCGTTTAAGCGATCTCCTTTTTGATCGCTTAAGCGATATCGGGCTTAAAATCGATGCATGTAATCAAGCGATTTACGATGTTAAATCGCTTGATCGTGACATCGCTGATCTGAGGTCCGGTTCTCAGATCTAGCGATGAACGATGTCACGATCTCCTTCATCGTGGTGTATGACACCACGATGAACCATCTCCCAGCGGCAGAGCCTATGCTGGGAGATGGTAACTATGGTACACGTCGGGTTACTAAGCGACGCGCGGCGCCTAGTTACCCGATGTGTACCATAGTTACCAGCGAGATCGCGGCTCCACATCGCTGGTGAGTCTGTCTGTGTGACATCTCACCAGCGATGTGAGCGATATTGTAAGCGATTGCGCGTGCACGTGATCGCTTACAATATCGCTAAAGATATCTGTGCGTGTGACGGCCGCCTTAGCAGGACTTTACTATGGAAGTTTTTTTGCTAAATTATTATTATTTGATATTCTCATTAGATAAAAATCATTAGTAAGTACAATTTATTTATTTATTCATTCATATTTTAGTTCATGAGATCATTTTATTATAGCTCATGGTGGAACACTAGTGATAAATACATAGGTAAAAAAAGTTTTTTACATAGTTTATACATACCATAACTAGATGGCGGCCCGATTCTAAAGAATCGGGTAGTCTAGAATCCATATATAGTTTATTTACTAAGAGTTAGGGGAGTGTGGTGAAATGAATTGTGTGTATACATGTGGCTCAGTGGGTAGCAGAGTATACGGTGGCTCAGTGGTTAGCAGTGAGTGCGGTGGCTCAGTGGTTAGCAGTGAGTGGGGTGGCTCAGTGGTTAGCAGTGAGTGCGGTGGCTCAGTGGTTAGCAGTGAGTGCGGTGGCTCAGTGGTTAGCAGTGAGTGCGGTGGCTCAGTGGTTAGCAGTGAGTGCCGTGGCTCAGTGGTTAGCAGTGAGTGCGGTGAGATTGGTCAGCACAGTGGCGTGGGCAGAGTGGGCAGGGCAGCGCCGTGGGAAGAGTGGTCAGCGCAGCGCCGTGGGCAGAGTGGTCAGCACACACATACACACACACACTCCGCTATAGTTAGCACCGACCCTGCATCTTCCCCGCTGGCTGGATCCTGAGTTGACATTTCGCCGCCGGCGGACGACTGGATCCAATATGGCGTTCGGGAAGTTTGGGAAGACTTCTTGGACGCTATATTGGATCCAGTAGTTCGGGGGTGGCGACATGTCGACTGAGGATCTAAGCGGCTGATGCAGGGTCGGTGGTAAGTATAGCGAATGTGTGTGTGTGTGTGTTGTATGTGTGCGGACAAAGTGAGGGAAGTGACTACATACACACATATATACACATACTGTACATTGCATATGGAGGGGTGAGGAGAGCGGAGGCTGGAGGGGTGAGGAGGGGTGAGGAGAGCGGAGGCTGGAGGGGTGAGGAGAGGTGAGGACAGGGGAGGCTGGAGGGGTGAGGAGAGGTGAGGACAGGGGAGGCTGGAGGGGTGAGGAGGGGTGAGGACAGGGGAGGCTGGAGGGCAGAGGACAGGGGAGGCTGGAGGACAGAGGACAGGGGAGGCTGGAGTGCACAGGACAGGGGAGGCTGGAGGGCACAGGACAGGGGAGGCTGGAGGGCAGAGGACAGGAGAGGCTGGAGGGCAGAGGACAGGGGAGGCTGGAGGGCAGAGGACAGGGAAGGGCGGAGGGCAGAGGGGAGAGCGGAGGCTGGAGGGGAGAGCGGAGGCTGGAGGGGAGAGCGGAGGCGGGAGGGGAGAGTGGTGGTGGGAGGGGAGAGCGGAGGCTGGAGGGCGGAGGCTGGAGGGAGAGCGGAGGCTGGAGGAGAGAGCGGAGGCTGGAGGGAGAGAGGCTGGAGGGGAGAGCGGAGGCTGGAGGGGAGAGGCGGGAGGGGAGAGCGAGGCGGGAGGGAGAGCGGAGGCGGGAGGGGAGAGGGAAGGGAAGAGGAGGCTGGAGGGAGAGGGAGGAGGAGAGCGGAGGGGAGGAGAGGGAGGCGGAGGTGAGAGCGGAGGCAGGAGGGAGAGGCGGAGAGGAGGGCGGAGGCTGGAGGGAGAGCGGAGGCTGGAGGGCGGAGGCTGGAGGGAGAGCGGAGGCTGGAGGGGAGAGCGGAGGCGGGAGGGCAAGGCGGAGGGGAGAGCGGGCTAGGGGGGAGGGAGGCTGGAGGGGAGAGGAGGCTGGAGGGAGAGCGGAGGCTGGAGGGGAGAGGCTGGATGGAAGCGGAGGCTGGAGGGAGAGGCGGAGGGGAGAGCGGAGGCTGGAGGGGAGAGCGGAGCTGGAGGGGAGAGCGGAGGCAGGAAGGGAGAGACGAGGGAGGGGAGCGGGAGGAGAGGCTGGAGGGAAGAGCGAGGCTGGAGGGGAGAGCGGAGGCGGAGGGAGGCGGGGAGGGAGAGCAGGAGGAGCGGAGGGGAGAGCGGTGGGGGAGGTGGAGCAGAGGCTGGAGGGCGGAGGCTGGAGGGAGAGCGGAGGCTGGAGGAGGAGAGCGGAGGCTGGAGGGGAGAGCTGGAGGGGAGAGCGGAGGCTGGAGGGGAGAGGCGGGAGGGGAGAGCGGAGGCGGGAGGGGAGAGCGGAGGCGGGAGGGGAGAGGCTGGAGAGGGAGAGCGAGGCTGGAGGGGAGAGCGGAGGGGAGAGGGAGAGCTGAGGAGAGCGGGAGGCGAGGAAGCGGGAGGCTGGGAGAGAGGAAGGGAGGCGGAGAGGGGAGAGCGGAGGCGAGAGGGGACGGAGCTGGAGGGGAGAGCGGAGGCTGGAGGGAGAGCGGAGGCTGGAGGGGAGAGCGGAAGGCTGGAGGGGAGAGCGGAGGCTGGAGGCAGAGGCTGGAGGGAGAGCGAGCTGGAGGGGAGGAGGGAGGCTGGAGGGGAGAGCGGAGGCGGAGGGGAGGAGGCTGGAGGGGAGGGCGAGGCTGGACGGGAGAGCGAGGCTGGAGGGCGGAGGCTGGAGGGGAGAGCGAGGCTGGAGGGGAGGCGGTAGGCGGAGGGGAGAGCGGAGGGGGAGAGTGGAGGCGGGAGGGAGAGGCTGAGTGGAGGGAGAGGCTGGAGGGGAGAGCGGAGGGAGGGAGAGCGGAGGCGGAGGGAGAGCGAGGTGGAGGGGAGGAGCGGAGGCGGAGGCGGAGGGAGGGCTGGAGGGAGAGCGGAGGCTGGAGGGGAGGAGCGGAGAGAGCTGGAGGGGAGGCGGAGGCTGGGGAGGGGAGGAGCGGAGGGGAGAGGGAGAGGCGGAGGGGGAGGGGGAGAGCAGAAGGCTGGAGGGGAGAGCGGAGGCTGGAGGGAGAGGCGGAGGGGAGCGAGGCTGGAGGGTGAGAGCGAGGCGGAGGGGGAGAGCGGAGGCTGGAGAGGAGAAGGAGGCTGGAGGGAGAGACGGAGGCTGGAGGGAGAGACAGGGAGGCGGAGGGCGGAGGGAGAGCGGAGGCTGAGGGGAGAGCGGAGGCTGGAGGGGAGAGCGGAGGCTGGAGGGGAGAGCGGAGGCTGGAGGGGAGAGCGAGGCTGGAGGGGAGAGGCTGGAGGGAGAGCGGAGGCTGGAGGGGAGCGAGGCTGGAGGGGAGAGCAGAGGCTGGAGGGAGAGGGAGGCTGGAGGGAGAGGGAGGGAGAGCGGAGGCTGGAGGGAGAGGCTGGAGGGGAGGGAGGGCTGGAGGGGAGAGCGGAGGGGGAGGGGAGCTGAGGGGAGAGCGGAGGCTGGAGGGAGGAGGCGGAGGGAAGAGGTGGAGGGGAGGGGAGAGGCTGGAGGGGAGAGCGGAGGCTGGAGGGGAGAGCGGAGGGGGAGGGGAGAGGCTGGAAGGAGAGCGGAAGGCTGGAGAGGGGGGAGGCGAGGGAGAGAGCGGAGCTGGAGGGGAGCGGAGGCAGAGAGGTGGGAGGAAGGAGGCTGGAGGGCAGGAGGCGAGGGGAGAGCAGAGGCTGGAGGGAGGGGAGGCGGGAGGGGAGGCAGGGAGGAGGAGAGGCTGGAGGTGGAAAGCAGGAGGCTGGAGGGAGGCGGAGGCTGAGGGAGGGAGGCTGAGGAGGGGAGCGAAGAGCTGGAGGGCAGGGGAGGCGTGAGAGTGGAGGGAGGCGGAGTGGGAGAGGCTGGAGGAGGGAGGCTGAGAGGCTGGAGGGAGAGAGCGTAGCTGGGTGGGTGCAGATCACTGCGAGGGCGGCAGGCTGGGGAGGAGAGGAGGAGGCGGGCAGGGAGAGGACGGAAGGCCGCGAGTCCTATCTCGAGGCGAGCGGGCTGGAGGGAAAGTGGAGGCTGGAGGGTAGAGTGGAGGCTGGAGGGGAGAGCGGAGGCGGAGGGGAGAGGCTGGAGGGGAGAGGAGAGGCTGGAGGGGAGGAGAGGGGAGGCTGGAGGGGAGAGCGGAGGCTGGAGGGGAGGGGCAGGAGGGAAGAGAGGTGGGTGGAGGGAGAGCGGAGGCTGGAGGGGAGAGCGGAGGCTGGAGGGGAGAGCGGAGGCGGGAGGGGAGAGGCTGCAGGGCAGGGAAGGCTGGAGAGGCTGGGGAGGCAGGGGAGGCTGGAGAGGCTGGGGAGGCAGGGGAGGCAGGAGAGGCTGGGGAGGCTGAAGAGGCTGGAGGGCAGGGGAGGCTGGAGGGCAGGAGAGGCTGGAGGGCAGGGGAGGCTGGAGGGCAGGGGAGGCTGGAGAGGATGGAGGGCAGGGGAGGCTGGAAAGCAAGGGAGGCTGGAGGGCAGGGGAGGCTGCAGGGCAGGGGAGGCTGGAGGGCAGGGGAGGCTGAAGAGGCTGGAGGGCAGGGGAGGCTGGAGAGGCTGGAGGGCAGGGGAGGCTGGAGGGCAGGGGAGGCTGGAGGTCAGGGGAGGCTGGAGAGGCTGGAGGGCAGAGGCGTAGCTGGGTGGGTGCAGACTCACCGCGACCGGCGTGCGGCTGGTGTAGGAGGAGAGGAGGGGCGGGCAGAGGTGCAGGACAGGAAGTCCCGTCCTCCCTACTCTCCGGGCGCGCGGCGGCGCGGCTGGCAGCACGGGGTCCCCCAGGGGGTGGGGGCAATGGGCCCCTCATGGCTTGGGGCACGGGGCGCTCTGCCCCCCTGCCCCCCGCTAGGTACGGTGGTGGGTGGAGGGGAGAGGCTGGAGGGCGGACGGAACTTCCGAGAGCGGAACGTTCCTCCGCAGCTCCTTGTAGCCGGGGGACCGCGCAGTGGTGACATCAGGACCAATGTGTCCAAAGGCCATCACGGAAGTAGTATTTCGGAAGTGACCTTCGGCTTTTATTATATATGATGATTTTTTCCTTACTATCCTCTCTGTTTCTTTTCTGTCTTTTTCCTTCTTTTTTTCTCTCCTTTTCGAGATGGACTTCCTTATATATCTTGTGTATTTATTTTTATTTATATCACATGTTACTATGCATAAGTGGATTGTAACTAAATATACAGCCATTGTTATCTCCAGTCAAAGAACAGCCCCTGGATTGCTAGGATTCTTGATACAGAAATCACAGCTGGCCAAAGAACTGTTTAAAGAATTTTCTATAAGAAGTAAAACTGTTTTAGCAGTTTGGCTGAGTCACAGCCCCCAGCCATTTTTTAACCTAAAATTTTTTATCTAAATCTTATTGCAAAATTTTAAAGTTGACAAATGTAATGATAGTCTTAATTTTTTTAATAAATTTGTGTAAATCTGTATACAAAAAATCCACCTTTTTCCCCCTCTCTCTTTTTTTGCTGTGCAATCAAACGTTTTCCATCTATCAGGTGTAGTTACATTAGTTAGCGCTGGGTCCATCACTATTCTTATTTAAACTATTAATCATAAGGTACGAGAGCACAGGTGCACTTAGGACCTCCTAGCAGCAACTTTTGGGGTCCACCCCCCAAACTCCCCCATCCCCCCCCCTCCCGTTCCTTTTGGGAAAGTAGCTTGCTCCATTGTGAAAATCTTATTATTTAACTTGATTATGTAATTTTTCTCAAACCTTGACATATTGTTTTTTCTTTTTGATTTTTTGTATTAAGATTCTTGAAGAAGGTCGAGAAAATGCCGAAACGTTAACGTAAATCTTTATTTTACAAAACACTTGATGTGAAAAAAGTCAGAGAGAGACAGACAGTCAGAGAGGGACAGTCAGAGAGAGACAGTCAGAGAGAGACGGAGACAGATAGAAAGACAGTCAGAGAGAGAGACAGACAGTCAGAGAAAGGCAGAGTCCGAGAGAGAAAGAGAGACAGTCAGAGAGAGACAGTCAGAGAGAGACAGACAAGACAGGCAGAGAGACAGACAAGACAGGCTGAGAGAGACAGTTAGTCTTGTCTGTCTCTCTGACTGTCTCTCTCTAACTCTCTCTCTGAGTGACGGTGTCTGTCTGTCTCTCTGACTGTCTCTCTCTGACTGACGGTGTCTGTCTTTCTGACTGTATCTGTCTCTCTCTCTGACTGACGGTGTCTGTCTCTCTCTGACTGACGGTGTCTGTCTGTCTCTCTCTGACTGACGGTGTCTGTCTCTCTCTCTCTGACTGACGGTGTCTGTCTCTCTCTCTGACTGACGTTGTCTGTCTCTCTCTCTCTGACTGACGGTGTCTGTCTCTCTCTCAATTCAATTCAATTCAATTCAAATGAGCTTTATTGGCAGGACTAAGTACATATCAGTATTGCCAAAGCAAATGGTAAAAATAGGGGAACGGGGGTAGGGAGTGCGTCTCTCTCTCTCACTGATGGTGTCTGTCTCTCTCTCTCTGACTGACGGTGTCTGTCTCTCTCTCTCTGACTGATGGTATCTCTCTGTCTGTCTCTGTCTTTAAAGATACATGAACTCAGTGGTCATATTAGGAGCACTAGGTAGCAAGGAACTCTCAAAGGGAATTTTCTTATAGACCTGTTTATTATTACTATTATGATTTTCCACTATGCGTGGGGAAAACCCCACCTGAGGAAGACAACAGGCCGCTGTTGAAACGCGTAGTGGAAAATCATACTAATAATAAGAAACAGGTCTGTAAGAAAATTCCCTTTGAGAGTTCCTTGCTTCCTAGTACTCCTATTATGACCACTGAGTTCATGTATCTTTAATTTCATTGTTCTCATCCCTGAGATTGTGGCCAGAGCGGATTGGAGCTATCAGAGAGCTCTCAACAGCCTTTCAGGACCTTGCATGACAAGTTCCGGTGATGAGGACGTCAGGTGATCGGGATCTCG
The DNA here is from genome assembly GCA_033576535.1 of Allobates femoralis. NCBI lineage: Eukaryota > Metazoa > Chordata > Amphibia > Anura > Aromobatidae > Allobates > Allobates femoralis. The sequence goes on along the minus strand of JARQOC010000003.1, from coordinate 592,463,473 downwards.
CACGTGACCGCACCAGGAAGAAAGACGCCTCGGAGCAGTCTTGCAGCAGCCCACGGTCCTCCCCCACCGTGCGAATACCAGTGTTGAGCAAGGGTGCAAAACCGGAATAGGTAAGAGGCAAACCCCCCACCTTATAAAACTTTCCCCCACTAGACCACCGGGTCCTTTTCAAGGTGCGCCTCTCTATTTTTATTTTTGCATGTCTGTCTCTCTCTCTGCCTGTCTGTCTCTGTCTATGTCTGTCTCTGTCTATGTCTGTCTCTGTCTATGTCTGTCTCTGTTTGTCTGTCTGTCTCTGTTTGTCTGTCTGTCTCTGTCTGTCTATGTCTGTCTATGTCTGTCTCTGTCTGTCTCTGTCTATGTCTGTCTGTCTGTCTGTCTCTGTTTGTCTGTCTGTCTCTGTTTGTCTGTCTGTCTCTGTCTATGTCTGTCTATGTCTGTCTCTGTCTATGTCTGTCTCTGTCTGTCTCTATTTGTCTTTATCTATGTCTGTCTCTGTTTGTCTGTCTGTCTCTGTCTATGTCTGTCTGTCTGTCTCTGTTTGTCTGTCTCTGTATCCGTCTGACTGTCTGTCTGTCTCTGTCTGTCTGTCTCTGTCTGTCTGTATGTCTCTCTCTCTCTGCCTGCCTCTCTCTGTCGCTACACTTCACTATAGTCTATATACAGATCCACACTGGATGCTGTATTTGTATATCTATATACTGTATGTATATAGTGTGGACCTGAATATACAGTAGAGTGCTGTCTGTGTATGCAAGATATAGAGCAGCCAGTCTCTGCATACGGCCAGCAGTCTCTGTGTATACGTCCTGCACAGTCTCCAATGTGTATTTATCCCACAGCAATGATGTGCATACAACCCGCAGCAGTCTCTGCAGCCGTCGCCATTGTGCATTTGTCCCACAGTCATCTCTATTGTGCATTTATCCTGCAGCTGTCTCCATTGTGTATACAGGCAGCAGCAGTCTCTATTGTGTATTCTCTATTGTGTGTGTATAGCCCGCAGCCGTCTCCATTGTCTAAACAGCCCGTAGCCATCTCTATTGTGCATACAGCTAGCAGCCGTCTCTAATGTGTATTCTTTATTGTGCATACAGCTATTGTGTATTCAGCCAGTAGCAGTCTCAAGTGTGTGTGTGTAATATATAATAGAGTGTAAAAAAAAAAAGGAAAAACAGCACAAAAAAATAGAAAAATGTGGACTTTATTGCCCAATGTGTGGCCATTGGACAATAAAGTCCACTTTTTTCTATTTTTTTGTGCTGTTTTTCCTTTTTTTACCCTCTTGTAGGGAACCATCTGGATTGCTGGTTGGGAAAGCTTAGCACATAAATTGAGGTAATTTTTGGTGCTGTTCCCATTTTTCACTAAAAATGTTATGTATGTTTAGTTGGAGGTTGAGCATGGGTGGGGGCTGGGCGGAGTCTCAGGCGGGCCCCAAAATTTTGGCAGTAAGGGGCCCCGAAATTCCTAGTGGCAGCCCTGATGGCACCCTCTGTCTATCACCTCGGTGCTGAAGCCGCGCTGAGATGTGGATAGGGGAGCGGCGCATATTACATGTGCCTGCACTCACCCACCCATCCTGGATATGCCTCCTGTCACTGTGTATGCTGCCCTCCTCGGTGTCTCTTCCTGTGCCCAATCCGATATGTGACCGGTGCGCACAGGATGTCATCACTGTGCTGTCCTGATCACATGACAGGATGCCAGCACAGGCACAGGAAGAGACACTGAGGAGCTGGGAGCAACAGAGCCAGCGGTGTAAGGTCAGTTAAAAGCATTTGTTATTTACTATGTGCGTGCCAGCAGGGGGCATATGTGCCTGCACAGGGGGCATATGTGGCAGCACAATGGTCTATATGTGCCAGCAGAGGGAGCTATATGAGCCAGCACAGGGGCACATATGTGCAAGCACAAAGGGCTATATGTGCCAACACATGGGGGCATATGTGCCAGCACAATGGGCTATATGTGCCAGCACAGGGAGGCATATATTCCAGCACAATGGGCTATATGTGCTAGCACAATTGACTATATGTGCCAGCACAATAGGCTATATATTCCAGCACAATGGGCTATATGTACCGGCACAGAGGGGCATATGTGCCAGCACAATGGGATATATGTACCAGCACAGGAGGGCATATGTGCCAGCACAATGGGCTATATGTGCTAGCACAGGAGGGCATATGTGCCAGCCCAGGGGGCTATATGTGCTAGCACAAGGGGGCCATATCCAGGATGGGGACTATATACCAGGATGGGGGCTATATATATACCAGGATGTCGAACATACTGTATATGATTTAGAAGACCGACACTGGCATTATAAGACGGACCCCATTTAACATAAAAAATAATTTTTTTACCTTTTTCTTCACCAAATTTGGGGTGCGCCCAGTGTAAAGCGCTGATAATTTGCCGAAAAATCGTCTGAGAGTGGTTGCCTGGTTTCACAGCACTGCTCTGAAACCAGGCGACCACTCTCAGGCGATATGTATACATCGCCCATGTAACATGACGATTGGAGATGCTACAGGCGATGGGAGCCATAGGCTCCCATGTTACAGGATCGCTGCTGAGGTTTGTAAACACCCCAATGGCGATGTTGCCTGTAACATTGCCAAAGCATCGCCGGAGGTATTGCCGCGTGTAAACATGTGACGGCGACACTGGCAGGGTGCCAAAAATGTGCGCACTCCTGTGAGTCGCCTGCGAAATCTCCGGTGATGTTCCCAGGTGTGACGGTACCCTAAGTCTACTTACGCCACCTTGGTGCTTTCCAGAAGCAAAGGTTTCCCTTTAAAACCCCACTCAGAGACTTCTCTTTTAAACAAATCAGATATCTTGCTTTGCATTGATGAGGGACAACTTAAGTCTCCAAATGGAATGTCTGGTTTGGCTTTGTACCTTAAAGTTTAACTGCACTTCAAATTTTTATATATTAATAATGTAGAGCAAGTAATTTTAATAAACTTTCAAACATACTTCATAAAAGAAATTTGGTAGAAAACCTTTCAAAAACCTTCTAGAAGATGTCCTCACTATGGTGTTTCTAAAGCTCATAGATAAGAGTGGGTGGGCCCTACACAGTGTGACTGGATACAGGAGATCAGTATATTAGATTACCTCAAACAAAGGATTCTAGGGTGTCAGCACAAAGGTACTGTGATTTTATCTCCTGTATTCAGATCACTCTACTCCATGCTAGAGCTGATGGCTCCCACACAGATCCTCAGATAATAACACGGAGCAGAGCATCCAAATCGAAAGAGATCACAGCAGCTTTGTTCTAACAGCCTGAGCTCCCTGTCCCTGAGATAAAGAGATACACCCAGCTGAGAACATTGTGTAGGTCCAACCCTTATATGGTTACATGGTCATATTTAATGTGTGGAACTTGAAAACAGATCTTACTGAAAATGAGCAAATGTCTGGTATATGATAGTGGGTATATTTGTGCATGGTTTAGGAAAGGATTTCTATCAGATTTCTCTTATGAAGTATATTTGAAAGTTTATTATAATCACTTGCTCTATATTATTAAATAAAAATGTAAATGCCGGTTACACTGAAAGTAATGTGGCAAAGTGCGTAAGGGTCAATAAATTGACTTTAAGGATTGCTACACAATAGTTGGCACAAATCTTCATGTCTTCTTTCTGCAGTAGATATTTATATGTTATTTTTCCCAAATTTACATTACACAGTTAAAAAGCTAAAAGTTATATACACTGATTTGAAACTCTCTACAAGGAGAAATATTCTACTTTCAACGCACAGTGCTTTTCACTGATGAGGGACAAACCACCCAAGGACATACCTGCAAATTGAGTGACTAGGTTGGGTTTTTATCCTGTCATAAAGCTATGATTATGATCAGTAAAGTGTTGATATTGAGTTTTTGGATTGCTGCTTCCATCCAGAGCTCAAGTTCACTTCCTCTCTGGGGAGACTATTTGCATATTAAATAATATGCAAATCAAATGCTCTAAGCAAGAGGTCTAACTGACCTGCATTGTTGTCTGATATAGTGCTAGATTTCAAGTCCACTTCAAAGAGGATAGTTGCTTATTTAAAATCCCAGAGAAGCATTGCATGGCCTATAAGTCTCCTTATGCCAGTTTTTCACTCTCCATAAGGAGAGGTATTCCACTTTAGACCCCCTCTCAGTGGCCTCTAACCTAACCAAATCAGACCACTTGCTTTGAGCTGCTAGGAAGGAAATGCTGAAACAAGTATTACCATCACTTTTAAGAGTTTGGACTACACAATCCTGGCCAAAGTGATGGTGATGAAGATGATCATGATCAGCAGCAGACTGGGGCCCACCAGGGAAATTGACTCCAGGGGTCCACCTACCTGGGCCCACCCATTCTTCAGCTATATGCAAATACCTTTATCCATTATAACTATTATAATGGAGCGTGGACTGTAAAACACAGGCGGCTCCTGCACATCACTATGCGCTCACCATTACTGCGATGTACAATTATTACTGTAATTTGCATTAAAGGGATTTTTTGGTGAAAACAAGTTATCAGCGATGCACAGGTTAGGAAGGATCACTTATTTATTGGTGGAATCCGCACCATCAGAAGAATGTGGAGCTTTGAGTATTTGGTGAGTTTTTTTACCTCAGTATTTGTAAGGCCGACTTCACACCACGTTGTGATCAGGTTCGGGGCTGTCAGATGTGAATCTGACAGCCCCGGACCCGATTTTGACATAATGCAGCCCTATGGTGCTGGACAGGGCCTGATGGCAGCTATTTGCCATCCGGTTTTGACCCTGTCCGGCAGCATCAGGCTGCAAACGATTTTTTGCCCCGGACACAAAAACGATGCCTGCATCATTTTTGTGTCCTGTGCGAAAAATTTAAGCAAACAAGATCCTACCGGATTCTCCCGGTTCCAGCACTATCCGGCACCCCCTAACATGAGAGTCTATGGGGCGACGGATCGTGCCGGACCTGACAGAGTCCGTCAGCTTCCCAGACGCCGGCTGCTGCAGTTCAGCGTGAGCTCCGCTGAATTTAAGTACCAGGAGCTGTCCCCTGTGAAGAGGTTCAGCACCATTTCAGTAGGGGACAGCTCCTGAAGCTGCGCTCTGCAGAATCTGGCTACAAACAGGACCGGAAGGCATATTAACCTTCCAGTTCTATTTGTCCAGACCTGTCAGGCTGTGTCCAGTGCCTCCTGCAAAGCACCGGACACGGCCTGACAGGGGAAAAAATGTGGTGTGAAGCCGGCCTAAGACAAAACCAGGAGTGGAGCAATCAGATTTTATTTTTTATGCATTTCTCACTCACTCCTGGTTTTGTCTTATAAATACTGAGATCACCAATGCTCAACTTGCTTTCTCTGGCAAACCTCTTCTTCTCTGCTGCTGGCTGTGCTGTGTCACAGGGCAGGGAGGGGTTAAACATCTAAGTATTTGATATACATTGGAAATAAAATAGTTTTCACTTATTGATATCAGATAAAACAAATGACCGACTAAAATCCACTCTACCAAGACCAATATTACCAGATAGAAGTCAGAAATACTACCACACCGTGACCAGATCACATATTACCACAACATAGTACCCAAATAATGCCACATACCAGATAAATACTGCCACACCATGACGAAAGCATATAATACCATCACATAGTGATCAAATCCTACCACATGCAAGGTATAAATACTGCCACACCATGAGACCACATAGTGACCGAATAATACCATATACAAGGGACAAATACTGTCATGTCATGACCAAAGCACATAATGCCACCACATATAATACTAAATTAATAGATATGTAAAAAAGCTCTGTGGGGAGGGGGTCAGTGTACAGGTAATACAGTGATCTTGCCGCCACCAGGAACCCGGCACCAGGCAGCTTCTTCCTCTGCAGCTCCCAGTCTCCCGCTCACCAGCACCAGGCAGCTTCTTCCTCTGCGGCTCCCGGTCTCCAGCACCAGGTACCCGGCACCAAGAAGCTTCTTTCTCCGCGGCTGCTGGTCTCCGGCACCAGGCAGCCGGCACCAGGCAGATTCTTCATTTGCGGATGCCAGTATCCGGCACCCAGCAGCTTTTCCTCTGCGGCTCCCTGTCTCTGGCACCAGGTACCCGGCAGCTTCATCCTCTGAAGCTCCCAGTCTTCGACACCCAGCAGAACCAGGCACCCAGCAGCACCACCAGGCACCAGGCAGCACCAGGCACCAGCAGGGGCCCGGCAGCACCAGGCATCACCAGGGGCCTGGCAGCACCAGGCACCACCAGGCCAGCACCAGCTACCATCAGATGTCTGGCAGCACCAGGCACCACCAGGGATCTGGCAGCACCAAGCACCACAAGGCACCCAGGGGCCTGGCAGCACCGGGCACCACCAGGGGCCCGGCAGCACCAAGCAATAAGGGGCCCGGCAGCACCAGGCACCCAGGGTACCAGCAGCACAAGGCACCACCAGGGGCCCGGCAGCACCAGGCACCACCAGGCACCACCAGGATGTCCGGCAGCACCAGGCACCACCAGGGGCCCAACAGCACCAGGCACCATCAGGGGCCCAGCAGCACCAGGCACCACCAGGCACCCAGGGGGCGCAGAAGCACCAGACACCACCAGGGGCCTGGCAGCACCACGCACCACCAGGGGCCCGGCAGAACCAGGCGCCACCAGGGGCCAGGCAGCACCAGGCATCACCAGGGGCCCAGCAGCCCCAGGCACCCAGGGGGCCTGGCAGTACCAGGCACCACCAGGGGACCCAGCACCACCAGACACCACCAGGCACCACTAGGGGGGCCCAGCAGCACCAGGCACCACCTGGGCCCGGCAACACCAGGCCCCTCCACCCCCCCTCCACCCTCAGGGGTTAATGTCTGGTGACGAGGGTCTGGATTCTGCTGGGACTCTAATTAGTCTGTCCCCGGATCCAAATGCAAAAGATTTTGCGCATCGATGAAGATGCTTTGCTCCTTTGGAGTATCTTTAGAGCAGACCTCTGATGCCCATGGAATAGAATGTGTGAACATCTCTGCAGAATTGCCGTTCTGTGTGTCCCCACAATCAGTTGTGTGGCTGGAGAGTCATGACATGGGGTGACATATGGATACTTGTGGTGCCACCTTTATACTTTCCATGAACTGTAGCAAAAGCTATTTTTGGGCCTCATCTAACCAACTCTTACCACTGTGCTGCTGGTAAACAAAAAAACTCGAGTAGGCTTTCCAGTAAAAGTAGCTGTCACTTCCCTTGAGATAAGATGAGCCAATGTTTGGTAAGTACAGTTTCCAGTAACATTAGCAGTAGCATCTACCCCACGTACACCTCGAACACCAATGCTGCTCCCTTTCTAACAACCTTTTCCGCTTCCCCTTTCCACCATGACCTTGGGATTTCCCACTCATGTTTTATGAGATTTGGAAAACACTTGTTGAAGGCCAAACACAGCTTTTTTAGTACAAACTGAAGAATTTGGCAATCACTGTTGAGAGACCAAACACAGCCTTTTTAGAGAAAAGTGAAGGATTTTGCAATCACTGCTTTGAGGCCAAACACAGCCTTTTTAGGGGAAACTGAAAAATTTTGCAATCATAGCTTTGAGGCAAAAAATGTTTTTTTTAATACAAACTAAAGGATATGACAATAACTTTTTAGAGGCCAAACAGCCTTTATAGGGTAAATTGAAGGATTTGACAATCACTGGCTAGAGGTCAAACACAGCTTTTTAGGGGAAACTGAACAATTTTGCAATCACTGCTTTGAGGCATATAAATCACTTTTTAGTACAAACTGAAGGATTTGGCAATCACTAGTTTGAGGCCAAACACAACCTTTTTTAGGGAAAACCCTAAGATTTGCCAATCACTTGCTGTATGCAAAAACCACAGCTATGGCAACTTGCACAGATTTAGTAATCACACTTTCTGTCAGCAAAAAGTTCCTATATCCAGATGGATCCCCTCCCCTCCTATTCTATCTAAAAAGTGATCGAATAGCTAACTATCTATTTTTGTAATATGGATTGAGCAGCATAAAGCAACAAGGAGCGGCAGAAGCACTGTACCTAACAGTAACACTCTGAAAATGGCGATGATGGCAGATATCCGCTTCTTATATCGCAAGTGACTCGTGACTTTGGCAGCCAATGAGATAAGCCGGAGAATGACACAATCTCTTGTATCTTCAACTTCTGGATGTTTTATGCACTCTGATTGGCTGCTGACCAGGAACATCCACACATAAAATGTTGGGGAAATAAATGGGGTCCGATGCTACTCTGACCGCTCTCCACCCATTCCCATCATCAAACACATCCTGCCCGCTATCCTACACTCTCAGAAGGTAGAAGAAAAGCAAGACTTAAATGTAGTAATGCCTTTTTTGTTTGATCAGTTAATAAACAAAACCACGTTTGCCGATGTTTTGTTAACTTGATCGTGTGTACGGTCCTGAACCAAATCTGCAATGTTCGTTCCGAATTTGAAATTGCTGCACATGTTTGAGGAAAGTTTACTCATCCATAGTGTAGACCTCCATCATCTGTGATTGCACTCGCCAGACTGTGCAAGTAGTGATGGGCGAGTCCTAAATTACTCGGAATCGCTTGACTCTAGCGAGTCCGAGCCAGGGACTCGCTACTCGTTGCGAGTCTAGCGAGTCCAATGTTAATGAATGGGGAAGCGAGTAATTGCGAGTAATGTGCGATTTACAAATTGCAGATGTGTCTCGGAATCTTCAGGCTCTATCTGCTAGGACTCGTTACTCTGCGAGTTTCCCAGCGTTTACTCGCACAGTAACCAGCCCAATGCAAATCAATGGCAATTCTAGTTTTGTTAGAGACTCTGACAAAACTAGGATTGCCATTGACTTGCGATGTCCTCTCTGCTACATCCCCTGTGCATAGATATAGATGTCTATGCACAGGGAATGAGCAGACTGAAAACAATCTCAGCTCTGCTACATCAGGCAGCAGGCGGGCTCTAGGACGCTGGAGCTGCACAGAGCAGACAGCTCTTACTCTGCGAGTTTCCCTGCTATCACTGGCACAGTAGCGAGTCCAATGCAAGACAATGGCAATCCTAGTTTTTGTCAGAGTCTCTGACAAAACTAGGATTGCCATTGATTTGCATTGGACTCGTTACTGTGCGAGTAAACGCTGGGAAACTCGCAGAGTACCGAGTCCTGCGAGTCCCTTACTACTCGCAGAGTAACGAGTCCTAGCGAGTAGATTCGCCCATCCCTATGTGCAAGAGATGTTATGTGGGCATCTTCATGCATTGCTTTTTCCTGCTTCCTCTTTGAAAGTAGCTCAACTGGGAAAAGTGGAAGAACTTCTACCCCTACAACTGCTCAACACCCTAGTTTTTCAGCAATATCTTCTGCTTCATGAGTGAGCACCAACTGGAGGAACTCAAGCCTGATTTGTGTAAGCCAATAACTATCCACAAACTCATCAGAGCTAAGGATGAAAAAGAGATACTATAATTCCAGGATTCCACGCGAAGACTTTGAAAACCATGTTTACTAATGTGCTGTCAAATTCGTTGATGAAAGGGTCCAGGGTCTTGTCATGTATAGTGAAACAGGGTGGGATGATTGTACGGTCCTTTTTTGCAATGCCCGCTACTGTCCAAAGTACCTTCTCTTAGAGAAAACATCTCTACACATCTTTTAGGATTGCTGTTTTGCACAGTGACTGCTGGTTGCCCTTGAGAACAACCTGAGGAGGTTTGGATCCAGACCAAGCCTATTGTACCATTTGGAACTTTACAGACTTTTCTCCCGGGATCATACCTTCAGAGCCATCCATCAGGCTTTGACACCTTATGAACTTTTTTAAGGATGCTATTTGGGTCACCATGAACTAGCTCATTTTTGAGGAGGGAGAGGATATTCATCTGAGACTGCCACAAGTTGATCCGCAGCCTGCTCAAAGACTATTTCATCTTAGAAGGTCCAGATGACGAGGATGATAATAAAACTTATCTCCCCCTTCTATTTGTTCCATGAGGAAGGAGCTCGGATAGAGGCTCTGAAACGCGTAGGATAGAATAAAGAAACATCTGCCCAGTTAACTCTTTGTTTCCTGGTGATTCCTGGTGGCAGCACGGGCAATTCGGCATTTTGTCCCATTACAGCATTCCTGTTTCCACGGTTATCGTGAAGGTGCGGCCCTGCAGCAGCCATTCTCTGCAAGCCATCTTACAGGCGATTATACCGGTTGTGGGTGACACAACCGAGCCAGGTGAGCAGTTCCTAATATACACCGCTACAACCCTTTGTTAAAAGGATAAGACCCAATGCGCATTTATCTCACGTTTACAGGTTGAATCCATCAGGCTTTGACACCTTATGAACTTTTTTAAGGATGCTATTTGGGTCACCATGAACTAGCTCATTTTGAGGAGGGAGAGGATATTCATCTGAGACTGCCACAAGTTGATCCGCAGCCTGCTCAAAGACTATTTCATCTTAGAAGGTCCAGATGACGAGGATGATAATAAAACTTATCTCCCCCTTCCCTTCCTTCTATTTGTGAGGTATTTCAATAAAGCTTATGACTTGTGATTTTCCCCCCTCTACCTCCTTCTTCCTTTTACCCTATTGTGCTGCGTGATTTGTTGTTCTTTATTGTTGAAATTGTTTTCTTTTAACCCCTTAAGGACCAAGACGCATTTTTGCAATTCTGACCAGTGTCACATTATGAGGTAATAACTCTGGAACGCTTCAACATATCCCAGTGATTTTAAGATTGTTTTTTCATGACATATTGTTTTTTCATGTTAGTGGTAAATTTAGGAAATTTTCTGCATTTCTTTGACCATAGAGAGTGTTTATATGCAGTGACAATTCAAAGCCATGACTGATATATCAGTCATTGGGCATTAAGAAGGTGGGTGTTATATGTAGCATAGGAGTTTGACATACATCATATCCTTATGGTACGTAAAACTCATGTAGAATAACGTGAGCTGCAAAAGAGTGCACAGTTTTTTACTTTTTACACACATGACTGTAATAAATGTATATTAAATAAACAAACAAAAACATATTTGGGAATATAGTGTCTGATTTGGATTCTTATCCTAATGTGGCAAGGCTTCTTAAAGAATGAATATAGACTTTTAGGATTGCTACGTCCAATAGGTGGTTCTAGAGTTCAAGTTCTCTTCTTGGCTATTTGCATATTAAGGAATGAGTGAAATGCACTAAGTAAAATTGTCTTACTAACCTGTACGGTCATCTGATTTCTCACATTTGTTGACTGTTGAAGATGAATCCACATCAGACACTTTATCAAAATCTGTGTGACAAAACCACACAGAAAATTACAGATGAGCAAACCTTTTGAAGTTTGGGTTCTGTTCACCGAATGGGCATATGTATGGCGAATAGATCAGCGAACAGTTCGCTGAACTTCCGAACCACATTCAAATCAATGGAAGGCAAAATCAAGGGCCTAGGAAACATCTTCAAAGGGTCACAAAAGTGGCCAAACAAAGCTCAAACCATTTTACAGTGGAGCCCCTCATTTCTGGCACAGATATTATCTTCCTACACTTCCAAGCTTCAGCCCCACTGTCACTATGCTTCCAGGACCGCTCATAATCCCCAGACAGTCTCATGACTTTCCTGAAGTTGTCTCAGGTTACAAAGCAAGTATCTCGCAGCAGGAAATCCTGCTGTGTGACTTGAGATAACCTTGTTACACTAGCTGTGAGAGGCGCGATATTGCCTGAGACATAGCAGATATATCCCACTCTGCGGTGCACTTCGCCATGTATAAGCGGTCTCTCTCTACCCTCAAGTCTGCTCTCACTGACGCAAAACAAGCCTTCTTCTCATCTCTAATAACCACCCTGCTCCTTAACCCCAAACAACTATTCAACACTTTCAACTCCCTGCTCTGTCCCCTGGCACCTCCTCCCTCTCCCCTCATCTCTGCCGATGACTTTGCTCCATTCTTCAAGCAGAAGATCAACAAAATCAGAGACAGCTTTGACCCACAGTCCCCCTGGCCCTCCTTCATCACTGCTCAGCCCTACTTATCCAAAAGATGCTTTTCCACCATGACAGAGGATCATCTCTCCTCCCTTCTGTCACGATCGCACCTCACCACATGTGCCCTTGACCCATTCCCCTACCATCTCATCCTGAAGCTCACCTCTGTCCTCATTCCTGCCCTAACCCACCTCTTCAACCTATCACTCACTACTGGTGTCTTTCCCTCATCCTTCAAACATGCCTTAATCACACCCATCCTTAAAACAGCCTCCCTCGATCCAGCATCTGTTTCTAACTATCATCCCCTATCTCTTCACCCCTTCGCCTCAAAACTACTTGAATAATACGACCATTCTGAACTGTCCTCCCACCTCTCCTCCTGCTCCCTTTTCGACCACCTACAATCGGGCTTCAGTTCCTATCACTTCACTGAAACAGCCATAACCAAAGTCACCACCGACCTACTGACTGCCAAGAGCAAGCGACATTACTCCGTTCTCCTCGACCTATCTGCTGCCTTCGATACCGTTGAACATTCCCTCCTACTTCAGATTCTGGAATCCCTAGGCATCACTGACCTAGCCCTCTCCTGGATCTCCTCATATCTAACTGACCGGACCTTCACTGTCACCCACTCCCATACCTCCTCTTCACCCTACCCCTATCTGTCGGTGTCCCCCAAGGCTCAGTTCTAGGGCCACTACTCTTCTCTATTTACACCCTCGGCCTAGGACAACTCATCAAGTCCCACAGACTTCATTATCATCTCTACGCCGACGACACCCAGATCTATCTATCTGTGCCTGACATCACCTCCCTTCTATCCAAAATTCCACAATGTCTGTCCGCAATCTCCTCCTTCTTCTCTGCTCATTTCCTCACACTTAACATGGACAAAACAGAGTGCATAATTTTCCCCCCAAATCACTCTCCCCCTCTACCAGACATATCCATTAATGTCAATGACTGCTCACTCTCCCCAGTTCCCCAAGCCAAGTGCCTCAGGGTAATCCTCGATTCCTTGCTCTACTTCAAGCCCCATATCCATGCCCTCGACACCTCCTGCTGACTCCAGCTCAAACACATTTCCCGTATCCGCACTTTCCTTGACCTCGACATGGCTAAAACACTTGTTCATACTCTCATCATTTCCCGCCTTGACTACTGCAACCTCCTGCTAACTGGCCTCCCCGCTACTTCCCTCGCACCTCTCCAATCTATCCTAAATTCCGCTGCCCGACTCCTTCACCTGTCTTCCCGCTACTCATTGGTCTCTCCCCTCTGTCAAGCTCTTCATTGGCTCCCCACCTCTTAAGGTACCTTTACATGCCACCACTGCGTGGTAGCAACTGCCTGGCAATGGGGATTTTTGTGCCTGTTGCCTTGAAATTGCTATGAAATGGTGGCATGTAAATAGGGGAAGTGATTGGGTTTCCTGCAGTTGACTTGGATACCTGTTTCTGAGCCGTGCTCAAAAACCCAAGGCAACACAAAGGCACAATTGCCATGGTAGCGGCGTCTAAACGGGGCACAGGGATTGAATCACCGTCGCCTAGTGATTTCCCAGGGGCGTGACATAGCCTCATGGATACCGCGCCCCATCAGCGATCATTGGTGGGGGCTACTGTGTTTCCATTGGCTGTCCCTTCACAGGGTGCCATATTTAAAGAGCTATCCATTCACACTCCACAATTGGAATGGCGTCATGTATCAGCCAGCCTTCCTGCGCAGGCTACCCAATCATGACACTATTGTGTTGTCCAATCAGCGTATTAGCGTCACGGAATACACAACTCTGTCATGCCTATGTACTTGCGGCTCGAAAGATGTACGCCCACATTCCCCTACTGATTGCGGCGTGTGAAGGGGCGACGGGCTTCAACATGCAGTTATCCGCAGGATCTGTGGGAACTTCCGGGGCAACACAATACCTTCAGTTGACAATGTAATGGCGTCATGTACATGCGGCATTGGCGATCGGTATCAATCGTCAAAAACGTGCGCATGCACATACGGTGGATCCCTGTTGCTAGGCAGAGTGGCGGCGTGTAAAGGTACCTTTAGAGATCCCGCTTCAAAATCCTAACCATGACATACAAAGCCATCCACAGCCTGTCCCCTCCATACATCTCTGAAATGGTCTCCCGTTACCTACCCTCACGCAACCTTTGCTCCTCCCAAGAACTCCTTCTTTATTCCCCTCTCATTTCCTCTCACAACCGCATACAAGACTTCCCCCGTGCATCTGCCATCCTCTGGAACTCTCTTCCCCACCACATCAGACATTCTCCTACCCTGGGAAACTTCAAAAGAAACCTGAAGGCCCACCTCTTCTGACAAGCCTACATCCTGCAATGAGACCTAGTCCACCACACTGTCTCATGTTCGGCACTACCCCCTCCTACTGTATCCCCTCCGGTCCCCATAGACTGTGAGCCTTGCAGACAGGGTCTCTTCCCCTCCTGTTTCCTGTTTGTCCGGACTTCACAAATATATCGAACTTGTCCTTGTCTATCCCCCTTACAATGTAGAACGCCATGGAATCTAATGGCGCTATATAAATAAATTATAATAATATATATCGCCAGTATAATGAGACAGCGCGTATGAGGAGCAGTGATGTCAGGGAGTGCAGTGCATTTAAAACTTACAGGATAACCCCTGAGTGATTCCTCGAAATCCAGTAATGTTTGTGATGGCACTGCTTGTCACACTCTCACTAATACCTGCGTCCCTGCTCTCAAAGCAGCATTTGGGGGATGCTTTCTGTGAGGCCCCATGTCCACATTGTGTTGTTTGATGCTTCTTTTGAAGCAGATTTTTGAGAATCTGCATTAAAATCTGCATATTTATCCTGAAGGATGCAAAGTCTATGAGAGTTCAGAAGTGCTGTGCCAACATGTTTTTTTCTTGCAGATTTGATGCAGATTTATGGGCAGAAAAAAGAAATCTGAACCACATGTGTAAATAAAAAAAAAAAGCAACGTGAGTACTGCACTTCTGTGCTGTCTAAAGGTACCTTAACACACAGCAATGTTGCTAGGCAATTTCACTGGCAATTTGCTGGTTGCAGTGAAATAATGGGCACATTGCTCTATTTTGTTGCTGTGTACAAATGGAACAATGTGTCCATGATTTCACTACAACCAGCAAATTGCCAGTGAAATTACCTAGCAATATTGCTGTGTGTGAAGGTACCTTAAGGCAGGGGTCCCCAACCACCGGTCCGCGGACCGGGCCGTCGTGGTCTTTGTGCCAGTCCGCGGCGAGCTTCCGGCTTCCCAGCTCCCTGTGTGTCCCCGCCCTCACCTCCTGAACTATTCCACTCTGAGCTAAGGCCTCTGCCTCATCTGCGTGCATATGTATGAGGGGAGCTTTCGGCCAATCAGTGCAGCAGCCATGCTCTTCCGCACTGTTATTGGCCGACGGCTTCTCTCGTACAGCAGCAGCTGAGGCAGAGACGTGGCTGAAGTTTTTTTCATATCTCGCGCTACTTCCAAGCGCAGCAGTGATGTGTGCTTCATGTGATGCGCTTGGAAATAGCGCGAGATATGAAAAAAACTTCAGCCACGTCTCTGCCTCAGCTGCTGCTGTACGAGAAGCCGGCAGGAGCGGTGAGCTTCTGTGTGTGAGTGTCTGTTTCAGGGGCAATGCCTGTGTGTGGGGGGTGGATTGTACTGGGGGCAGCATGTCTGTGTGTGGGGCATTCAGGGTCAGTGTGTGTGAGGGGTATATACAAGGGGCAATGTGTGTGTGTGTGGGGGGAGGTTACACAAGGGGCAATGTGTGTGCGGGGGGGTTTACACAAGGGGCAATGTGTGTGTGTGTGTGTATGGGAGGGATTATACAAGGGGCAGTGTGTGTGTGTGTGGTGGGGGGTTACACAAGGGGCAATGTGTGTGTGTGTGTGTGTGGGGATTATACAAGGGCAATGTGTGTGTGTGGGGGGGTTATACAAGGGGCAATGTGTGCGTGTGTGTGTGGGGGGGTTATACAAGGGGCAATGTGTGTTTGTGTTTGGGGGTTATACAAGGGGCAATGTGTGTGTGCAGGGGTTATACAAGGGCAATGTGTGTGTGCGAGGGTTATACGGGGGCAATGTGTGTGTGCGGGGGTTATACGGGGCAATGTGTGTGTGCGGGGGTTATACGGGGGCAATGTGTGTGTGCGGGGGTTATACGGGGGCAATGTGTGTGTGCGGGGGTTATACACGGGGCAATGTGTATGTGCGGGGGTTATACTGTGGCAATGTGCGTGTGGGGGGAGAATTTATGCTATATGGAGGGATGCGACGCTGCATTATATTATATGGAAGGATATGAGGTTGCATTATACTTTATGGAGGGCTGTGATGCTGCATTGTACTATATGGAGAGCTGTGAGGCTGCATGATATAATGTGGAGGGCTGTGACGCTGCATTATACTACCGTATATGAAAATAAGATGTAGCGTATCTTTTGAGGAAACAGGGCAGTAAACTCCACCCCTTCTCCATAGTCCCGCCCCATAATTTCAAAGCCATGCCCCGCCGGGCCCCGGAAGGATGGTCTTGCATGAAGCCGATCCCTGATGCAAAAAAGGTTGGGGACCCCTGCCTTAAGGGTACTTTTACAAGCCGCAATATCTGCTGGGAATCCTGACGGCGATATGTCGCCCTGAAACTATCGCCGTAAAATTGCCTCCCAGTTGCGGCGTGTAATTGGGGAATTTGGCAGCGATAAATCGCCTGTCGCCTGGTTCCTGATTTCAGATCACTGCTCCAAAATCAGAGGCAATCATGAAGACGAGATTTCCAGCTTTTGGCGTGTGATAGGGCGATTGTGATGGAATCTGCATTGACTATTGATTTCCCGTAGGTGTGCCACAGCGTGCTGGAGTCCACGCCCCATCTGCGATGATTGGTGGTGGCTACTGTGTTTCAATTGGATGTCAGTTGACAGGGCGCCATATTTGAAGAGCTATCCATTCAGTAACACACACATCTGCAATGGCGTCAAGTATTAGCCAGCCTTGCAGAGCAGGCTGACCAATCGTAATGCTGTTGCGTAGTCCAATAAACGTGTATGGGGCGCTGTGTAAACCACTGTGGCACACCTATCTCCTCGCAGCACTGACCATGTACGCTTACATTGCCTTTGTGATTGCAGCGTATGAAGCGGTGAGGGAATTCGACCGGATTGGTTCCGCTGTGGGTGAGTCGATTTCCGGGATGACACATCGCCTTTATTTCAGGTGAAATTACGGCGTGTAATAGCGCCATCGGTGATCTGAGGTGACCATGAAAAGCATGCACGCTTACGTTAGATCGCGGCATGTAAAGGTACCCTTAGACTTTGCTGGCTTCAGGATAGACATAGGCTAGGGTCACACTTGCGTTTTTTTTTTTTAAATCCTGATCCGGTTTTGAGCTTTCAAAAATCTCAAAACCGCATCAGGAAACGCTCCTCATAGGAGCCCATTCTAAAATCGGATTGCATTATATGCAATCCGGTTTCCGCATCCGGCTCTGCAGCCTGCATGAAAAATCATGCAGGCTGCAGTTTTCGGAGCAGTTCTAACATCCGCAATGCGGTAACCGCATTGCTCAGGATGTGTAATCCTGAGCAATGCGGTTCCCGTATACTTTGCTTATCCCGGCTGCCGGGAATGCAATTGCGTTCACCGCATCCGGATCTGGATGCGGTGAACGCAATTCTATTTTAAAGTGTGACCCTAGCAATACAGATTTTGATGCAGATTCTCAAAATCTGCATAAAAAAAAGCATTAAACAATGCAACGTGTGCACAGGCCCTGGGATCAAGGGAGAGCTGCAGTTGTGTTTAAAGGGCTGGAGGATTCCTCTTTACCCCTGGCTACTTCCACAGAAACTTTTAGGGCAGGGGTGGCCCACTACAGTCCTCAAGGTCTGAAAACAGTGCAAGTTTTCAGGATTTCCTTAGCATTGCTCAGGTGCTAATTTCCTCACCTTCAGAAGAGATGATTCCAGCACCTTGTACAATGCTAAGGAAGTCCTGAAAACATACACTGTTTGTGGCTCTAAGGGTACCTTCTCACGCCACAACCACAGGAGACATTTTTGGCGGCGATATTTCTCGCTGGAATTATTGCCGCCAAATTGCCTCCTTATTGCGGCGTGTAAATATGGAATTTGGCGGCGATATGTCGCCTCGCCACGGTCGCCTGATTTTAGAGCACTGCTCGGAAATCAGGCGACCGTGGCGAGGCGACATATCGCCGCCAAATTCCCTATTTACACGCGACAATAAGGAGGCGATTGGGTGGAAATGTGGCAGCGATATTTCCACGTCGCAATATCGCTGTCAACCATTCTCGCCGCGGTTGGAGCATGTAAACGTACCCTAAGGACATTTTGGGAAAAATTATTGCACTACTGGTTACACCTTCAAATCAATGTAACCCCAAGTTGTTTGTTTACCTGGGATGAAGACTAGGGGATACATATTCGGTATATTGTATCATGCCATAATTCTGAGGTGGAAGCGATGTGATTTTCACTTGTTAAGGCCTCATTATGACATTGCCCATGTTGTCTTCATACCAATCTCCAGCTATCATTGTGTTGAAGACAAAAATGGACTTCTTTGCTTAAGAGAATAAACTTCCACACCAGCCTCCATTACAGTTTTGCTTTGCACTATGATATCCTTTGAAAATGGTGGCATGAGGTCAATGGATCAGCAGAAGCTGGGTGTTTGGTGCCCATTGTCATACAGATTTCATTTAATGGTTTGTGAAGACACTGATGCTTTCAGCTTAGTACAGCATGTGTCGTCCAATTTTATCTGTAGCACAGAATCACTATGCACCATTTTTCTTATTTGATGATCCATTCACTCAGCGTTAGCCTTTGGGAAACTTTTGCTGTCATTCCATTTCATAATCACTGGGAGACATGCAACATTGATAAGTTCTGACATCTCAGCACACAGTGAAGGAAATAATTATTTGATCCCTTGCTGATTTTGTAAGTTTACCCAGTCACAAAGACATGAACAGTCTATAAATTTAAGGGTAGGTTAATTTTAACAGTGAGAGATAGAATATCAAAAATAACATCTACAAAATCATATTGTCTAAATTATATAAATGTATTTGCATTTTGAAGAGAGAAATAAGTATTTGATCCCCCACCAACCATTAGGAGTTCTGGCTCCTACACACCAGTTAGATGCTCCTAATCAACTCGTTACCTGCAGTAAAGACACATCTCATAAAATAGTCACCTATATAAAAGACTACTGACCACACACTCGATTAATCAGTCAGACTCTAAACTCTACAATATGGGCAAGACCAAAGAGCTTTCTAAGGATCTCAGGTAGTGATGGGCGAGTCCTAAATTACTCGGAATCGCTTGACTCTAGTGAGTCCGAGCCCGGGACTCGCTACTCGTTGCGAGTCTAGCGAGTCCAATGTTAATGAATGGGGAAGCGAGTAATAGCGAGTAGTGTGCGATTTACAAATCGCAGATGTGTCTCGGAAGCTTCAGCCTGAAGCAATCCTAGTTTTGTCAGAGACTCTGACAAAACTAGGATTGGCATTGACTTGCATTGGACTCGTTTACTGTGCAAGTAATCGCTGGGAAACACGCACAGTAAGGAATCCGGCTGTCTGCTCTGTGCAGGCTGCCGCAGCTCCAGGGTCCTGGAGCCCGCCTGCTCTTCCTGTGTGTAGCAGAGCTGAGATTGTTCATGGCGGTCATGTCTAATATTGGCGTGACCGCCATAAATTTTGGGCTTAGGGTCAGCTGATAATACAAAGCTGGCCCTAACCTCTTTATTACCCAGCGTGCCACCGCCACTAGGGCCGCTGGAAGAGCGCGGGTTCAGCGCCAGAGGATGGCGCTTCAATGAACGCGCCATCTTCTGGGGTGGCTGCGGGCTGCAATTTGCAGCGGGGGGTACCCATAAAGCTTGGGCATCCCTGCGCTGCGGATTCCAGCCCCCAGCTGCTTAGCTGTACCTGGCTAGACATAGAAATTGCGCGGAGCCCCACGCATTTTTTTTAAATTATTTCATGAAATTCATGAAATAATTAAAAAAAAGGGCTCCCCTATATTCTTGTGTCTGGCCAGGTACAAATAGGCACCTGGGGGTTGGGGCAGCCCGTCGCTGCCTGCTGGATCCGGCTGGTTCCAGAAATACGGCGAAGCCCATGTTATTTTTTTTCTGAAAAATCAATAAAACAATCCTAAAAAAGGGACTGCATCTTTATTAACCCCTCGCCCATGGTCCAGGGGTTAATAAAGATGCAGTCCCTTTTATTAACATTGTTTTATGGATTTGTCAGAAAAATATTTCACGTGGGCTTCGCAGTATTTCTGGCTGCCGCCAACCCCCAGGTGCCTATAGGGGAGCACTTTTTTTTTATTATTTCATGAATTTCATGAAATAATAAAAAAAAAATGCGTGGGGCTCAGCGCAATTTCTATGTCTAGCCAGGTACAGCTAAGCATTTGGAGCCTGGAATCCGCAGTGCAGGGATGCCCAAGCTTTCTGGGCACCCCCCAGCTGCCCCAGAAGATGGCGCGTTCATTGAAGCGCCATCCAATGGCTCTGAACCCCGCTCTTCCAGCGGCCCTGGTGGCGGTGGCACGCTGGGTAATAAAGGGGTTAATACCAGCTTTGTTATACAAGCTGGTATTAAGCCTGAGATTCTTAATGTCAGGCCACGTTTGACCCGGCCACTAAGAATCTCCAATAAAGGGTTAAAAAACACAACACAGAGAAAATGTTTTATTAGAAATAAAAAAAAAGCCATTAGGGACTCCATCTTTAATTAAAAAAATCCTCTTCCATCCGACGTAGTCCAAAACGCGATGTCCTCTCTGCTACATTCCTGTGCATAGATATAGATGTCTATGCACAGGGAATGAGCAGACTGAAAACAATCTCAGCTCTGCTACATCATCTCTGTGAGCAGGCGGGCTCTAGGACCCTGGAGCTGCGGCAGCCTGCACAGAGCAGACAGCTGGACTCGGCTCACAAAGTAACAGCAATTACTTTACGAGTTTCCCTGCGATTACTTGCACAGTAATGAGACCAATGCAAGTCAATGGCAATCCTAGTTTTGTCAGAGTCTCTGACAAAACTAGGATTGATATTGATTTGCATTGGACTCGTTGCTGTGCGAGTAATCGCTGGGAAACTCGCAGAGTACCGAGTCCTGCGAGTCCCTTACTACTCGCCGAGTAACGAGTCCTAGCGAGTAGACTCGCCCATCCCTATTGTCAGGGAAGAGATCCTAGACCTTCACAAGGCCTGATTGAGACAGAGAGACTCATTGCCAGAGAAAGTGAAAAGAATCCCAAAATATTTTTTAACTACATAAATAGTAAGAAACTAAAAAATGATGGTGTTGGCCCCTTTAAAAATAGTCTGGGTGAAATGGTGGATGAGGATGAGGAAAAAGCCAATATGCTAAATGACTTTTTTTCAACAGTATTTACACAAGAAAATCCCATGACACACAATATGATCAGTGATAACAAAAAGTCTCAATTAAATGTCACCTGCTTAACCCAAGAGGAAGTACAGCATCGTCTAAAAATCACTAAAATTGACAAATCCCCGGGCCCGGATGGGATACACCCCAGAGTGCTGCAGGAATTAAGTACTGTCATAGATAGACCATTATTTTTAATATTTAAAGATTCCATAATAACAGGGTCTGTACCACAGGACTGGCGTATAGCAAATGTGGTGCCAATATTCAAAAAGGGGACAAAAATTGAACTTGGAAATTATAGGCCAGTAAGCTTAACCTCTACTGTGGGTAAATTCCTAGAGGGTTTGCTAAGAGATGCTATACTGGAGTATCTGAAGAGAAATAACCTCATGACCCATTATCAACATGGTTTTACGAGGGACCGTTCCTGTCAAACTAATCTGATAAGCTTCTATGAAGAAGTAAGTTCTGGACTGGACCAAGGAAATGCAGTGGATGTGGTGTATATGGACTTTTCAAAAGCTTTTGATACGGTGCCACACAAAAGGTTGATACATAAAATGAGGGCAATGGGGATAGGGGAAAATATGTGTAAGTGGGTTAAGAACTGGCTTAGTGATAGGAAACAAAGGGTGGTTATTAATGGAACACACTCAGAATGGGTCACAGTTAACAGTGGGGTACCACAGGGGTCAGTGTTGGGCCCGCTTCTATTTAATATATTTATTAATGACCTTGTAGGGGGCATACAGAGTAGAATCTCAATATTTGCAGATGACACTAAACTCTGCAGGGTAATCAATACAGAGGAGGACAATTTTATATTACAGGAGGATTTATGTAAACTAGAGGCTTGGGCTGCTAAATGGCAAATGCGCTTTAATGGGGATAAATGTAAAGTCATGCACTTGGGCAGAGGAAACAAAAGGTATAATTATGTGCTTAATTGTAAAACACTGGGCAAAACTGTCACTGAAAAAGACCTGGGTGTATGGGTAGATGACAAACTCACATTTAGTGGCCAGTGTCAGGCAGCTGCTGCAAAGGCAAATAAAATAATGGGATGCATTAAAAGAGGCATAGATGCTCATGAGGAGAACATAATTTTACCTCTATACAAGTCACTAGTGCGACCACACTTAGAATACTGTGTACAATTCTGGTCTCCGGTGTATAAGAAAGACATAGCTGAACTAGAGCGGGTCCAGAGAAGAGCGACAAAAGTCATTAGAGGACTAAGGGGTCTGCAATACCAAGACAGGTTATTAAACTTGGGGTTATTTAGCTTGGAAAAACGAAGGCTTAGGGGTGATCTTATAATAATGTATAAATATATGAGGGGACAGTACAGAGACCTTTCTAATGATCTGTTTACTCTTAGGCCTGAGACTGGGACAAGGGGGCATCCTCTACGTCTGGAGGAAAAAAGGTTTAATCATAATCACAGACGCGGATTCTTTACTGTAAGAGCAGTGAGACTATGGAATTCTCTACCACATGCTGTTGTAATGAGTGAGTCACTACTAACATTTAAGAAGGGCCTGGATGCCTTTCTTGAAAACTATAATATTATCAGTTATACATACTAGATTCTTTGATAGGGCGTTGATCCAGGGAATTAGTCTGATTGCCATATCTGGAGTCAGGAAGGAATTTTTTCCCCCAATGTGGAGCTTAGTGTTGCCACATGGGTTTTTTTTGCCTTCCTCTGGATCAACATGTTAGGCTATGGGTTGAACAAGATGGAATTAAAGTCTTCCTTCAACCTTAAAAACTATGTTACTATGTTACTATGTAAGGCTGGAATAGTTTACAAACCCATAAGTAAGATGCTGGATGAGAAGGAGGCATCTGTTGGTGCAATAGTAAGAAAATGGAAGAAATACAAAATGAGTGTCAATCAACATCGATCTGGGGCTCCATTAAAAATCTCATCTCCTGGAGTATCCAGGATCATGAGGAAGGCTAGAGATCAGCCTCAAATTACACTGGGGGAACTTGTTAATGATGTCAAGGCAGCTGGGACCACTGTCATCAAGAAAATCATTGGTAACAAATTATGTGCCCACAAAGTCCCACTGATCAAGAAGGTACATGTGCAGGCCCATCTAAAGTTTGCCAATGAACACCTTGGTGATTCTGAGAGTGACTGGGAGAAGGTGCTGTGGTCAGATGAGACAAAAATTGAGCTCTTTGGTATTAACTCAACTCATCATGTTTGCTGCCTATGACCCAAAGAACACCGTCCCCACTGTCAAATATGGTGGTGGAAACATTATATTTTGGGGGTATTTCTCTGCTAAGGGCAAAGGACTACTTCATTGCATCAATAGAACAATGAAAGGAGCCATGTACTGTACAATCCGGAGTGACAACCTCCTTCTCTCCACCAGGGCATTAAAAATGGATCGTGACTGGGTCTCCGAGCACGACACTGACACAAAACATACAGCCAAGGCAACAAAGGAGTGGCTCAAAAAGAAGCACATTAAGGTCATGAAGTGGTCTAGCCAGTTTCCAGACCTTAATCCCATAGAAGACATATGGAGGAAGTTAAACCTCTGAGTTTTAAGTGACAGCCTCAAAGAGAAGTGCACCAAAATTCTTCCTGACATGTACACAAACCTCATCATCAACTACAAAAAATGTCTGACTGCTGGGCTTGCCAACAAGGTGCCACCAAGTATTAAGTCTTGTTTGCCAGAGGGATCAAATACTTATTTCTCTCTGCGAAATGCAAATTACTTTATATAATTTAGACAATGTCATTTTCTGGCTTTTATTTTTCTATATTCTATCTCTCACTGTTAAAACCTTCCCTTAAAATTATAGACTGTTCATGACAGTGGGCAAACTTTCTGACCTGAGTAATAATTCAATGTCTCTCTGTTCAAGGATTACACCACTCTCAGTTTGGGATAAATGGTAGCTTTTCAACACAAGCAATTGCACAATCATCTCACAATGACTTGATAAAATGTTTGAAGTTTCATTTGATTACAAAAATTAGTTATTTATCTCGATTCTATGTATCTTCCATATTGCCCATACTTGACCGAGGTGCTTGAAATAATGATAATTTGTAGACGTAAGTGACATCTGCTACTTCCTCAAAGATAAAGAACGTACTTTAGAGTGACTTCAATTTTTATAATTATTATTTGTTTTACATGTTTAATTATTCCCCATAACAGACCTGAATCTAATTCTGTAATAGTTTGATCTAGACACAGTGCATAGTGGACTAATACTATGTTAAAGAAAGTGATGGAGCTGAAACAAAATTTATGAGCAAATACCAGTTGCACCAATTTTTTTACTTGTTGAATCCAGAAAAGTGGCAAAGAGAAAGGATAAATTCCTCCCATTATCTTTATTCCTAGTTAAGGGGTTGTCACATACTTGAACAACCCCTTCCCAATTAGTATATCCTTCCATGTAAAACAAAAACAGAATATAGTCACCTCTGGTGAAATTCAAGGTGCTGAGTTTCTCGGGCTTGTGTGATATTGTTTTGTTAAGTGAGCCCTACAGCCAATCAGTGGCTACTAATGGGACACTTCACTTTCATTTCCTTTGGCTGTACCTGTCATCCGGAGGGTTTGAGAAAGCAGCAGCAGTTTTGACTTCCTAGGGATGTCAGTTTCACTGGAAAGAAGTGAGTGTGAAGTAGAGCATTAGCAACCAATAAGTGTCTGCAGCACTCGAAAGACATAACAATGCTCACGTTGCTGGAACGGTGTCCATACCGGAAGCGAGTACAGGCTGTTTTTATATTACACGGTGGAACATACCAATTAAGAAGGGGTTATTTGAGTAGTGGCCCAACCCTTTAATGCCTTTTACACCTATTCTATACTGTATGATTATAGGATTTTACAGCTGCTCAACCAGTTTTTGTTAAAAGTAATAGACCGACCTATAGGATAAAAAGTTCTGTTATATTCTTATGTTCATTGCATTTATATCCAGTCATTATGTTGCACTTTTCCTTAATGTATTCACAATTGAAATATTATAAAGGTTTGGACCTGATAGATGCAAAAATGAATTTACATTATTAAAATATTAATTTAGAATATGGGGTAAAAATTGGAAATAAATGTTCACCTTTTGAAATAGCAGTTGTGTTTTGTACCAAGGTTTTAGGCTGTTGAACTTCACATGTAAAGTCCTCATACTTCACGTTGTGAACACTGACCGAACTGTACAATCCATCCTTAGATAATATTGTACTAACATTGTCTTGTTTGGTTTTATTAACATAAATTGCAATTTCTTTGGGGTAGTAATCTTTTGCCAAGCAGGCGATGGCGGAGATGTCCCCTTTAGCTTTCAACCCAAAAACTTTAGCTGTGGTAGGCTTCTCACCTGGAACAACAAAAAAAATACTAATATGTGTATTGGTAATTACTAATCTTAGAATACATAGCTGGATTATGGTCCAAATTGCGAACAGCAAGAATTGATAATCTTATTATCGGGTACAGTGTACCTTTTTCCATATGGTCCAAGCAAAAGAAGAAAAGAAGGTATCCAATACAATGTTCAGGTATGTTTTAAAACTGAATTGAATTTGAAAATTGAAGATTTTTTAAAACCACCAATACGTGGAAAAGTTAGGCAGTTTCCAATCCCAAATCACGTTTTTACGCATTTTGATCCATTACACTCTTAGTCATAATAATAATTTGTTATTATAACCAAGATCTCAATGGATAAAGATGTGTCAATACGTCTTTTGGGACTGGCAACTCCTTTACTTTTCCACATGTTGGTGGTTTTAAAGAATCTTCATTAAATGAGATTTTAAAACTTACCTGGATGTTGTGCTAGATACCTTCTTTTCTTGGACCCCATGTTGACTGAACATTCTTCCATTCACCATCGCTAATACACGTTCCCTACTATGGCATATGGTGAGATGGACTATCTTTTCTGAATTTCTTCTTCCATATGGTGTACACAAGAAGAAAATCAAGTACACTTAATTTGACTAGTCTTGATACAACTCAAGTAAACTAAAAGACAGGCTCCTCATACTTTTATATATCAATATTATTCCACAATTTACTTTTCATAAAACAAATTCAAAATGAACAAACAAACAATGAGGATCTTTTCTTGAAAAAACATGTAACTGATGTAGAAAAAAATAGGAATTACTTGAGATTTTCATATTCAACAAAATATTACAAAAGAGAAATACAAAAACCTGGAATATTAGCAAAGCTAAATTCACTAGGGTAAGGGAAAAGCTTAGTCTTACAGACTGGGATCATGTCCTGGAAACTGGGAAGACTAAACATAAATAGGGAGAGTTTAAAGATATATTTCAAGAATCCAGAAGAAAATATAAACCTTCTGATAATAATGCCTGGGAATAAAAAGAAACCATCATGATTAAATAGGGCCACACAAAGTATAAGAAGAAAAAAAGGCCTTTAAAACTGTTCTGTCCCCATCTGATGGCTGTAAATCTAAGCGCTCTAATTACCAGTCCCTTAGATAATTGTATGCTCGGTACTTACCCCATCAGGGGCAACAGACAGTTTTCAACTCGATCGCCACTGCAGCTGTAGTAAGACAGGAGAACAGTGTAGTTTTCTTCCAAATCTTGTATTAGTCACAATAACGATAGGTAAAAAAGATTAATCTGTACAGGGGGTATACACATGTGTCTTGAGCAATGGCTTCTACAGACTTACTGGGGAAGAAGGGGGAACGTCCTGTACAGACACAACTAAGGCAGCAACTTAGGGTCAAACTTAGTAGACAGTCTAATCTACCTGGTAACAACAAAGAATTACTGATTGGAGGAAATATATATATATATACAATACAGAGAATAGGCATTACAGGTTGTTCCCATTCGTGGGACACAACACTCCCTATCTGAAATCGTCCGATTTCAAGTCCTGTGTAACGTTAGGAGTCGTCTCTGTCCTCCACTTTATAAATCCTGTAATGAGAAGGGACATGAACACAAAATGCAAACAATAATGCAGTATTCAAGTCTATACATGCAGTGGAATGTGGTCCATAAATGCAAATGACAAAAAAAAAAAAAAAATTTAGTCCATATTCAACAAACCCATCTTCGGATTGGGGAAGCATGCCAACTCTTCCACCAAACCAACAATCCAGCAATAAGGTCCTAGTTCGAAGGAAAGGTTGCGAGTTCAGTAGGACACCAACAGTTAAGTGCCCTGGTACAGCAGGGGTAGGGGGAGATGTGCTCCCTGCCGTGGCACAGTCCAGCGACAAGTTCATTTCAAGTGACTCCTACTTGAAGGAGCCACCAGGCGATGCACTTGGACTGAATGTCAGCCTGCACAATGGCTGACCAGGTTGGAGAGTGTCTATCCTCAGCTTCAGTGCTGACACCTGGGACACATGGTTTGAGCTGTAGGTTGGTCTGAGTCTTATTATCCACTCAGCTAGTTGGAGTTTAGTAGAGATGAGATGCCACTGTTCAGGTGTGGCTCTCGCGGGCTCCAACTGTTAGCGCAACAGCACTGAGTTCTAGCCTTGGTACGGTGCATGCAAGCTTTGAAGTGGACTTTAGCTTGTTCAGGATAAAACTGCGACGTACCTTGCTGCTGGTTTCTGACGTACTCTTGGAGGCTGCTGCAACTGTAACCTTTGTAGACGTTTCATAAGAAACATGGATTTGACTCTTGGTGACAGCTAAAAGAGTCCTTGCAGAACCATGGTGCAAGACTTGGAGTCGCTGTATGACCTTTAGAGACTTCTTCTCTGTCGCCCACCTGTGTTGTCTCTGCGATGGTGACGTAGTGTTTCTGTTGATGCCCTCAAAGGCGAGGTGTCCCAGCGGTACCTTGTTTTGAACTGTGGTGGGTGTCCTGAACCCAAGAGGTTCTTGGATGCTGTTTTCAACAGGCGAGATTCCTCGTTTCGTAGCAAGTTTGTTACAGGGCGAAACCTGGAAGGTGAACGTGTCTTGTTCGATGTCCAGTGGTGCGCTAAGGTTACGTTGCGTGGAGAGAACGCTTGCACCTTCAGTAAGAGGTGGGCTGTCAAGAGAGGGGCTCTCACTCTGGGCACTGAAGTATAGCATGGTTTCGGCTTGACCAGGTTTGTGATAGAGATAGGCTTCACAGTTTGGGAACTTAGCAGTTGTTTGCTGCGGGTCCCTTGGCAACTTGGTCTTTGCAGGAAGAGAGGGTGAGTTGCTGTCCTGGTTTGCGGGGTAGAGTGTTGTTGACTCAAGGTTGTCGTCTTGAAGACAAAACAGGTTTGGGTTATCAGGTGGTTGTTCTTTCCATCTAGTGTCCTTTGGCTTCTCCCTTACCCAGAAGTGATGTGGGTACGGCAGAAAAGACACGTCGTGGTCGTCTGATGTGATGACGGTTTTGTAAGAAGTGAGGTTGCTTGACTTCTTTGTCTGGTCGCTACAGACGTCACCGATGATGACCCAGCCTAGCTCGAGGCGCTGAGCGTATGGTTCATCAAGTTGATCAAAGATTTGTAGGTTCGCCTTGTGCAGTCGTATGATGTCTCTGCCGAGGAGAATTAAGAAGTCTGCCTTGTTGTCAAGGGCCGGTATCTTGTTGACTATGTTTTTGAGGTGAGGGAACTGATGAGCTGCTTCTGGTGTTGGGATTTCTTCCCTGTTGAAGGGTATTTGGTTGCACTCTGTGAGTGTTGGACGTGGTATCTCCTTGGAGATGGAGAGAGAGTTTATTATGAGGCCACTGGCCCTTCTTCCAGTGGCTTCTGTCACGCCGCTGCAGGTGCCCAAGGTGTAGGAATAAGTGTTTCCCTTTAAGTCAAGCAAATCAAAGAGCTCTGACCTGGCCAGTGATTTGTTGCTCTGGTCGTCCAGGCTGACGTACACTTTGACTGCCTTCTCTGGATGACCTTCAGGATACACCTTTGCCAGGCAAATCTTGGCGCAGGACTTGTCGCGAAGACCTTCTCCGCAAACCTTGGTGCAGGATGAAGATACTGCAAGATGGTTAGTTGTCTTGTCTGTACTCTCCCCGCCATTGCCTGTGGTGGGAGAAGGCGTCGACGCTGAGTCAGGTTGTGACGGATGGAGCGCTTGTACGTGGTCTTCGCTGTCACACTCTATACACTTGATGGTGATGACACAGTCCTTAGCAATGTGTTCGGTAGAAGCACAGCACCTGAAGCATACTCCAAACTTCTTTAAGAGTTCCTTTCGTTCTTGAAGTGGTTTCTTCCTGAAGCCGATACATTTCTTCAGGGGATGCGGCAGTTTGTGGATAGGACACTGGCGGTTCTGGTCTTGTACCTTCTAACCTTCACTGCCCTTGTCTGGCGCTGATGTCGGTGAAGGCAGAACTTCAGTCTTTTTTGCAGACACCAGACCCCTGCGTTTTTTGTCGTGAGAGTGTGAACTCTCGTACTTGGGAGATGACGCAGGTCCACTGGGTTCTTCATAATGGAAGCTGGGGTCGTTTTTATACTCTGCAATCTCCTTGATGAAGTCGCAGAAGAAGAACGGAGGGAAGGAGACTTGGTATTGTCTCTTGTAGTTTGACCCTCGTGTGGTCCATTTTTCTTGGATGTTGTAAGGCAACTTGGCGACAATGGGTTTCACCCCACGAGCGGTGTCCAGGTAGCTGAGGCCAGGTAGATGTGTGTCTGTCTTGGCCAGCTGGAGCTCGGACAGCAGGTCGCTGAGTTCCTGGTACCTTGAAGCATCCTTGCCGGATATTTTGGGAAAGTCATATAGCTGTTTAAGTAAAGCATCTTCGATAGCTTCAGGACTGCCAAACCCTTTCTCTAGTCTGTCCCATGCGGTTGCGAGACCAGTTATTGGGTCGGTGATGTAAATGGATTTGAGCTTCTTGATTCTCTCCGTAGACTGTGGGCCTAGCCACCTGAGTAGCAGATCCAGCTCTTCAGCAGCGGTAATGCCGAGGTCACTAACTGAGGTTTTGAAGGTACACTTCCACCCTCTGTAGTTTTCGGGCTGGTCGTCGAACCTTGTGAGACCGGTGTTGATCAGTTCTCGACGTATCATGTACCTCGCAAAGTCGGACAGGTCAGTTCTTTCTGACCTTGGGGGCACATTCGCTGACTGAGTGATGCTGGTTGCATAGTTCGTAGCTTCTTGTTTTGGGAACATGGGAAGGAATGGAGTGGCATAGGCGTTTAGACCAGCAACTGGTGTGGTGTGAAAGGTCCCTGTTGTATGCGGGGCCGGAACTACACAGTTGTCTGGACTGTAGTGACTAACCGGCATGCTGGGTTGCATGTGGACACTGCCACACGGGGGTTGCTGAGGTGCAGGGTCAGGCTGTGCACTGAAGTGTGAAAGTGGTTCAGATTTGAATGTCTGAGGAGCGTTGGACTGACCAGTGAAGCTGGAAGCTGCAGGCGGATTCGGCATCTTGATGATCTGAAGAAGTGTTGTCGCCAACGGAAATGTTGGTGTCGATCGGCGGTTCGCTGGCTTGGCTCAGCACATAGTCTTTTCTGCGCTTAAGGGGTTCTTCTGTCTCAAGTTTGTAAGCGCTGATGCTGCCTCCTTGGCTCCCAGCTAGAGCTTGTTTGAAGACCTTTAGCCTTGCCATGGCTGCCGCGTGTTCACATTCCTCTTCAGGACTTCGACTTCTGCCTTTTTATGTGC
This sequence comes from Allobates femoralis, assembly GCA_033576535.1. NCBI lineage: Eukaryota > Metazoa > Chordata > Amphibia > Anura > Aromobatidae > Allobates > Allobates femoralis. Next base: position 592,432,381 of record JARQOC010000003.1, on the reverse strand, counting down.
AGTCTCTGCTTCCATCTCCGCTTCCTCTGCTTCCATGTCTGCCCTCTTGTGTGCAGTCTCTGTTTTCTTACGTGCTGATTCGACGACTGCACTCGTTTCTATCTCTGCTTTTCTTTGAGCAAAGACGGCTTGTACCTTCATGGTTTCTGCTTCAATGCGCGCTTTTATAAGCTGCTCACTGAGGGTTGATTACTTTGATGAGCCCGATTTGAGTGAGTGCTTTGAGCTCTTAACAGACCTGGACTTGTGAGATGCCACTTCTGATGTTTGCACCATTTTTGCTTCAATCTGGTTTATGATGTCACGTATGGTGCACTCTCGTTCAGCATCGAGCTGTTGGAAGTCCTGGAGTTCCCTTAGAGACTCGGACGTGTTTACTTCCAGCAGGGTAAATATGTATTTTTTGCAAGTGTCCTTGTAGGACTGGTATGCGGAGTACAGTTGTTCTAGGGCTCCCTCTGGTGGTAGCTCATGAGCGTCTGGCACAGATAACACAGTGACTTGTTTTATCACTCTTTGCCAAAGTAGTGTTATGTGGATAAGTAGTTCACTTCTGGCTATTTCTAAGTTCTCTTTAACTCTCCATGTTGATTTGATTAACCGTTTAGGTCTTTCACTATGAGTAGACTGAGAGTCCATCATTTCTCCTTGTTGATTCAGGATGGGCAGTGAATGAGAGCTTTGCATCTCAACAATTGTGCACAGGATTGCAAGGGTGGGGGCTTTCTGCTCCTGGTTGTCAGGGAGATGGATTACAAAGTATCAGTTCTGTGCTTATAGAATCTATGCAGGCTGTATTGCAAGTCTATTTACTGCAGCCTGACAATAGTTTATAGATGATCACTTCTCAGGCAGGATTTATAACCTGTATACGTTCTTAGTGATGAGTTATCCTTTCACTGAGCTTGTTTCTGTTTGCAGGCTCATGTACTCTGCTGTACAGTTATGCTGTGGCTTGTTAGCAGTCTTAGGCTACCTTCACATTACGATTTTTAGGGAGCCGATGCTGTTCGATATAAATCGGACAGCATCGGCTCCCTTCTGATGCCTGGAATCGGGTGCCAAATAGGCACCCGATTCCGGCATAAAATCGGCGCCTCCGGGCTGAAAAAAAGAAAAAAAAAAAGTTTATTCTCACCTCCCCCGAGCCCCCGCCGTCTCCCGCCATCTTCTTTGAGGCTCCCGGTGGCTCCCGCAGGCTCCCGGTGTCAGCAGAGGTCTTCCTCTGCTGTTCAGGACCTGCGGTGATGTCACAGTCACGTGACCGCGGGTTCACCACCGGGAGCCTGCGGGAGCCACCGGGAGCCTCAAAGAAGATGGCGGGAGACGGCGGGGGCTCGGGGGAGGTGAGAATAAACTTTTGTTTTTTTAACCCCTGCGCTCCCAGTTGAGCAGTTTTACTGTACCTTCTCCATAGGCCCCCATGTTATAGGGATCGGGTCAGATCGGATGTGCACTAAATGCCATCCGATTTGGTCCGATCCGAATCTGTCAGATTTTATTTTCGGTGCAAAAATCGGAGCATGCTCCGATTTTTGCACCGATAATAAAATCGGACAGAATCGGATCGGACCAAATCGGATTGCATTTAGTGCACATCCGATTCGGTCCGATGCCCATAGGGCTGCATGGGGCCAAATTCGGATCCGATGCTGTCCGATTTTGATCGGACAGCATCGGATCTGAAAAATCCGTGATGTGAAAGCAGCCTTAGGCAATCTTGTCTCAGGATTGCACGCAGTATACTGCTCCTGGTAATAGGTTCTTTACTGATCGTGAGCTGTATACAATTCCCGATCACAGCTAATCCTTTTTACTGTTCTGTCCCCATCTGATGGCTGTAAATCTAAGCGCTCTAATTACCAGTCCCTTAGATAATTGTATGCTCGGTACTTACCCCATCAGGGTCAACAGACAGTTTTCAACTCGATCGCCACTGCAGCTGTAGTAAGACAGGAGAACACTGTAGTTTTCTTCCAAATCTTGTATTAGTCACAATAACGATAGGCAAAAAGGATTAATCTGTACAGGGGGTATACACATGTGTCTTGAGCAATGGCTTCTGCAGACTAACTGGGGAAGAAGGGGGGACGTCCTGTACAGACACAACTAAGGCAGCAACTTAGGGTCAAACTTAGGCTAGGGTCACATCTGCGTTTTGTTTTATAAATCCTGATCCGGTTTGGAGCTTTCAAAAAGCTCCAAACCGGACCAGGAAACGCTCCTCATAGGAGCCTATGCAAAACACCGGATGGCTTCACAAGCCATCCGGTGGCCGGATCCGGCACTGCTGCCTGCGTTTTAAATCATGCAGGCAGCAGTTTTCGCAGCGTTTCTGGGACCGCACTGCGGTAACCGGATGGCTCAGGATGTGTAATCCTGAGCCATCCGGTAACTGCATAGTTTGCGGATCCCGGCTATTGCCGGGATCAGCAAACTGTCCTCTGCCTATTCAAGAGTTAAATTTAGTAAGTAAAGTACTGTTTGAGGTCTGTAGGGGGGCTAAGACCCCCCTACAGACCAGCCGCCCACTCCGGTGGGCTTCTACTACAATTTCCTATGGCACGGGGCTCGGATGAGCCCCGTGCATGTCTCCAAACCTCCCGCCCCCCCGTATCACTATACAGGGTGCCTGCACCCCTCTTGTATAGCGATTCCTGCATGTGGCCCTAAAGTTAGAATACAGAACACATGTAAGCTCATACTTACATGTCATCGTCGGCAGTGTAGTGTGTAATCCCTGGGCGGGGCTGTTTGCTGCAGCCTCCGCCCCCTCATTCCTTATGGCCGCCCCCTCTGTGCCTCATCCAGTGATGTGAGGGCGGCCACGTCATGAAAGGGGCGGGGCTAAATATGTGCCGCGGTTAGCCCCGCCCCTTTCATGACGTGGCCGCCCTCACATCACTGGATGAGGCACAGAGGGGGCGGCCATAAGGAATGAGGGGGCGGAGGCTGCAGCAAACAGCCCCGCCCAGGGATTACACACTACACTGCCGACGATGACATGTAAGTATGAGCTTACATGTGTTCTGTATTCTAACTTTAGGGCCACATGCAGGAATCGCTATACAAGAGGGGTGCAGGCACCCCTGTATAGTGATACGGGGGGGCGGGAGGTTTGGAGACATGCACGGGGCTCATCCGAGCCCCGTGCCATAGGAAATTGTAGTAGAAGCCCACCGGAGTGGGCGGCTGGTCTGTAGGGGGGTCTTAGCCCCCCCTACAGACCTCAAACAGTACTTTACTTACTAAATTTAACTCTTGAATAGGCAGAGGACAGTTTGCTGATCCCGGCAATAGCCGGGATCCGCAAACTATGCAGTTACCGGATGGCTCAGGATTACACATCCTGAGCCATCCGGTGACCGCAGTGCGGTATTCTGCACACATTTTTGACCAAAAATGTGTGTGACCGGAATTGCATTCACCGCATCCGGATCCGGATGCGGTGAATGCAATTCATGTTTGCAATGTGACCCTACCCTTAGTAGACAGTCTAATCTACCTGGTAACAACAAAGAATTACTGATTGGAGGAAATATATACAATACAGAGAATAGGCATTACAGGTTCTTCCCATTCGTTGGACACAACAAAAACCATGAAAGTAATGAAGTCAGAAATTGCATTTCTTAAGTCTAAAGATCTGAAAAAGGCCGATTTCACATTGGGTGCGTTGCATCTGGGTAGCAGACACAAGCACAGTCCCGAACGCGGCCATCTGCAAGTGAATGCAGCTGATAGAATCCGCGTTCACTGTGAAAAGAGAGAGGAAAGAGGACAGAGAGGAGAGAGAGGATAGAGAGGAAAGAAAGGACTAAAAGGAGAGAGAGGAAAGGGGATAGAGAGGAGAGAGAGGACAGAGAGGAGAGAGAGGAAACAGGAGACAGAGGAAAGAGAGGACAGATAGGAGAGAGAGAGGAAAGAGAGGGGACAAAGAGGAGAGAAAGAGACATTGATTTTCTATGGGTCTGGCTATGTGAACGCATGCATTCCCTGCTTTGACCTGCAGATGGCAATGCATTCACATAGGCTCCCATTCATCATTTCACCGCTGCCGGAGGCTTGCGTACAAAATAAGCTCAGTGGAACACGCAAAAAATGCAAAAAGATGCATTTTCTGTGCGTCCACAAAAAAGTATGTTGTACACAAGTGAAGACAAACACAGCGGAACGCAGACAGACACAGGTACACTGCGTCCCTATGTTTGCATAAGGATGCGTTTGCAGACGCTGCATTGCGAACGCTAGTCTGAAACCGGCCTAAGAAATGTAAAACAAATTCAAGCTAGCAAAGTTAGCTACAGAGAAACAAATAGCAAATGACATTAAAGGAAATCTCTCAAAATGTTATAAATATTGTAATACCAAAAAGAAAATATCTGATGGCATTATACCCTATAAGATGATCATAGCCATATAATAGCAGAATGAATGAAATGCATATAAGGACCTGTCAGTCATATGGAGACCCGTGAATCATGGTATGTGTTAAAGGGACTTGTTTGCCTGGGGACCATGAAAACCTGGGGCTGGCCCTGCCAGGTATCATTTAGTAAGGCAAGATTATAGTTCACAGTCCAATATAACTAAATTAACACTAGTAGAAATATAGCTGTGTCTCAGCAAACTAAATATTGACAATGCCCCTGATCCAGATGATATTCATCCAATGTGCTGTTTCCCCCAATATAAATACTATTCATCTGTTCAGTTTTCCTATCATAGGAAGTTCTGCATTTGTTTACATTTTTAATGTATTATCTTGCTACGCTGACATCTGCCTGCCAGTATTTGTTTTACCTCTCGCTTTTGTTCTATTTAAGTTGGTTCAAACTGTGCGTTTCTTCACATTGCAGGTTACGGGCCATTTTAGCAAGTGTTGCTGGGAGACAAGGACCAAACGTGCTGCACTTGTGGAGTTATCAATTTCTGACCACCAGCAACCGAAGTCAGCGGCTTCAGAGAAAGTTACATAATTGCACCGACAAGTATTCTTAGGCTAGGGTTACATTTGGGAGGGTGCATACTTTGCAAGGATGCGTTAAAGGAAGCAGTTTTCTCCCATGCCATTTTTATGGCTTTTTGTCCCTTTTTAGCGCTAGCGTTAACACGTGTTATCGCATTGGCCAATGTCTGTTTGCTCATCAACTGCGACAAAGTGACTTCAGGTCCTACCGCTGACATCCCTGCCTTCCTTGTCCTCCCTACCCCACTACTAAGTGGGCAGACACCATCTCGACCCTAGATCACCTGTAGGCGATGAGGTACAAATTGCAGAAATGGAGCCAGTAACTCCATATGATACAAAACAGAAAAAACTGCACAGCACTCACAGACATAATGTGAACTGGTGCCAGCAGGGACGCTGGGTCAAACAACTAGAAAAAAATTCTCTGCAATGTGTGTACTAAGAACTTCAGAAATAAAAAAATAAGAATTTTGAGTTTTTTTAAAAAAACGTACGTTTTTAAACTTTTTTCTCATATATATATACCGTATATACTCGTGTATAAGCCGACCCGTGTATAAGCCGACCCCCCTACTTTTGCCCCCAAAACCTGGGAAAATCTATTGACTCGCGTATAAGCCGAGGGTGGACCCCAGCACAGGTATACAGCCCCCAGCAGTGGTATACAGGCCCCAGCAGTATGATATACAGCAGGCCCCAGTGGTATATACAGCAGCCCCAGTGGTATTGCAGCCCCTATATACAGCAGCCCCAGTGGTATTGCAGCCCCAGTGGTGTATACAGCAGCCCCAGTGGTATTGCAGCCCCAGTGGTATTGCAGCCCCTATATACAGCAGCCCCAGTGGTATTGCAGCCCCAGTGGTATTGCAGCCCCTATATACAGCAGCCCCAGTGGTATTGCAGCCCCAGTAATGCAGGGCCCCTATATACAGCAGCCCCAGTGGTATTGCAGCCCCAGTGGTATTGCAGCCCCTATATACAGCAGCCCCAGTGGTATTGCAGCCCCAGTGGTGTATACAGCAGCCCCTATATACAGCAGCCCCCAGTGGTATATACAGCAGCCTCAGTGGTATTGCAGCCCCTATATACAGCAGCCCCAGTGGTATTGCAGCCCCAGTAATGCAGGGCCCCTATATACAGCAGCCCCAGTGGTATTGCAGCCCCAGTGGTATTGCAGCCCCTATATACAGCAGCCCCAGTGGTATTGCAGCCCCAGTGGTGTATACAGCAGCCCCTATATACAGCAGCCCCCAGTGGTATATACAGCAGCCCCAGTGGTATTGCAGCCCCTATATACAGCAGCCCCAGTGGTATTGCAGCCCCAGTGGTATTGCAGCCCCTATATATAAAGCAGCCCCAGTGGTATTGCAGCCCCAGTAATGCAGGGCCCCTATATACAGCAGCCCCAGTGGTAGTATACAGGCAGCCCCAGTAATGCAGGGCCCCCCCCCCTCATGCTCCGGTCACCTGTAAAGCAAATTATACTTATCAGTGCCCGCTGCCGTCCGCGCCCGCATCTGCCGACATCCCGATCCTCCGTCTTCATGCGACTTCTTCCTGTTTCCTGTGCGCGTCGCCAGTAATGATGTCATTGCCTGCGACGCGCACAGAAGCAGGAAGAAGATGCATGAAGATGGAGGATCAGGATGTCGGCAGATGCGGGCGCGGACGGCAGCGGGCACTGATAAGTATAACTTGCTTTACAGGTGACCGGAGCATGAGGGGGGGGGCCCTGCATTACTGGGGATGCGGGGGCTGCTTTATACCGCTGTATACAGCAGCCCCCGCACTGACTCGCGTATAAGCCGAGGGGGGTACTTTTCAGCCCAATTTTTGGGCTGAAAAACTCGGCTTATACGCGAGTATATACGGTATACAGCTTGTTAGCATGTGTACATCATTGGTGGTAGCAGAGTGCTGCAGAGAATTTTTCTCTAGTAGTTATCGCATGATACATATATGTACCATGCGTTAACGCTAGTGTTTCCCATAGACTCCAATGTTAAAAAAAACGCACACGTTTTTGCAAATTCCCCCAAAAACACAGCAAAACGCATTTTTGGATGCGCTAACAAAAACGCCTAGTGTTAAACGCATAGCACTTTTACCATGCGTTTTTTTGCATGGGAGCCTATGGAAGCGTTAACGGTAGCATTTTTCAACTTACGACCTTGAAAAAAAGGCTAGCTTTTAGCACTTCCATGGCGCTAATATGAACCTGGCCTTAGGCTGGGGTTACACATGAGCCCTTGGTCCGTTTTTGGCTTCATTTTTGTTAATTTTTTTTTCTAAGTCCAAAAACTGACAGAAAACGGATTGGATGTAATAAACACCCTGTCCGTTTTTTTCTGGACCTCAAAACCTTGCTCTGTCCGTTTTTGAGCCAAAAATGCTGCTAGCAACGTTTTTGGCATCAGTTAAAAAACGCATGCGTTTTTTTAACATGGGGCCCTATGGGAAACGCATGCGTTAACGCATGGCATATATAGGCACTTGCATTAACGCATGCGTTAACGCACATGCGTTTTTAAGGAAAAATAATGAAAAAATGACTAAGTCCAAAAACGTTCAGGGGTGTAGGAGGCTCAAAAAGCACCCTATAAAAAACGGATTGGTGATGAAAATCACTTCCAAAAACGGACTTCTATGTGTAACCTCAGCCTTAGGCTAAATTCACATCTAATGTTGTTTGCGTTTGGAACGCATCCGTTTAATGGATGTGTCAAACGCATGTCTTTTTGACTTGCATTTTTGCCTAGAAGTTGTTTGCGTTAACACATGCTTTAACGCAATAACCTGCATTTGGTCCAAATCACTTGCATTGCTGTTTTGAGTTTGCCTGCATTATTTAATGGCCATTTAAGTTGGGCGAAGCCCTATAAAATAAGGTCTGTGTGATAGACAGATAGGATAGATAGATATATACTGTAGATGGTAGAATAAAGCAGGAAAAAGAAATCAGCACAAACTTTTTCAAGCAAGATCGGGTGCAATACTTCCTGATAAATGCAGTGTTCACCTGCATGACAATATAATTTCCAAAAACAGGCAGCACTCCAATGGTGAACGAAAAGGACAGGTTTAATGTAGCTCCTTGTGGCGCAACGTTTCAACCCAGCAGGGTCTTTTTCAACATAACAAGGGCTTGGAAAAGACCCTGCTGGTTGAAATGTTGCGCCACAAGAGGCTCCATTAAACCTGTCCTTTTCATTCACCATTGGAGTGCTGCCTGTTTTTGGAAATTAGATGGTAGAATAGCTAGATCGGGCTTACTAGACTCCCTCTGCTACTTCTGAGGCCACCTATTAAGCTACTTGCATACTCACTGCACTGTCAGCCAAACAACCAATCACAGAGGCTCACATTGTGTGAGAGCCTCTTTGATTGGCTGTTGTAGTAAGACTGGATTTCCTCAATCTGATTCTGCTTGGTTGCCATACACATTAGTGTATGTGTTGTGAATTATGCTTGTAGGCTCCCTCCTGTGGTTGTGGCTGGTAATGCAGTTGATCTTGTTTTGCAGTCTTGGTCAGATGAATTGGATAACTGGAATTTAGACTGGGGTATTTAAATTTGCAGGATTTCCTCAGTCCTTGCCAGTTATCAATTGTTCTTGGAGGTGTTTCACCTCTGCTTGGTCTCTTCCTGCCTTGCTGCAAACTTCCAAGCTAAGTGAATGGTTTTGTTTTATTGTGGCACACATGCTGTGTGCTTGTTTTGGAATTGTCTATTTCTGCTCAGAGTTGTGGTTTTTGTGGATATTTAGTCTGCATGTCTGTCTTAACCTGCTCTCTGTTAGGAAGTGTTCTTCCTAGGATTTAAGTGCTATTCATTTGTTGTTGGCGCGTACAGCTTTTGATTGTGTTATCATAGTTGGATTCACAGGAGTTCCGCAGATTTAGAGGGCGCCGAGTCTTGAGTAGACTCAGGGGTATTTTTGTATTATCTGCTGTGGATATTTTTTAAAGGATTTTTATACTGACTGCAATAGTATTCTGTCCTGTCTTTACCTATCTGCCTAGAGTGGCCTCATTTGCTAAATTCTGTTTTCTGCCTGAGTGTGTCTTTTCCTCTCTTACTCACAGTCAATATTTGTAGAGGGCTTTCTATCCTTTGGGGGTTCTGCTCTGAGGCAAGATTGAATTCATGTTTCTATCTTTAGGGGTAGCTAGTTCTCCGGCCGTGTTGAGGTGTCAAGGGTATGGTTAGTCACATCCCACGGCTACTTCTAGTTGCGGAGTTAGGTCAGGAACTGCAGTCAGTAAAGGTACCACTTACTCCTGTGAAAGATATTCATGCAGCTCCAAGGTCATCGGATCATAACAGTACAACTGGCCCACAATGAGTTAAATGCATCTCAGAAGAAGGGAAGAAAGGTGTTTAGGCATTTTTTTCTGCAGTCTGCTTTGTCTTTTCTTCCCTCTTTTTCTCTCGGTGGCTGAGGAGTCTTGTGCTAGCATGGATATTCAGGAATTAGCTTCTCGTGTAGACCAGCTTGCTGCTAGGGTACAGGGAATTTCAGATTATATAGTTCAGACTCCAGTTTTGGAGCTGAAAATTCCCACTCCTTTTTGGTGACAGGTCCAAATTTTTGAGTTTTAAAAACAACTGTAAACTGTTTTTTGCTCTGAGACCTCGATCCTCTGGTGATTCTATTTAGCAGGTTAAAATTGTCATCTCCCTGCTGCGTGGTGATCCGCAGGATTGGGCGTTTTCTCTTGAATCTGGGAATCCAGCGTTTCTTAATATTGACTCCTTTTTTCAGGCTTTAGGACTATTATATGATGAACCTAATTCTGTGGATCAAGCTGAAAAGACGTTGTTGGCCCTGTCTCAGAAGAAGAAGAGGTGGCGAAAGTATATTGTGAAAAATTCAGAAAATGGTCTGTGTTAACTAAATAGAATGATGATGCTTTGGCGGCAATTTTCAGAAAGGGTCTTTCTGAATCGGTTAAGGATGTGATGGTTGGGTTTCCCACACCTTCTGGTCTGAGTGATTCTATGTCTCTGGCCATTCAGATTGATCGGCGTTCGTGGGAGCGCAGAACTATGCGCTCTGTGGCGTTGTCCTCAGAGCAGAATCCTGAACCAATGCAGTGTGATAGGATTCTGTCCAGGACTGAACGGCAAGGATTTAGACGTCAGAATAGGTTGAGTTATTATTGTGGCGATACTTCTCATTTCATTTCTGTCTGCCCTAAGCAGACAAAGAGGGTCGCTAATTCATTTACCATCAGTACTGTACAACCTAAATTTTATTATCTGTGTCCTTGATTTGTTCATTGTCATCATTTTCTGTTATGGCGTTTGTGGATTCAGGCGCCGCCTTGAACTTGGATTTTGAGTTCGCCAGGCGTTGTGGCTTTCCTTTGCAGCCTTTGCAGAACCCTATTCCTTTAAGAGGCATCAATGCTACACCCTTGGCTAAAAATAAGCCCCAGTTTTGGACTCAGGTGACCATGCACATGGCGCAAGCTCAGGAAGATTGTCGATTTCTGGTTTTGCATAATTTGCACGATGCAATTGTGTTGAGTTTTCCGTGGTTGTGGGTACATAATCCTGTGTTACATTGGAAGTCTATGTCTGTGACTAGTTGGGGTTGTCAGGGGGTACATGATGATGTTCCTTTGATGTCAATCTCCTCTTCCTCTTCTGAGATTCCGGAATTTTTGTCTGATTTTCAGGATGTATTCGTTGAGCCCAAGTCCAGTTTCCTTCCACCACACAGGGAGTGTGATTGTGCAATTGACTTGATTCCGGGCTGTAAGTTTCCTAAGGGTTGCCTTTTCAACTTGTCTGTGCTGAACATGCTGCCATGCGGATCTATATTAAGAGTCTTTAGAGAAAGGGCATATTCAGCCGTCTTCTTCACCATTGGGAGCGGGGTTTTTTTTGTTGCTAAGAAAGATTACTCCTTGAGTGCCTGTATTGATTATAGCCTCTTGAATAAGATCACAGGCAAGTTTCGATACCCTTTACCTTTGATTTCCGACTTGTTTTCTAGGATCAAGGGGGCAAGTTGGTTTACTAAGATTGACCTTCAGGGGCATATAATCTTGTGCGTATTTAGCAGGGTCACGAATAGAAAACAGTGTTCAACAAACCCGAAGGCCATTTTGAATGCATTGTGATGCTGTTCGGGCTCACTAATGCTTCATCCGTTTTTCAGTCTTTTATGCATGATATCTTTAGGAATTATATTGATAAGTTCTTGATTGTTTATTTGGATATTTAGATTTTTTCTGATGATTGGGATTCCCATGTGGAACAGGTCAGGACAGTATTTCAGATCATTTGTGACAATGCTTTGTATGTTAAGGGGTTTAAGTGTCTCTAGGGGGTTCAGAAGGTTTTTTTGGGCTTCATTTTTTCTCCCTCGTCTATGGAGATGGATCCGGCTAAGGTTCAGGCCATTCATGATTGGGTTTGGTCCACGTCTGTGAAGAGCCTTCAGAAATTTTTGGGTTTTGCACATTTTTATCGCCGATTCATTGCCAATTTTTCCAGCGTTGTTAAACCGTTAACCGATTTGATGAAAAAAGGCGCTGATGTGGAGAACTGGTCCCCTGCAGCTGTTTCTGCCTTTCAGGAGCTTAAACGATGATTTACTTCTGCTCCTGTGTTGCACCAACTGGATGTCTCTCTTCCGTTTCAGGTTGAGATTGATGCTTCTGAGATTGGGGCAGGGGCCGTTTTGTCTCAGCGGGATCCTGTCAGTTCCTCTATGAAACCGTGTGCCTTCTTTTCACGTAAATTTTCGCCTGCTTAATGCAATTATGATGTCGGCAATCGGGAGTTGTTGGCTATGAAGTGGGCATTTGAGGAGTGGCGACATTGGCTTGAGGGAGCTACGCATCGTATTGTCATCTTGACTGATCACAAGAATCTGGTTTACCTCGAGTCTGCCAAGGGACTCAATCCTAGGCAGGCTAGATGGTCCTTGTTTTTTACCCGTTTTGATTTTGTGGTCTCTTACCTTCCTGGTTCCAAGAATGTTAAGGCTGATGCTCTCTCTAGGAGTTTTTTTACTGATTCTCCTGAGGTCTCGGAGCCGGTCGGCATTTTGAAGGAAGGGGTGGTTCTTTCTGCCATTTTACCTGATTTGCGACGGGCTCTTCAGGGATTTCAGGCTGATAGGCCTGAGCGATGTCCAGTGGGGAAGTTGTTTGTTCATGACAGATAGACTAGTAGAGTGATTTCTGAGGTTCACTTATCTGTGTTGGCCAGTCATCATGGCATTTTTGGTACCAGGGACTTGGTCAGTAGATCTTTTTGGTAGCCTTCCTTGTCCCGTGATGTGCTTTTTTTTGTGCAGTCCTGTGCGATTTGTGCGCGTGCCAAGCCATGTTGTTCACGGTTTAGTGGGTTGCTTTTGACCTTACCAGTACCTGAGAGGCCTTGGATGCATATTTCTATGTATTTTATTTCTGATCTTCCGGTCTCCCAGAGGATGTCGGTTATCTGGGTTGTTTGTGAGAGGTTCTCTAAGATGGTTCGTATGGTGCCTTAGCCTAAATTGCCTTCCTCTTCGGAATGGATTGCGTTGTTTTTTCAACATGTTGTTCGTTTGCATGGTATTCTGGAGAATATTGTGTCTAACAGAGGTTACCAATTTGTTTCTAGATTTTGGCAGGCCTTTTGTACTAAGCTGGGTATTGATTTGTCCTTTGCTTCTGCGTTTCATCCACAGTCCAATGGTCAGACCGAGAGGACTAATCAAACTTTGGAGTTATTTGAGATGCTTTGTGTCTGCTGATCCGGATGATTGGGTGGCTTTCTTGCCCTTGGCTGAGTTTGCACTTAACAATAGGGCTAGTTCTGCTACCATGGTTTCGCCCTTCCTTTGTAATTTTGGTTTTCATCCTCATTTTTCTTCAGGGCAAGTTGAGCCTTCTGCCTGTCCAGGTGTGGATTCGGTGGTGGAGTGGCAGCAGCAGATTTGGGCTCATGTGGTGGACAATTTGGTGTTGTCTCAGGAGACTGCTCAACGTTTTGCTAACCGTCGTCGGTGTGTTGGTTCCCGGCTGTTTGGTCACTGAATAAGACTGCCGGTGGTAAGTGGTGATGTCACCACTGACACTGTTGCCATAATAATCAAGCAAGCAGTTACTATAGCAATGATGAGCTGCAGCGAGATCACAGTGGCTTCTGAATGAGCTGACTCATACAGGAGCCGCAGGAGTTAACTCCTTGCTTACCGATAACAGCAGCGCCGGTAAGCAGGGAGCTAACTCTGCTTTCGTCGCAGCTGCTCCATGTGCCGCACATACTGGAGCTGTAGTGACAATGACAAGCCCACTCCGGGGCTGAGGAAGACTTGGGAACCGGGCGGTTACTCATTGTTCTCCTTCACCTCTTTTCGTTTCTTTTCATGGGGACAGACTGGGGCTGAGACCTGGTCCTGTGACCCTGGCTGTGTCATTTTAATCAACGGGGAGATGTTAGGGAAAGTCTGAGGGGGTGAAAGGGGTATTCGTGATGCTACTTGCGGCATGCGGCCAGGGCGGCCGCCGCTGCTTCAGAACCTCTGGAGATGATGGCCGTCAACTTGGATGGCGTCGCTCCCTGCAGCGGGAGCGTAGTACCCAGGGCAGTGGAGTGGTTCCCCAGGCTCGTACCTTAACAGATGTTCACTCCGTCAACAGTAACCTCAGTCTTCCAGGCAGCCTCTGCGGCCGGTGGTGGTGCCCAAGGAAGTCACACACTTACCACAGCTGCAGTTCCGTTGCTTTTACTCAGGTGTTAAAACATCACTGCCAGGTACGTTCCTTTCAACTCTCCGGTACAGCTCTATCTCCAGAGCTGGGTTAGTGCAATCAAGCCACAGTTGGTGCCCTTTCCTTCCTCTCTAGGTGTCTCAGTCTCTGGTGGGTTTCCTCTCTCTCAACGCTATAAGGGTTGTTCTCAGAGGCGAGCGGATCGTCGCTTTGCTCCCCAGGCTCTTAACGCTCTTAACGCTCTCCGACGCACAGAGCTCAAGTACCGGTGGCCACGGGTGCTGTTGTGTCCCGGGCGCCATTAGGTTCCTCCCCCAGGCACTGCTCCCTAGTTCAGCCACCTTCCCCAAGATGTGTTGGGTGTTCCCGTTAGAAGTCAGAGACCTCCAGATTTACGGCTCGGGCATGAAGTATCCGCACCGTGTTCAGGGCCGGGTCCCTGTGTCCTCCACCAACCCCTCTGTCTCGTCAGATTCGGGCGTACGGGGAATCAATGTCTCATCCACACCCCTAGGGCTCTTCTCTTCGTCAATCAGTCTTTCCCTCCCGTGGGTGAGTAGGGTGGCATTGCTCCAACCCACAGGAGTTGGCACCACACCGCTTCGACGCTTCCGACTACCACTCCTCGTCAGTCAATGTTACTCCTCTGGTCTCCTTCTACTGTCTCTCTTAACACTTCATGTTTCCCCTTTTTGTGACCTAGGCCCCTCCCACGAGGACCTCCCATTGTCTCGGGGCCTGTTGCTGCATGTGTGTTTGTTTTGGGCTTAACTGCACAATACCAGCACCTGGAGAACAGGGGCACTACACTCCCCAACTATGGGAATGCAGTACCTCTGGTGGCAGCTCACCCGGTAGGGCGCCACAACAGCAGAGTTAACTCCCTGCTTACTAGCGCTGCTGTTATCGGTAAGTAGGGAGTTGCATCACTGAGACATTCATTTCCCATCTGCTCACACATCACTCGGTATCAGGTATCAGTCACACCCATCCTCTTAACAACCTGCAAACTTAACCCTTATGGCACCACAAGTCCCATAGTGACCTTTCTGGGTTTCTATCAGGTCCCAGTACACACAATGACAATGCAGCAAGCTGCTGCATGAACAATTTTGATATATTTATAATTATAAAAAATATATTATTCTTGTCTCTGAAGGCATCAAGATGGCATTGATGCCCCACACTCCTACCTGATATCAAAAGAAGCTTCAATCAAGCAGAGACACAATTATGTGGGGTAGCTGGGATTGAGGTAGTCTGGAACTTTGTGGGTTAGCTGGGAAGGAGGTAGTCTGGTACTTTATGTGGGGTAGCTCAGATGGAGGTAGTCCAGCACTTTATGTGGGGTAGCTAGGAGGGGGTAGTCCAGACCTTTGCGGGGTAGCTGGGATGGAGGTAATCTGGCATTTTATGTGAGGTAGCTGGGATGGAGATATTCTGACACTTTATGTGTGGTAGCTGGGGTGGAGATACTCCGGCACTTTATGTGCGGTAGTTGGGTTAGAGGTAGTGCAGCATTTTGTTGGATAGCTGGGATGGAGTTAGTCCAGAACTTTGTGGGGTAGCTGGGGTGGAGGTAGTCCAGCACGTTATCTGACTACTGTAGAAGTGGAGTGGACTTGAGTCCACTGCTCAGACTGGTGGTGAATTGGAGGGGAGAGTGCAGGTACAATTTTTTATTACAGGTGGGTTGCACATGGTATATTGCAATCAACATACACATGTACTGTAAGTACAGAAAGTATTCAGACCCCTTTAAATTTTTCACTCTTTGTTTCATTGCAGCCATCTGGTAAATTCAAAAAAGTTCATTTTTTTTCTCATTACTGTACACTCCGCACTTCATCTTGACTGAAAAAAAACAGAAATGCAAAGTTATAAAAGAAAATAACTGAAATATCACATGGTCATAAGTATTCAGACCCTTTGCTCAGACACTCATATGTAAGTCACATGGTGTCAATTTCCTTGTTATCCTCCTTGAGATGGTTCTACTCCTTCATTGGAGTTAAGCTGTGTTTAGTTAAACTGATAGACAAAAGGGGGGAGGGGGTGGGAGCGCATGTGAAGAAAGTTTTTGAAGTGGATTTAGGCCCAGGGCTGTGTGGCCACTCACCAGAGGTGGTTGTGCAACCCTGCACAACTGCGGTCTTACGCCTGTGAATCCACCTCCGCTTGGAGGTATAGTGGAGGCACCAAAATTTGCTCCGGGAGCTCCAGCTCCTGCCACGGTCATGTGACTGGATTGATGTCACCACAGGTCCTTCAACGGTGACCGTGTTGTATTGCTAGGTCATGGAGCTCAGGATCTAGGATTAATGGTATCTCTTGTCCAGAGCTGCTCTTGCCAGGTGTGCACAAGTGCAAGAAGCTGAGAGTAAAAAATCCCTGGTCTGTGGAGCGCTAGGACTCGAGATAAAATGGCACTAGGGTTATTTTTAGAAAATTATTTCTTTATTAACCTCTTACAGGCCACTACGCGTTTCTGCAGCAAAGCGCTGCCTTCATCAGGTGATGCAAGTCTAGTTAAACTGATAGGACTTAATTTGGAAAGGCACCCACCTGTCTATATAAGACCTCACAGCTCACAGTGCATGTCAGACCAAATGAGAATCATGAGTTCAAAGGAACTGCCCAATGAGCTCAGAGACAAAATTGTGGCAAGGCACAGATCTGACCAAGGTTACAAAAGAATTTCTGCAGCACTCAAGGTTCCTAAGAGCAAAGTGGCCTCCATAATCCTTAAATGGCAGACGTTTGGGACCACCAGAAATCCTCCTAGACCTGGCTGTCCAGTCAAACTGAGCAATCGTGGGAGAAGAGCCTTAATGAGAGAGGTAAAGAAGAATCCCAAGATCACTGTGGCTGAGCTCCAGAGATACAGTAGGGAGATGGGAGAAAGTTCCACAAAGTCAACTATCACTGCAGATCTTCACCAGTCAGTCCTTTATGGCAGAGTGGCCCGATGGAAGCCACTCCTCAGTGCAATACTTATGAAAACATGCATAGAGCTTCCAAAAGAAATATGTAAGACTTCCAGACTATGAGAAATAAGATTTTCTGGTCTGATGAGATAAAGATAGAACTTTTTGGTGATAACTCTAAGTGTTATGTGTGGAGAAGAAAAGGCACTGCTCATCACCTGCCCAATACAATCCCAACAGTGAAACATAAAGGTGGCAGCATCAGGCTATGGGGTGTTTTTTTTAGCTGCAGGGACAGGATGACAGGTTGCAATTGAAGGAAACATGAACGCAGCCAAGTAGAGAGATATCCTTGATGAAAACCTCTTCCAGAGTGCTCTGGACCTCAGACTTGGACGAAGGTTTACCTTTCAACAAGACAATGACCCTAAGCACACAGCTAAAATAACAAAGGAGTGGCTTCAGAACAACTCTGTGACCATTCTTGACTGGCCCAGCCAGAGCCCTGATCTAAACCCTATTGAGCATCTCTAGAGAGACCTGAAAATGGCTGTCCATCAACATTCACCATCCAACCTGACAGAACTGAAGAGGATCTGCAAGGAAGAATGGCAGAGGATCCCCAAATCCAGGGGTGAAAAACTTGTTGCATCATTCCCGAGAAGACTCATGGCTGTAGTAGTTCAAAAGTATTCAATACTGAGCTAAGGCTCTGAATACTTATGACCATGTGATATTTCAGTTTATCTTTTTTAATAAATTTGCACAAATATCTACATTTCTGTTTTTTTCAGTCAAGATGGGGTGCAGAGCGTACATTAATGAGAAAAAATGAACTTTTTTGAATTAACCAAATGGCTGCAATGAAGCAAAGATTGAAAATGTAAAGGGGTCCAAATATTTTCCATACCCACTATATATAGATAGTGCTGCTCTGTCTATAGAGAAGTTGTATGCACCTTACAATTTGGAACCCATAAAATCTGTTTACTGATGGTATATCCGACTATAAATCCCAACCTGAGCTGATACTTACAGACAGTCTGGACCTCATGGAAACTGCACTTTTCTCCACAGCTTGCTTTTTATAAAGAACATTTACAGAATGACTTCATACAGTTTTACTGTAAATTGGTGGGGTTTTCAATTTGTCTGTTATTGGTCACCCAGTTGTACAGATTAGATCAGTCTACCAGCAAAACTGGGCAGCCATTAACAAATATTTTCAAAACTTTGCATAAAAAGGCATAGAAAATCCCATTAAAACGACATATCATTCTAAGAAGTGAATGACAGTGACTGGAACAACATTGACCTGACAGGGGGCAATGAAACTATAAAGTAAGATAGAGGTGGGGTAAGAAGGGGAAACACCTTTACTTTTAGCCAGCTTTAGGCTGCTTTCACATAGGTGTTTTTTTGAAAATGCGGCAGATACGGCAGATTTACCACATCTTCCGCCTAATGGCCGCACTTGCGGCACCGATCTGGCAAGCCCCATGCATTTTCTATGGGCTTGCAGTTGGGTGTGGTAAGTGCGGTTTTGCCGGTTGTGGCAGATGCGGCCGCAAAAAAAAAAGCAGTGTTTTTTTTGCAGCCGCAACTGCCTCAACCGGCAGCCGAGAAGAGTCATGGGACATCATGTGGATTATGTTGGAACTGGGTGTTTTAATGGTAAATAAATGGGTAAAAGAGGGAGTATGTGTGTTTTTTTTTCAAATAATAGATTTCTCTGGGTTTGCATTTATTTTTTTTTACTTAAAGCGAACCTGTCACCCCCTCCAGGCATCTAAAGATAACATAGCCACCTTCTGCAGCACTAAGGCTGCATTCTGACAAGGTGTCTATAGCATTTATGCTCCCTTGATTCACTGAAATAAAGACTTTTATTAGATCTGTTTCAAACCAGATCCAAGACCGGGAGGCGGGTTTTCAAGTGTCTATCTCCCTCCTCTGTGGTGTCAGTCATCCCTCTCTGCTCTCTGTGCACCTCCTCCAGGGCCACCTCCCTGCACTACAGAGCTTTGTCTGCTCTGCTATAACATGGAGCTGCTGTTATAAGAGACCCCACAGTAGTAAATCCAGCAGGAGGACCCTGAGCAGACAAAGCACTGCCTGCTACATAGCAGCCCTTGAGCTGAGCAGTTTTCACTTTCAGTTTCTTGTACCCAGCAGCATTGCTCCGTCCTCAGCCCCTGATCTAAAGCACAAACTCAACTCTGCTGCACTGCTGACAGCTCAGCTCAAGGCTGCTATGTAGCAGGCAGTGCTTCGTCTGCTCAGGATCCTCCTGCAAGATTTACTACTGTGGGTTCTCCTATACCAGCAGCTCTATGTTGTAGCAGAGCTGACAAAGCTCTGTAATGCAGGGAGATGGCCCTGGAGGTGGTGCACAGAGAGCAGAGAGGGATGACAGACACCACAGAAGAGGGAGATAGACACTTGAAAACCCGCCTCCCGGTCTTGGGTCTGGTTTGAAACAGATTTTATATAAGGCTTTGTCAGCTCTGCTACAACATAGAGCTGCTGGTATAGGAGACCCCACAGTAGTAAATCTTGCAGGAGGATCCTGAGCAGACGAAGCACTGCCTGCTACATAGCAGCCTTGAGCTGAGCTGTCAGCAGTGCAGCAGAGTTGAGTTTGTGCTTTAGATCAGGGGCTGAGGACGGAGCAATGCTGCTGGGTACAAGAAACTGAAAGTGAAAACTGCTCAGCTCAAGGGCTGCTATGTAGCAGGCAGTGCTTTGTCTGCTCAGGGTCCTCCTGCTGGATTTACTACTGTGGGGTCTCTTATAACAGCAGCTCCATGTTATAGCAGAGCAGACAAAGCTCTGTAGTGCAGGGAGGTGGCCCTGGAGGAGGTGCACAGAGAGCAGAGAGGGATGACTAACACCACAGAAGAGGGAGATAGACACTTGAAAACCCGCCTCCCGGTCTTGGGTCTGGTTTGAAACAGATTTTATATAAGTCTTTATTTCAGTGAATCAAGGGAGCATAGATGCTATAGACACCTTGTCAGAATGCAGCCTTAGTGCTGCAGAAGGTGACTATGTTATCTTTAGATGCCTGGAGGGGGTGACAGGTTCGCTTTAAAGATTCACTAATAAGAGGGTTTCATAGACACATCGTCATTACTAAATCACAGCTGTCATCAATTCAATATATTACCATGATTGCCACCACACCAAGACAATTGGGATGAGCCAAGTAAAGTGCCAGATTTGCTGCATCCAATGTGATCTGCCAAATTTTGGGGCAGTTGTGGGCCGGTAATTTTGGCTGGGATGAGCCAATTACTATGGTCTGTCCCACTCTAATAATAACAGCCTTCAGCTGTCTTCTTATCTGTGCTTATTACAACATAAGGTAGAGGCCCATGCCATTTTTTTAATTATTTATTTATTAGTATTTTTCATGTATTTTTTTATGCATAAGCAAATGAGTAATTTAAAAAAATGACATGGGCTCCTGCTTATTTTTGATAATCAGTGGTGATGGCGTTAGTAATTAACCTTACATAACCTCACTGCCTGTGTATAGTAGGTGCGGAGGGCAATGCCAGTCCCGGATTTTTCGACGACCGGCAAGGGCATGTCAGGTTACTGATGTCAGCGCCCATGGAAATTCCCAGCCTGCCACAGACCAGCAGTGATCTCTGAAGCCTGGAATCAATGGACATCGTGGGACATTACCTATTGAATTATCATTGGAACTTCTAGGATTTTTTTAAAAATAAGTTGGTGAAGAAGAGTGTGGGGCAGAGTGTTTATAACTTAATGGTTTATTGTTGCAGATTGTGGGACCATTATTAATAATATACTAGCTGTAGCACCCGGCTACGCCCGGGTTAATAAATAACTGCTGTTAGCTATAACAAATAGACAGCTCATGGGACTGACATTTGCCTTAATTCCCTATATGGCACGTGTTGCACATTGGCTGTTTTTAATCAGATGTTTATGTTTGGAAATTAAAGATAGCACACATGTGAGGCGAGTTGTGTGAGGTGATTTGTGCACATCTGTGTCTGTCTGTGTGGTGTGTGTGTCCCTGGGGTGTGTGTGTGTGTGTCCCTGTGGGGGGGTCTGTGTGGTGTGTGTCTCTGTTGTGTGTGTCTCTTTCTGGTGTTTGTGTGTATGTCCCTGTGGGATGAGTGCATGTGTCCCTATAGGGTGTGTATATGTGTGTGTCCCTGTGGGGGGGTCTGTGTGGTGTGTGTGTTTGTGTGTATATGTGCTGTGTGTGTCTCTTTGTGGTGTGTGTGTGTCCCTGTGGGGTGAGTGCATGTGTCCCTATAGGGTGGCTATGTGTGTGTGTCCCTGTGGGGGGGTTCTGTGTCGTGTGTGTGCCTGTATTGTGTGTGTCTCTTTGTGGTGTGTGTCCCTGTGGGGTGAGTGAATGTGTCGCTATAGGGTGTGTGTGTGTCCCCTCGGGGGGGGGGTGTCTCTGTGTTGTGTGTCTCTCTTTATGGTGTGTGTGTGTTTGTTCAGGTATCCAATGTTGGGGCTGCACTTTAGCGACTATACACTTGCTGTTACTCTTTGTGTGCTTGTGGTATGTATACATGTCCCTGTGCGTGGTGAATATCTCATGTTCGGGCCCCACCTTAGTGACTATATGCTGGTATGTGCTGTTAGTCTTTGGCGCTATCATTAAGCCCCTCTCATTCACAACTGTCAACTGGTAACTGTCACTTTTCCCCCATTATGTAGATAGGGGCAAAATTGTTTTGGAATGCGCGGGTTAAAATTTCGCCTCACAACATAGCCTATGACGCTCCTGAGGTCCAGACATGTGACTGTGCAAAATTTTATGGCTATAGCTTACAGCTGTCGATTTTACTCCAACACTTTTCCATTCACTTTTTCCCCATTATATAGATAGGGGCAAAATTGTTTGGTGAACTGGAACACGCAGGGTTAAAATTTCACCTCACAACATAGCCTATGACGCTCTCGGGGTCCAGATGTGTGACTGTGCAAAATTTTGTGGCTGTAGTTGCGACGGTGTAGATGCCAATCCCGGATATACACACACACATTCAGCTTTATATATTAGATTAATGAACGTGGGTGTATGGGGGAGTTTTTATTCAAATTAAGTATTTTTCCCCATTGTTTTTTTCTTTTCATAATTCACTTGCCAGGTTAGTAATGAAGCTGTCTGATAGATGACCATCCTCTGAGTTTGATGTCAGCTGTAAGTTCACAGGTGACATCAATCCCATTAACTATTACCTTGATTGCCAACGCACCAGGGCAATTGGAAACAGCCGGGCAAAGCTCGTATGTATGCACATTTTCGGGGGTTACTACTTGCTGCTACTTTTACGCTTGGATGGGTTAAATAACCATCAGTCATCCCACCTTCATAATACCCGGCCCCAGTTATATGCTTTACCTTGGCTAGTTATCAAAAATAGGTGGGAGCACCCAACATTTTTAAAAAATAATTAAAAAAAACTACATTGGATCCAATATATAAATGTTCAATTTGTGGCCTCAACCAGGTAAAAGCAAAGTTGAACTTTGGGATCCTGGAAAGCCAAATAGAGTAGTTAAAATTCAGTAAGGGTGCACGCACACGATCATTGTACGCAGCGTTTTGGATGCAGCGTCTTGCCGCTGTGTCCAAAACGCTGCACAGCACAGTACTAGCATAGTGGATGGGATTTCAAGAAATCCCATCCTCACTATGCGTAACCCGCCCGCAGCGTCTTTGGAGCTGCGGTGCGGGTTGCCGGGAGTCGGCTCCTCCACAGCATGTTCATTTTATGCTGCAGAGTCGGAAGCGGCTCCCATCGGGTGACTGCAGGGAGAAGCCGCCCTGCACCCGCCGCACATGGTGAGTACACGGTGGCTGCGGTCTCCCGTGGCTTCACTCAGGTCCGGAGGAGGTGCGTCCAACACGCAGCTCCTCTGGACCGTGTGCACGCACCCTAAAACTGTATCTAGAAATGCAGCAAAAGTGCAGCAAATCTGTGTTTTGGCTGCAGATTTTTTACTGAAAAGAGATCAGGTTTTGGCTGCAGAAAAAAGCAATAAAAAAGAACTTGTAAAAATAGCTTAATTGTATCCTGTGCTATGAAATTGCATTTAATTACATTGCAGAATACTCCAATCACCCGTTGTACGGATTCTTCCAGTATTATATGCCTCAATCACAAATATTTTACAATAATCAACCTAGGAAGAAAAATAAAAGTAATATAGGGAAGTGCTGTACCTGCATAGTCAGTACGATTGTACTGTATTTTTCAGACTATAAACCACACCGGACTATAAGACGCACCCAGATTTTAGAGGAAAATAGAGGAAAATAAAATTAAGTAAAAACTGTGTTTATAATTAACTGTTATGGGAGGTCCTGTTGCTGACACTGTTATGGGAGAAATGGACACTTCCAGGTAATATACAGTCTCTCATCCTGGTATATAGCCTCCCATCCTGGTATATAGCCCCCATCTTGGTATATAGCTTCCCATCCTGGTATTTAGCCTCTTATCCTGATATATAGCCTGCCATCTTGGTATACAGTCTTCTATCCTAGTATATAGCCCCCCATCCTGGTATATAGCCTCCCATCCTGGTATATAGCCCCCTATCATGGTATATAGCCTCCGATCCTGGTATATAGCAACCCCCATCCTGGTATATAGACTCCCATCCTGGTATATAGCCTCCTATCCTGGTATATAGCACCCCTCATCCTGGTATATAGCAACCCCAATCCTGTAATATAGCTGCCCATCCTGGTATATAGCCTCTCATCCTTGTATATAGCCTCCCATCCTCGGATATAGCTCCCCATCCTGGTATATACAAAAAAGAGAGGAGCAGCACTGCCAATTCTTTTAGGGTGAAAATCTACTAGGTTCTCTTCCAAACCTTTTATATATACATATTTAGGAAAAAATGTAGCAGCTCTCCTGGTTCAGGTGAACAAATAGTCTTTAATCCGGTTTAGGGTACAACAGGTGACGTTTTAGGCATAAACGCTAAAAGGCTGGTCAAAATGTGTTTGTGCCTTAAATGTCACCTGTTTTACCTTAAGCTGGATTAAAAGCTATTTGTTCATCCTGGTATATAGCTTTCCATCCTGGTATATAGCCCCTTTATCCTGGTATATAGCCTCACATCCTGATTTATAGTACCTCCCATCCTGCGATAATGCACTGCCCATCCTGGGATATAGTAACTTCACCCCCCTCTTCGGATATAACACCCCCCATCCAGGGATATTGCACCCCCATCCCTGTATATGCTCCCCCTGTTGCCGCACACACTAAAATAATAAATGGTGTAACATATCTGTTTGGCGCTCCCCTCCATCTCTCCCTCAGCAGCCGCAGCAGCATCAATCATTTCCTGCGTTTGCCGGCATCCAATCATGTGACCGGGACACGCAGTGATGACATCACTGTGCTGTGTTGGGTCACATGATCGGATGCCATGAGGATTCACGGACAGGAGGAGCTCAATGCTGCTGCAGCTGCAGAGGGAAAGATGGAGGGGAGCGCCAAACAGATATGCTACACCATTTATTATTTTAGTGTGTTGCAGCAGGGGGGCCATATATAGGATGGGGGTCGGTACACTTAATCTACTGTAATATACACTGCCTCCCAATACCGCTTAGCACTGGCTTCAGCACTGAGAGGTGGACAGCTGGATGCAGTGAATTTTACAATAGAATAATGAGCTGGATTCATGTGACCACTTCTGCAGCACCTGCCAGCCTCCTCCAGCCGCTCCAGCACAGCCTGCACAGCACCACAGCCTACATATATTCAGACCATAAGATGCACCCCCCACTTTCCTCCACAATTTTGGGGAAAAGGTGCATTTTATGGTCCGAAAAACTACGGTAATTGTATTGATTTGTGCTACTGCAGTAAAAAGATCTTACTAACATTTTTTTATTAATACACTTCATACGCAGGGTGGATTTCTAATACACCTGTGTCTTAACTTTGCTACTAAACAAAGATTTTGTGTATCGTAGAAAATGTGATTTCTGGAATGTGACTTGGACAAGCCATAATGTTCTTTATCTGCATAATCCAGAAGTTTCAAAAGAATGTGTAGGATGTAAAAAAAATATTGCTTTTGAAAACTGCATTGTTATAATCCAGGTTCTGAAATTTGAAATGAAAGGTGTGGTGGTGGTGTTTTTTTTTTTTTACTTTTTAGGGGGCATACACACCATCTGGAATAGCAGCGTCTTAACACTGCTTCCAAAACATTGTATAGTACCATCACAGTGGATGGGATATCTAGACATCCCATACTCACTATGTTTCTTCCCACTGCAAGGTGTTTTCGGCTGCGGCGCAGGTTGCTGAACTTCTGCATCTCCTCATCATGTTAATATCATGCTTTGGAAGCAATCTCAAGCAAGTGAATGCTGGAAGAAGCTGCCCTGCCCCGAACACAGATCTTGAGTACAGGTCTGCTGAGTTCTCCCTGCGTTCACCCACGGCCTCCCTCAGTCCGGAGGCACTGCGCCAACACGCAGTGTTCCGGGTCGTGTGTACATACCCTTATAGCAATTTTGAATGCCTGTGTTAATTTTTCAACTTAGAACTGTACATGGCAAAACCATCTTACATGCTGTTTCTGCAAACTAATGAACCTATGTATAGATACTTTGCAATGCAGCATTTTAATATTACATAATATACATGGCATTTTTGTTCAGGAGAGTAGGGCGGAATTATTGAAAAAAGATCAAATAAACTGAAAAAAGCGTAAAGGTTTTACAACAGCTTTACTGGTAGAATTTAACGACCACAGGTGCCACAACATGGTATATGCATGGAAAGCACCTAGAATCAGAGTTTTTTAGGGCTATTAATGATTAGTGATGAGCGAGCACTAAAATGCTCGGGTGCTCGGTGCTCTGGCCGAGCATCTCAAGATACTCTTGTACTCGGCCAGAGCACCGAGCCCAATGTAAGTCAATGAGTGACAGGCTCCGCCCACAGACTTCCGGTTATAAAACGAGTAATTCCGGAAAAGGGCGGGAGGGTGGGCTTTTTCAAATCGCCGCAGCATACACCACCTTGCTGTGGCCCCCAGAGGGATCCTAATAATTAATCTGCTCCCTGTATGGTGCCAGCTCACTGTGTGCACTGAAGGGAGCTGTGTACATGTATCAGATCGCTATTTATTACCGAGCGGTCCGAGCATCTCGGCAGTACACGGTGCTCGCCGAGCACCCGAGTACCGAGATACTCGTGCGAGTACCGAGTAGCGCCGAGCATACTCGCTCATCACTATTAATGATTGTTAGGAAGGGAGCGAATTTAAATAAATAAAAATTTATATATATATACAGTACAGACCAAAGGTTGGACACATCTTCTCATTCAAAGAGTTTTCTTTATTTTCATGACTATGAAAATTGTAGATTCACACTGAAGGCATCAAAACTATGAATTAACACATGTGGAACTATATATTTAGCAAAAAAGTGTGAAACTGAAAATATGTCTTATATTCTAGGTTGTTCAAAGTAGCCACCTTTTGCTTTGATTACTGCTTTGCACACTTTTGGCATTCTCTTTATGAGCTTCAAGAGGTAGTCACTGGAAATGGTCTTCCAACAGTCTTGAAGGAGATCCCAGAGATGTTTAGCACTTGTAGGCCCTTTTGCCTTCACTCTGCGGTCCAGCTCACCACAAACCATCTCGATTGGGTTCAGGTCTGGTGACTGTGGAGGCCACAGTCAAATAGCCCTTACACAGCCTGGAGGTGTGTTTGGGGTCATTGTCCTGTTGAAAAATAAATGATGGTCCAACTAAACGCAAACCTGATGGAATAAGCATACCTCTGCAAGATGCTGTGGTAGTCATGCTGGTTCAGTATGCCTTCAATTTTGAATAAATCCCCAACAGTGTCACCAGCAAAGCACCCCCAAACCATCACACCTCCTCCTCTATGCTTCACGGTGGAAACCAGGCATGTAGAGTCCATTCGTTCACCTTTTCTGCATTGCACAAACAAACGGTGGTGGAACCAAAGATCTCAAATTTGGACACATCAGACCAAAGCACAGATTTCCACCGGTCTAATATCCATTCCTTGTGTTTTTTAGCCCAAACAAGTCTCTTCTGCTTGTTGCCTGTCCTTAGCAGTGGTTTCCTAGCAGCTATTTTATCATGAAGGCCTGCTACACAAAGTCTCCTCTTAACAGTTGTTGTAGAGATGTGTCTGCTGCTAGAACTCTGTGTGGCATTGACCTGGTCTCTAATCTGAGCTGCTGTTAACCTGCAATTTCTGAGGCTGGTGACTCGGATGAACTTATCCTCCGCAGCAGAGGTAACTCTTGGTCTACCTTTCCTGGGGTGATACTTATGTGAGCCAGTTTCTTTGTAGCGCTTGATGGTTTTTGCAAATGCACTTGTTGACACTTTCAAAGTTTTCCCAATTTTTCGGACTGACTGACCTTCATTTCTTAAAGTAATGATGGCCACTCGTTTTTCTTTACTTAGCTGCTTTTTTCTTGCCATAATACAAATTCTAGCAGTCTGTTCAGTAGGTGTATCAGCTGTGTATCCACCAGACTTCTGCACAACACAACTGATGGTCCCAATCTTATTTATAAGGTAAGAAATCCCACTTATTAAACCTGACAGGGCACACCTGTGAAGTGAACACCATTTCTGGTGAATACCTCTTGAAGCTCATCAAGAGAATGCCAAGAGTGTGCAAAGCAGTAATCAAAGCAAAAGGTGGCTACTACTTTGAAGAACCTAGAATATAAGACATATTTTCAGTTGTTTCACACTTTTTTGTTAAGTATGTAATTCCACATGTGTTAATTCATAGTTTTGATGCCTTCAGTGTGAATATACAATTTTCATAGTCATGAAAATAAAGAAAACTATTTGAATGTGAAGGTGTGCCAATCTTTTGGTCTGTACTGTATATATATAAATATAAATAAATAAAATATTATACACAAGTTTTTTTTTTTTTGCATACTGTTATTTGTATTCAAATTTAGCAACTTTACGCTTCACAGCTTTCCTGTGGGTTATTGCAGCATTTTAGGTCATGTTTCTATCTTAGCATGCACACGTGTACAAAAGCAGCTATCAATCAACGATAGGACTGCCCACTGGACTGAATGTCAAAGAAAGAACTGCTTTTCTATTTTGAACTGTTTCAGTATTCAGATCCGAGTGAGTTCCCCATTGAATTGCATTGGATTTCTTACTCATTACTTGTTCCCAGTATTCGGTTAGAGCTATCCGAACCCGAGTATCTTACTACTCCCTCATCACTTCTGAGTACATATAAGTCCGATTTATCAAGTTATATAATTAATTAACTAACCTGATTAGTAAATGCAGTGAGAAAAAAATCAAATGCCAGAAATATATTATTTTTGATCACCACAGCATCCCAAAAACTACAAGAAGAAAAAAGCAAACCATTTTTTATATACCCCAAAATGGTATAAGTAAATTAGTCAGCTTGCCACACAAAGAAGAACTCTTAGGCTGCTTTCACATCAGCGTTTTTCGCTGATTGCGTCAGTTGTGGTGAAAAAAACGCAACTGCCGCGATTACCGCATAGGGTCATTCCATGTCAAGTGAACCAATGATTATTACCTCTATATTTTTAATTCTTTTGAGATTTTGTTATTTGATAATAGCATGTCAGACAATGCAAAATGTGAAGAGAAAAATGTAAAAAAAAATTTATTTTTTTTTAAATGATTTTCAAAGTTCGGAAAAAGTGTGAATTTCGCTATTGCCTGCCTTTACGTTTCTCCTCATAACTAAGGCTAGGAATAAGATAGAGAGACAAAATAAACACCATTCTACTCAGAACTATACAGGCTTTCACCAGATATGTCACAAGAGGATCTTTGTTAATATTTTACCCATGTGATCGCAAGCGCAAAACTTTAAAACGTATTTCCGAAAAATTAGCGCGCTTTAAATATTTCAAAAACTGCCCATGTGTCTGCTTTGCTCTTAGCCACATCTGTACCAAATTTCAAGTTGGGATCGCGATGGGATCATATTTTATAATACTTTACTATTAATAGCGTCAATGGGTCATTCCATATCAAGTGATCTAAATATGAATATTTTTTTTTACCTGACGTCTTTAGATTTTTTTGATTTTTTTTCCTTTATGAAGTACTACTTTAGTTAATTACAAATTAAAAGTTTAGAATTTTTTTCTTCATCAGTTAATTTTTTACAGATTTTTAAAGTTTAAAAAAAGGGTGAATTTTGGCCAGGTATGACTTTACATTTTTTTATCTTGGGCTAGAAATAAGATAGAGAAACAAAATAAACACCGTTCTACTCAGAACTGTCCAGGCTTTCACCAGATTTGTCACAAGAGTATATTTGTTCATTTTAATTTGTTACCCATGCGAACGCAAATGCAACATTTTGAAACGCATTTCCGAAAAAAACGTTTTAATAAAAATTTTCCAAAACTGCCCATGTGTCTTTTATGCTCTTAGCCACATCTGTACCAAATTTCAAGTTGGGATCGTGATGGGATCATATTTTAAAATATTTAACTATTATAGTGTCAATTCAAAAATCGTGAATTCAGATCTGTTCAACCTGTGGTCTAAAAGCGTGGGGTCTATATTTATCAAATCCATTATTTTTAGACATTACTGTATTATTTTGATATGTTACAGCTTAGAAGCAGGAGAGGACATATAGGAAAAAGCTTTGTTAGGGCTCAACCTGAGAAAGCACAGGGATAGACAGTGAATGCAGAGCAGATGATAGGACAGCAGCTCTGTCAATCATG
The DNA here is from genome assembly GCA_033576535.1 of Allobates femoralis. Taxonomy (NCBI): domain Eukaryota; kingdom Metazoa; phylum Chordata; class Amphibia; order Anura; family Aromobatidae; genus Allobates; species Allobates femoralis. The sequence goes on along the minus strand of JARQOC010000003.1, from coordinate 592,402,969 downwards.
TTAAGTGTCTACCCACTGCATTCAGGAAGTAAGACAGCTCGTTCAGACCTTTCATGTCCTGACATGTCTGGACATCTTCACTCCTGAACAAACAATAGTCTGTACAAAGCCATCAAGGCTGTGTACTAAAATATGGGTGAGTAAATATATTAATAGTTTAATGCTTTTATTATTAAGGGCCAATACACACAGTGCTATTCTTAGGGATCATCATTCAGAAAAACAGCCCCATTGATTTCTATGGGGTTCACCACATGCAGTGTTTTTGGAAACACTCAAGAGTGAGTAAATCACTGCTTGAACTACTTTTTAATCGCTGCATTAAACGCAGCATTTATCATTTATATAAAAAAAGCTGCCATTTTTTTCACTAGCGATTAAAAAAACTAACGCATATGTGGTAAAAACTTGGTAGAAAAACAAGCTGCAGACAGAAAAAACTGTGCGCGCTAGCCCTAAAACTCACTTTATAGTAATACAGTTCTATCTCAAGTGTACTGTAAATCTTTATTTTTATTACCTATCTTCCTTACTTAATATTAACTGTATTTTTCCCACACAGCAATGGCTGCTACTTCTCAAGAAACAGCATTTTATCATAGACACTGTTGCAATCCTTTTGAAAAAATATGAATATGATTGGCGCTGGTGGCTGGCTACTGTACTCTCCAAAGATTGTGAAAATGAAGAAGTAGAATTGACTTTATTGCATCCTTCTGGTCCAGCGCCATCCTTTGTGTATCCAAGAAAGCCAGACATTTTAAAAGTGCACAAAAATCAGATATTAACTCAGGCGGAGCCTAACACCGTGACAGGCCGGACATACTCTTTGACACACAAGGAAATGGCGATTGCTAGTAAGCGTTTATGGACAAGATTACATTTCACCCACTAGAAGGGACAAATTGATAAAATGCCACTTTAAAAACATACTATTAATTGTTTGATTAGTTCATAATTTATAGAACGATGATTTAACTACTGTACTATTCTTATTAAACACTTCAAAAATCACGTTTAGTGATAGAATAGAAAACAAATTTATATGTATGAATAGGGGTTAACATTTTTGGTTCTTTTAATCTTGTTTAATCAAACTTGAGGATATGATCACCTTTCTTCTTTTGGTTTGTTCAATACATTCAAGTTGAAAATGCTGAGCGTTGTGTTCTGATGATTAAGATGTATTTATCCTGGCACTTATGGGATTTGTTTTTTGTTTCTTTTTTGTTGCATATAAATGTTTTATTCAATAAGTTGTGATAACTCATACAACCATAAAATAAAAAATATATAAATTTGACAGGTCCCAAGTTGAATCTCTGCACAAATATAACCAAGAACACAATCAGTCATTTTTTCACAATTGCCCGTCAATAGTTTGAATTTGATATAAAGAAACATAGTCTTGTAACATATCAAATGAAAGCTGTTACCGTTCTGAGTAAAATGATGCCTCTCCCACTTCATTATCTTATTTCTAGCCTGAGATAAAAAAATGTAAAGTCATACCAGGCCAAAATTCACCCTTTTTTAAACTTTAAAAAGCTGTAAAAAATTAACTGATGAAGAAAAAAATTCTAAACTTTTAATTTGTAATTAACTAAAGTAGTACTTCATAAAGAAAAAGAATAAAAAAAATCTAAAGATGTCAGGTAAAAAAAATATTCATATTTAGATCACTTGATATAGAATGACCCATTGACGCTATTAATATTAAAATATTTTAAAATATGATCCCATCGCGATCCCAACTTGAAATTTGGTACAGATGTGGCTAAGAGCAAAGCAGACACATGGGCAGTTTTTGAAATATTTAAAGCGCGCCAATTTTTCGGAAATGCGTTTTAACGTTTTGCGCTTGCGATCACATGGGTAAAATATTAACAAAGATCCTCTTGTGACATATCTGGTGAAAGCCTGCACAGTTCTGAGTAGATTGGTGTTTATTTTGTTTCTCTATCTTATTTCTAGCCCGAGATATGATAGAAAATGTAAAGCCATACCAGGCCAAAATTCGCACTTTTTTAAAACTTTAAAAATCTGTAAAAAATTAACTGATAAAGAAAAAAATTCAAAACTTTTTTTTTTGTAATTAACTAAAGTTGTTCTTCATATAGAATTTTTTTTAAAAAAATCTGAGGACGTCAGGGAAAAAAAATATTCATTTTTGGATCACTTGACATGGAATGACCCCATAACAGACGCACTTGTGGTTCACTTGCGGCAAGCCCCATACAATGTCTATGGGGCTTGCGGCAGGTGCGGCAAGTGCGGTATCGGCACCTGCGGCAGATGCGGCCGCGAAAAAAAACGCGGCATACAGCGTTTTTTTCGCGGCCGCACCTGCCGCAAGTGCCGAAGCCGCAATTGCCACACCTGCCGCACACTTAGCGCAAGCCCCATAGACATTGTATGGGGCTTGCCGCAAGTGAATCGCAAGTGCAGCCATTATGCGGTAATCGCGCAGTTGCGTTTTTTTCAACGCAACTACTGCGATCAGTGAAAACCGCTGATGTGAAAGCAACCTTACAAAGCTTTATTGCCCTCAAATTGAAAATGCTCCAGGTCTCAGAAACTGGTGACAGTTTTTTTCCACAACTTAAATAAGAAAGTTTGGTAACGCTGTACCTCTCATTTCTATCTATCACCCCACTTGTTCTCTTCAGTCTGGGAGTTACTTTAGACTAACATGTGCACTAATCCGAACCTCCAATTCCCGGCTCCAAGACTTTTCCCGAGCTGCACCAATTCTCTGGAATGCTCTAGCCTAAAAAATAGGACTACCCATAACTTATATAGTTTTAGGCACACCCTAAAACACACCTTTTTAAGGCGGCCTACCATTCTCCCTAATCAGAGTCATTCAGACATAGATTATCCACTACTTCCCTGAACATAACTGTTAAACTCCATCAGACCCAAAAGCTCTACACAGCCTGGCTGGTGGCCACTTACTCCGCTCTCATCTATTCCACAACCTCAAAATGGCTGGACGATGATTTGAATAAGCCCCTGTACTATGTCACCCCCACCTTATTGTAGATTGTGAGCTCTTGCGAGCAGGGTCGTCATTATTTTTTGCTTTTTAATTATTGTGTCTTCCAAAACTCTTTCCTATGACCGTTTGTTTATGATTCTGATTTGTAAAGCACTGCGAAATATGGAGGCGCTATATAAATAAAGATTATTATTATTAATAATCATACTAACCTAAAAAAATCTTATCACCAAGTAATTATTTCCCCACTGTAAATGCTCTAAAAAAAAAAATCCATACTATTGCAGAACTATTTTAGAACTTTCACTCCACTTTAGGTTTTTTTTTGCATTTCCAGTACATTTTATGGTAAAATTAATTGTTTCATTCAAAACTCCAACTCGTTCTGCAAGAATTAACCCTTCACATGACTATGTGGGGGGAAAAAATAAAAAAACGTATGGCTCTTGGAAGAAGGAAAGGAAAAAACGAAAGCACAAAAAGGAAATCTAGTTTTAAATGGAATACTATTTTTCATTTCATTATTATTTTCAAGATTTTTACTTGCTGTCAGTGAATGAGAATAAAGTAATATACAGCATATATTCACAGGCTGTAACCAGTTAGTCGTGTTTTGAGCTAAGAAGTGGATACAGCTGCATCCAGCCTAGAACATACCGCTACTTGGTGGGCTACAGGCATCACAACAACTTTAATAATCTCTCAGATAGTTTGCTACATTTTATCACCTTGGAGTCACCTGCTTAGTTCTTGGATCACATATAAATTGGGCTATGTACCATTTGGCTACTTCTGAATGAATGAAGAAGAATGTTCTCAACTGATGGCAACAAAAATATCTTGAAATGGAGAAGAAAAGACAAAGGATACTTACATGTTGTAGAACCTTTCATTTAAACAGATATTTAGATTTGGGTTTTTTTTATTATAAAACTGGAAAACCTCTTTTAATTTCAATTTTACAAAAATATATAGACCTCAGTTACTTACTTGGAAGAACATCAAGTTGAGTTCCTGTACCGAAAATGAACCCTTGACAGTCCATACACAATGTAAAGACTCTTAATCAAAACGTACATTACTCTTAAAGACATTTAGGCACTGATTACTCATATTTTAGGAGGAGTGTGATCACTAATGTTTGCCTTGTCAAGGTATTGTTATTTCACGTTTAATAAATCTTTATACTTGTCTAACAGTTAAACATAAACCTTTGTCCTTGGCTATGTGAAATTTTGTGATATAGACCTAAGATGGGTAAAACTGAATCTGTTAAGTTTCTTTATTTTGCCATGGGAGTCAATATACAAATACATTGTTTGATCATTAGCCCATTGGGTTGTTTTCTCACACATTATTTGTTTTTTATTTAATTCAGGTTCACAGTTTTTGTATTAGAGTCATTTGTGAGCAACTCACTGTGTTATGCCAGACCACTGTGATATATGCTCATTCTAATACTCTTACTGAAAATGCTGGTGAATGAGACATTTTCATTTTAGATCACATTTTTTCAGAAATACATTTCTTAATTAAAATTTCTGTGTGATAAAACCATTGTGGAGACACGGGGTCAGTGGGTGCTCTCGTCTGCTGGCCCCGCCGCCTTTAGCAAGACAACGTGGACCAGGGCTCTTCCCCAAACTGAACGCCCGAGCTCCTTAACTGTGGGCGGAACACTACTCAGACAACACTGGGTGAGGGAACCACAATATTAAAAAGCCCAATACCTACAGAGACTATCCCTTATGAACTTTGAACTTTTCTTATTTACTTATGGACCATATATACCACGGACTGGTTGTGGTAAAAACTCTCTTGTATATATTTATCAGCCCGGAGGCAATAGACTAAACCCCCGGAAAGACTGCTTTTTGAATATTTGGACTCTTTTTCAAATTTTAGTGATTTTTGTAATTTTTACTTTTAAGTCTATGTAAATATTAATTGTATTAATTGTTTGTTTACTTGTTTTTCCACAGTCCCGGAGTACTGTCTTTAACTAAGGGAGAATGTGGCACCCCAGGGGTTAATGTGCCACAGTAACATCACACGGGTTCCCTCCCCACAACACACTGACCTACACTAGCACCTCTGGGCCAGGAGGGGAGCTAAACCAGCTCCGTTATATACTCCAGGTCAAGAGGAAGTAGTCGAAAAAGTGAGAGGTTTAGTGAAGAGTTAGTTTCAGTTCCTGGGAGAACTGAGAGAGGCTGTAGTGTAAAGGAGCTGTGCCAGGCTTCTCTACAGTCTGCTCATCGATTCCAAGCCTAGCCAGGGTCTGAAGAAAGGAGAACCAAAGACAGAGAAACACATCTGGGAGCATGAGTGCCATCACCACTCGCCCTAGAGGAGTGCACAGAACAGACACAGGATCCGAGACTGTGACTAACACACACAGCACAGTAAATGCAGGAATAGTGGAGTTTCTCGACCACCACAGTACCAGAGCAAAGCAACACGGCGGGGTCAGCAGTACACAGAAGACTCAAGTTGCCTAGCCAAGGGGTTCCAAGAAAGGAGAGGGAGACAGTGCCAGCAGCTAAGCTAGAAGCAGCAGCAGTGCCACACACACACAGAGTGCAAGCAGGAGGAAGCTGAGGACCCGGACAGGGTGGAAGCAACCGTCCCCCAGTACAGACTCCATGGACAATCTGCTACAACATCTGCAGTAAAGCTTTGGAAACTACAGAAATGTGAGTGTGTGTTCCTTCAACCCGTCTCCACTATCTATCCATTATTATCACATCCACCATAGACTATAACAACCACTGCCCCGGGGAACCCGCCTCTGCCTACGGAGAGCAGTTCCACCTAAGCTGTCTAACATCATCCCCGGAGGTTCTGCAGCAGCGGTGGTCCCCTTACTGACCACAAACCGTGGGTGGCGTCACGACAAACTCTAATCCCCTGTAAATATTCCTCTTTTACTTGCCAGGGCCCGGGACACGGTCCGGACCAGGCCCTCCGTGACATCCCCCAGCAGAAACCCGGTCCGGCACCGAGTACCCCGTCCCAGTGGGCTTTACACTGACTGTCCCACCCCCAAGTCAAGGTGATTACTCACAAGTCTAGAAGGTGTTAAGGAGAGTGATGCAAAAGATGACTCCAGGTGATGATGTACTAGTGCACGTTTTTCCACAAAAAAGTGCTATCCTATCCTCCACTGAAATTTTTTAAAAAATTTACTTTTCCATAAAGGCCAGATTTGTGGAGCATACAAATAATAATTTTCACTAATGGTTTAACACTGGAGCTAGCGTATGGGTGACCACTATCTCTATGGTCGTTGATTAGGAATGGGCGAGTCTACTCGCTAGGACTCGTTACTCTGCGAGTAGTAAGGGACTCGCAGGACTCGGTACTCTGCGAGTTTCCCAGCGATTACTTGCACAGTAACGAGTCCAATGCAAATCAATGGCAATTCTAGTTTTGTCAGAGACTCTGACAAAACTAGGATTGCCATAGACTTGCATTGGACTCGTTACTGTGCAAGTAATCGCAGGGAAACTTGCACAGTAACGAGTCCGGCTGTCTGCTCTGTGCCGGGCTCGGGTCCTGCGGGCTGCCGCAGCTCCAGGGTCCTAGAGCCCACCTGCTCTCCCTGTGTACAGACATGAATGTCTGTGCACAGAGATGATGTAGCAGAGCTGATATTGTTCTCAGTCTGCTCACTCCCTGTGCATAGACATCTATATATATGCACAGGGATGTAGCAGAGAGGACATCGCGTTTTGGACTACGTCGGACGGAAGAGGATTTTTTTAAATAAAGATGGAGTCCCTAATGGCTTTTTTTTTTTTATTTCTAATAAAAAAAATTTTCTCTGTGTTGTGTTTTTTTTAAAACAATTTAATAGAAAGTCATGTCTAATATTGGCGTGACCGCCATAAATTTCGGGCTTAGGGCCAGCTGATAATACAAAGCTGGCCTTAACCTCATTATTACCCAGTGAGCCACCCGCCACCAGGGCCACTGGAAGAGCGGGGTTCAGCGCCAGAGGATAGCGTTTCAATGAATGCGCCATCTTCTGGGGCGGCTGCGGGCTGCAATTTGCAGCGGGGGGTGCCCAGAAAGCTTGGGCCTCCCTGCGCTGCTGATTCCAGCCCCCAGCTGCTTAGCTGTACCTGGCTAGACATAGAAATTGCACTGAGCCCCACACATTTTTTTTTTATTATTTCATGAAACGCTATCCTCTGGCGCTGAACCCGCTGGTGGCGGGTGGCTCACTGGGTAATAATGAGGTTAAGGCCAGCTTTGTATTATCAGCTGGCCCTAAGCCCGAAATTTATGGCGGTTACGCCAATATTAGACATGACTTTCTATTAAATTGTTTTAAAAAAAACACAACACAGAGAAATTTTTTTTATTAGAAATAAAAAAAAAAAGCCATTAGGGACTCCATCTTTAATTACAAAAATCCTCTTCCGTCCGACGTAGTCCAAAACACAATCTCAGCTCTGCTACTTCCCTGTCTGTGCTTAGACAGACAGGGATGTAGCAGAGCTGAGAACTGACTAAACAGTCAGGGTTCAGCTCAGGTCATTATGACGTGAGCTGAACTCTGCTGTCAGCCAGACTCGCTCTGCTGCTGGCGATTCCCGAGCAGTGACGGAAGTTAATTTATTCACTGCTTCTGTCAGTGTTCGGGAATCTCCGGAAAAAGCAGCAGAAGACTCGGGGAGCGAGTCTGCAGGGGGCGCCGGCGGAGGCAGCGGTAAGTAGCCGGCCGATCCGGTGCACCCCCCACCCTCTCCACAACCCCCCCTCACCCCTCCTACCCCTCCCCCGGTTCAATCCTTTATTTTGTTTTTTTACTATTCTTTAAAAGCCAGCGGCTTTTTGACGCTGGCTTTAAAAGAATAACATGGGGATTTGCAGGTTTTTCCTCTGCTGCCAGACCCCTTATAGGGTCCGGCAGCAGAGGAATCGCTGCAATACTCGTTCCCCATTCATTAACATTGGAATCGCTAGACTCGCAACGAGTAGCGAGTCCTGGACTCAGACTCGTCGGAGTCTAGCGATTCCAAGTAGTTTAGGATTCGCCCATCACTATCGTTGATGTTTTGCTGCTGGAAGCCTTGGTGAAGTACCGTGTTTAACTTCACCCGTCATGAACTTTGTTAATGTTAATGATGTTATAAGGCTTAGAGCTACATCTATTTATAAGGCTAGGCACTACAACTTGTTTGGTGCAACCCTTTTTTGGAATGTTTATTAAAATATCAGAAAGAGTTCGTAAACCAATATAAAACTATACAAGTAAAAAAAAGGGGGGTTAAAAAGTGGATAATACGATGGTAGTCCAGGAGTTCCACTTTATACTCTGGTTGTTGTGGTGTGGGTCCTTTTTTTGTCTTATATTATTCTTGTATGGCCTGTGAACACAAGTAGCCAAATTAGTCTTGAGTATACTCAAGGGTCTTATCCTCTAAAGCTAGTTTCTTACCCTCTAATGGTAATCAGCAATTACTGGTCCTGAATAGGGTGCTTGGCATTTGTCCTCTCTTACTCAATGGAGGGTATTCTCCTGTACATCCAAAAAAAAAAAAATGGGGAAATTGCTCATATAGTCCCTCTGAAAAGCTATGAATTCTCACTATATGAGGTGATTTTACCATAACCTTAAGAAGTAATAGCTTCTTATCAAGTATTTGACTGTTGGTGACATGCAAATCTCCTAAATAGGTGAACAAAGCGGTGTATTATAATCAGCTTATGAACTACTGGTTTACCTTTCTTTTGAGGTTTTGTTTTGTGCAATGGTACCTGTGTGGGGTCTCTGTTGGCTTTGGTTATTGGCTAGGTGATTGCTGTGTACCTACAGTGGCAATCCTTCCTATTGGTTAAACATTTTAAAATGTAAGTGAGTGACCCACTCCAGGGCAGAGGGTGCTCGGATCCCGGGCATTTTAGTTCTGGTTGATGTCAACGCTAGCCTGTGCCTGGGGCTGTGGCCCTGATGGTCGCTTAAAAAGGGGTTTAGTAAAATAAAATGTAGTTCGTGACGCCACCTACGATGTCCGGTGATGGCACCGACGCTGCTGCAGACCTCCGGGGATGACGGATGGGCCGCCAGGTAGTAAAGCTCCCCGTAGGTGGAGCGGGATTCCCGGGACAGTGCAGCAGGGATATGTATTCAAACAGGGAGGTTGCTCTGCAGGCTGAGATGATGGAACTGTCTCTGCATGGTGCAGTCTCAGGGCGGTAAGGATTGACACACATAGTTTTCGTACCTTTTACTGATGTTAAGCAGGCACTGTCCAGGGTACACTCCAGGTGGTCGGGAAGCACTTCAGGATCTCCACATCTAGTGAGTTGTAAGGCCTCCATGTCTTTCTCCTGTTTATGTTGAAGTCCTGACCTGTTTGGAACCTGGCCTCCTCTGTGTCTCTCACCTGTGTTGTCTGCACTGAGAACCCTCTGTTGGTTGCAGCTAGAGTCCTGCTGTTCCTGGCTCTCGTATTGTAGGGGCTGTGGGTGCCCGGGAGACTGGACTCTGGTGTCCAGGTTGCTTCTTCTTGGAGTGAGCCAGTATGGCTCCTCTGCCTCTGTTGCTCTGTTTCTCGCTTTGCCTTCATCCCTCACTCTCGGTTACCTCACACTAGCTAAGGCTCTTCACAGTCCTGACTGGAACTGCTCCACCCGGTCCCTGAAAGGAGCTTAGCACTGCTCTTTTCCTCTCAGGACCTCTTCACAGTCCTCTCAGGAACTGCACTGCCTAACACCACCCTCAGCACCTACAGGCCTGGGGTGAAAAGTGTTGTGTGTGTGAGGTGTACCAGATGTGGAAATCCCTCCATGCTCTGGAGTGTTCCTGTGGCGTCCTGTAGCGCAGGGTGCCACATTCCCACCTAGTTAAATTCAGTACTCCTGGACTGAGAAAACATGTTTTAAACATTTACAATAACAATAACAGGCATTATTTACAGAGTCTTAAAAATTACAAAAAACACTGAAAAATAGTGAAAACAGGTAAAGCAGTCCATACAGCGCTAGTCCATCCGCCGCAGGCTGTAAAAGAAGAGTTTTTGCCACCACCAGTCCTGTGGCTATAGTTCATTTTTATAAAAGTGGGGAATCCAGGGAAAATGTAAAATTTCATACAGTAACGTCTCTGTAGGCTCATTACTTAATGGTTACGGGTTCAAGTCTAATACATTACTTACACAAAATAAACATTTTCCCTGTGGGCGTCTCAGTTTAGGAGACTTGGCTACTTCCTTTCCACACCCCAGGCACTTTCTTTCCCTAAGTTAATGTGCATGGGGCTGTGCCCAATTCCTCCACCCTTCTGTACACTAATATCTACATTCAATGTACATTCAAGTCTTCATATTTACATTTCTTTATATTACCTTCACTTAGGGATGAGCGAGTAGAATCGTTACTATTCGGTACTCGCCGAATAGTAACGATATTCTGGCTACTCGCTAATCACTGAGTTTCTTGTGATTACTCGGGAGTAGCGAGTAGTCCTTTAACTTTTGCAGTGCATCTATATATACACTGCGAAAGTGCACTAAAAGTGAATAAAAGTTGTTAAAAAAAAAAAAAAATACTCACCGATCTGTTGGCCGCACTGGGAACGGCAAAGAAGACATCCGATCAATGCGAAGGACCTGTGAGCCTGACAGCCAATCAGATGGCTGGTATCGATCTGGCCAATCAGATGGCCAGACGTCATAAACCATGTGATTGTTACCAGCCACCTGATTGGCCAGATTGCCAGGTCATTGATGCACGTTCAAGACCTGGCAATCTGGCCAATCAGGTGGCTGGTAGCGATCACATGGTTTGTGACATCAGGCCATCTGATTGGCTGTCAGACTCACAGGTCCTTCGCGTTGATTGGATGTCTTCTTTGCCGGTCCCAGTGCAGCCATCGGATAGGTGAGTATGATAATTTTATATTTTTTAACAACTTTTATTCACTTTTAGTGCACTTTCGCAGTGTATATATATATAGGAACACTGCGAAAGCACTCGCCCGCCCATTCACTGCCATTGGACTTGCTATACTCGCAATGAGTACCGAGTACTGGGACCTACTCGTTGCGAGTATAGCAAGTCCGATTTTTGCAGTACTTGCTCATCCCTACCTTCACTCTCTATATCTGAGAGGTAGTTGTCCAAAATTGCTATGTTTATATCTGCGTGGAATGGGTGTTTCACTAGTGTCTACTTCTAGTGTTGTGTGTGCACTACTCACTAGTCTACTGGTAGATCTATGTGTTTCAGAAATACCATAGTATTGCTTAAGTCTTTCTATGGGACTGGCAGGTTCACCGATTGCAGGATCCTGTGGTTCTGCTACAACAGGCGGTGCTTCTTGCACTTAAACAGGTTCTTCCAGTCTTCTTGGTTCTTCTATTGGTTGTAAAAAGTTGATTATTGGTACAATTACAGCTCCTTCACATTGGGACCAGTCTTCCGGAAAGTCTCCAAGTATTGTATGAATCACTTTTTCTTTTTGTTCTTCTTCTTGACGAGTACAGGGTGTTTCTTCTTGCAGTTTCAATCGTTCTGGACATTTCTTTAGGTGAACCTTTGAAACTGTTGCAGTAGTTCTTCATCTCTACTGATTACGCAAGTTTTACTGTTATCAAAGTTGGAATCTAACACAGTGTAGGGCTCTCTTTCCACTGGTCATCACGTTTGTTGGTTCTTCTCTTTCTCTTGAGTACCATTTCACCAGGTGTTAAAGGTTCAGATTGTGCATTTTTGTTATAGTCTCTTTCTTGTTTTTCTCTGATTTGATTCAAGCTTTTTTCTACACACTCTTGGATTTTCTTATATTGTTCTTTATGAGTAGAGTCCCAATCAGCATCAGGTGACCCTGTTTCTGGTACTACAATTCCCATTTCAAGATCAACTGGGAGCTTTCCAGGTCTTGCTCGCATTAGGTAAGCTGGCGTGCAATTGGTGGAACTTACAGGTATGTTATTATTAGGGATGAGCGAGTATGCTTGTCACTACTCGGTACTCGCACGAGTATCCCGGTACTCGGGATGCTCGGCAAGCACCGAGTACCGCCGAGATGCTCGGACTCTTCGCTAATAATTATCGATCTGACACAAATACACAGCTCCCTTCCTTGCACTCAGGGAGCTGGCACCTCACAGAGAGCAGATTGATTGTTAGGGTCTCTCTGGGTGGCACAACAAGGTGTTGTATGTTGCAGCGATTTGAAAAAGCCCACCCTCCCGCCCTTTCTCAGAAACACTCGTTTTATAGCTGGAAGTCGGTGGGCAGAGCCTGTCACTAATTGGCTTACATTGGGCACGGTGCTCGGGCCGAGTACACGAGTATCTTGGGATGCTCGGCCCGAGCTTCGAGCACCTGAGCATTTTAGTACTCGCTCATCTCTAGTTATTATACATGTCCACTAAGTCAGGTAACTTCTCTGGCCACTGATTTCTGTTTTCAAAAGACAGAGTTTTTAACATGTCTAAGACTATATTGTTCATTTTCTCACACATGCCATTGGTTTGTGGATGGTAAGGTGTGGTTCGAATCTTCTTGCATCCATACAAGCCGCAGAACTCCTAGAATATTACAGCTTCAAATGCAGGACCTTGATCAGTCAATACCTGCTCTGGATACCGATGTGGTCTACAGAATTAGGTTTGGAAGGTTTTTGCTGCTGTTTCAGCTGTTAAATCTTTTACTGGAGCTACTACCAGGAATCTTGAGTAGTGGTCCACCATTATAAGGGCATAGGTGTAACCTGATCTGCTAGGTGTCAGCTTCATGTGATCTAAGGCTACTATCTCAAGTGGTTGTTTGGTGACTATTGGCTGTAGTGGTGCTCTCTGTCTCTCACAGTCTTTTCTTCTTAAGCCGCATGGTCCACAGTTTTTACACCATCTTTCTATGGAACCTCTCATGCCGACCCAGTAGAATCTGTCACGTAACAGCATCTCGAGTTTCTTTCACCCGAAGTGTCCTGCATCATTGTGGTATGCCTCCAACACCATCTGGACATCTTTCTTTGGTACCACTGTTATGGATGCCCCCCACACCTTTCGGGTGAGGCTGTCATCTTAATTGTCTGTTGTAGAGCTTAATGACAAAGACCTTTTATTAAAGGAGGGGTTAGCAGTTTTATACTCATCATTAAAGGGGCATTTCTTAAGGGTGGTTTTAGGTAATTGCATCATTTTATGCTGAATATACATTTTATTCTGAAAACATTCATTAATTATTGTGTGTGTTTAAACTAGCCTTGAAGCTACCTCTAAGTCAAAACATTATATAGAAATCTGAGCCAGAGAAAACCCGAAGGTGGGAGGGAAGAGGAGAGAGGGCTTAGCTAGGGGAAAGAGCAAGGCCAAACAGGTCTCTAGCCTGTACTAAAAGATTTCTGAATAAGCTCTAATACTAATATGAATTATTAATTATTTATTGCCATAACACCACTATCTGCCACACCATCTCGTGTGTTCTGGGGTTGATGTGCCGTCAACACAACTTCCCTTCGTAGACAAACAACTTTCCCCTCTCATTCCACAGGTGTCTCTCTTCTGCTGGAGCATCTGGATTAAGACGTGAGTGTTCTTGGGTTATCAGCTCTTTGACTAAGCTGACAGCCGGGTCACTGTCTTGCGTCTCCTTCCACCCATGGTGAGGTAACGGGTTCAGCATCGTCTCACGATGTTTCCGACTAGTCTGATGACACTGGGATGCACTCGAGCGGTGAAAGGCTGGTAGCTCTATTTCTTCTAGCTCAATCATGTCTTCTCCCTCATCTGGTAAGTGAGGCATCCTTGATAAGGCATCTGAATTGGCATTTTTATGGCTTGCCCGGTACTTCATGGTAAAGTGGTAGTTTGACAACTGGGCCACCCAGCATTGCTCCATTGCACCTAACTTCGCGGCATCCAGATAAGTAATAGGATTATTGTCCGTGAAGACATTGAACTTTGCAGCTGCCAGGTAATGCTTGAACCGCTCTGTAACTGCCCAGACCAAGGCCAGGAATTCCAGCTTGAATGAGCTGTAGTTCTCTGGGTTTTCTCTGTAGGACGGAGCTTTCTGCTGGCATAGGCATTCACTTTTCTCTGCCATTCTGCCTTTGTGACAGGACGGCTCCTAATCTCACACTGCTGGCGTCGGTGTACAGCTGGAACGGTAAACTGTAGTCGGGATAGACCAGGATCTCTTCGCCGTTCAGGGCCTCTTTCAGCTGTTTGAAGGACTCTTCTTGTTTCTTACCTCATTCAAATGGAGGACCTCTAATCTTGCCCTTCTTGGACTGGCCTACCTGGAGATCTTGCATAGATGCTGCCATCTTTGTGTAGCCCTTGAGGAACCTCCTGTAGTACCCTACCAGCCCCAAGAACTGACGTACTTCTTTGAAGGTTGTTGGTTCTGGCCATTCCTTTATCACAGTTTTATTGTCAGGGTCTGGTGCCACACCTTCTGCACTGACCACACATGTCCGAGATACTGAACCTTTGGCTTCAGCAAATGGCATTTTGATGGTTTCAGCTTTATTCCGAACTTAGACAATGACTCAAATACCTCTGCCAGGTGTTTCAAGTGATATTCATAGGTCTTGGAATACACTATGACATCATCCAGGTAGAATAGCACAGTCTCAAAGTTTCGGTGCCCCAGGCACTCCATCAGTCTTTGAAACGTTCCAGGTGCATTACAGATGGGTGTTGTAAACGCCGTCTTCTCTCAGTCTTCTTCTGCAATGGAGACCTGCCAATACCCACTAGTAAGATTTAGGGTTGAAAAGTAATTAGCCGACTTTAATGCAGCAAGTGACTCTTCTATATGGGGTAACAAGTAAGCATCTTTATGTGTTATGCAATTTATTTGTCTGAATCAACACATATTCTCATGCTGCCATCTTTCTTTTTGACTAGGACTAGTGGATCTGCCAAGGGGCTGCAACTATCTCTTATGACCCCTGCGTCCTTCATGTCCTGTAACATCTCTTTGGCACGCTGATAGTGAGCTGGTGGTGCAGGTATATATCGCTCTTTAATGGGTGTATGGTTTCCTGTAGGTATGTGATGGTGTACCCCTTTAATCCTCCTAAAATCAAGTGGATACTTACTGAATACCCGTTCCTAATCCGGAACTACCTGGTAGACACCATGCTTCTGGTGGGAAGGTGTGGTCAGTTCCTACATGGAGCTCCTGACACCAATCCTCCAGCTGCCCCTTGGAATTGTTGTCCTTCACCGAGTCTGGTGGGGTCAAGGGTTCCATTGTATGTATTGCGTTGTTGTCTACAGTGTACAGCTTAGAAACAGTGGCATACCTGGATAATTTAACCTCATCTTTTCCATAGTTCAGTATGCGTATGGTTACCCTTTTCCTGCGTACATCAACCACCCTCCTCGCTGTCAAGAGTGTAGGCTTGCTTTCTTAACTGATGGGCTTTACTACTGCCTGATAGTCCTGCCCTCTGAGGCCTATTGCTGCTCGACACCAGATAATTATTTCACTCATTGGGGGTACAACAATGGGAATCGGGTCTGTTACCTGTACACTACCTACTTCACCACTGGTCAAGTTTACCTGTTGTTGGTACAGGAGGGCTCTGATTTCCTTCTTCTCTGCCCAGGACTGGCAGTGTCTGCAATCTGCTGGAGTAAGAACAACACTTCACCCATACAATTTCCAATTTCATTTGTACCAAGTATAATGTGTGGGTCTCTATCATTAGGATTTTTTCAACCATAATAAGTATTTGGTCTTTTAACTCCACCTTCCCCACTTTTATTGTAACCTCTCTAACCCCGACTAAGTTAAGTAGTAACCCATTTGAGGCATAAATAATGATGTTAGGATCTGGTGGGTTAAGTTCAGGTTCAGACCAGAATCTGTTATAAAAAATACTTGGTTTTGTGGTCACCTGCAAGCCGATATCCAGCAATGCAGGTGTAGCAATGCCTTCTAGCATGATTGACAGGTACCTGTCATACCAGTCTGCTGGGCCTGGTCGGTCTACTCCTAGGGTTTGGCCCCTGATCCCAGGGGTTGCTGGTTTAAAGGACACTGTCTGTAGAAGTGCCATGCCTTGTTGCATCGGTGGCAGATGGGTTCTCTTGTAGAGTTGTAGCGGTCAGTGGTCCTCCCACGGAGAGACATGGTCTTCCTCCATTTCATCCACAGGACCTCCTCTGGGCTGTTGGCAAGTTGGATCTTCTCCGATGGCTTGGTCTCTGTCTTTAGCTGTAAGGCTTTCAAGACTGTAGCCATATGTTTAGCTGCAGGTGCACCTCAGAGCACATGCTGTCAAATCTATCAGGTGTCACAGTCTGTCCGTTAATTTTGGCAGCAGGTGAGGAAGAAGATGCTACTGGTTCAGGAGAAGCGCCACCTTGTCACTGTTGAAGTGCAGAATCAGGTGTTGCAAGAGGCTGCAGTCTCCTAATGGCCAGGTCTTTTAAGATGGCAAAGTCTGCATCCGGGTGGTCTAGGGCCCACTAGCGCAATTGTCTGCTGTTGTCTGGTGACCATACTCCCCTGATAAATTGTTCAATCATCATGTTATTCTCATCTTGCTCACTGGCTGGGCTGACCTGTTTCAGGGTTCGCAGCACCTCCTGTAGGCCCAAGGCATAGTCTCTAATACTGTCTTGTTGCCTCTGCTTACAGTGATAGAATCTCATTCTTTGGTCTCAATGCGGTTCTCAAAAACAGCTTTAAGTTTGTCAAAAATAACAGTTACTGATTCCTGATCTTCTTCCGACGAGGTTTCAATCTCCAGCTCTGCTGCATCAGTTAACTGCCCCAATACAACAGACGCTCGTTGTTTACCAGTCCTTGCATACATGTTAAGTACGCTGCAGATTTTTCTTTTAAATCCAGCCAAGGTATCTGGCTGGCCGTCATACTGAGGTAACCATTTAGCTCCCAGTACGTATGGCAGAGAGATTGGCATGATTGGCTCCACAGCTCCTAATGCTGTGGCTCCTCCAGTGGCTGAGGTACCTGCATTATTTGGGTTTGGAACTGCTGGATCCTCCGGTGCATCTGAGGCGATCGACAGGGTAGGGGTACTCGGATACCGGGGCTGATGACGACTTGGCTGGGGGATAACGGCTGGTCGGTTCCCGTTTCCG
The DNA here is from genome assembly GCA_033576535.1 of Allobates femoralis. NCBI lineage: Eukaryota > Metazoa > Chordata > Amphibia > Anura > Aromobatidae > Allobates > Allobates femoralis. The sequence continues at coordinate 592,385,878 of JARQOC010000003.1, read as the reverse complement.
TGCCCCGGACCCTCAATGGTGGGTATGGTGGGGAATGATGGTGGTGATGGGGAATGGTTACGGTTTGCCACCTGTGGTACCTGGTAACGTGTATACCAGCGCTGCGGCCGGCCACTGAGGTGATAGAGGTGCAGCTCAGAATAGTACAGCTCCCCACAGATGGAGCTTTACCTCAGGGCAGCGGGGAGGATGAGGGGAGTTGTAATAGCGGCTTTCGGGGAATGCTGTGGGCAGCGGTGGGGAAGCAGACTCACACACATAATAGACTTTGTTTCTGTACCTTTTTACTGGTGTCTGGTAACAGGTACAGTCCAGGAAGGTAACCAGGTTCTCGGTGCAATTTGGGATTATCACCTTGAGAGTTGTGAGACCTCCTCTGCTATTGTGTACAATGGTTTGGGGTAAGTCCTGCCTGTAACTGAACTCACCGCTCCTTCTTCCCTCTCAGGGCTTTACTCTTTAACTGACAATGAGGGCCTTCTGTGGGGTGCCTATACTCCTCTTGGGCCCCTGGTCCTGTGCTTGGTCAGGTTTGAGTCTCTCTTACTTGTTTCCTCAGGAGGGTTAACTCCTCCTGGTCCTTCTGGGCTTTTCCTGCTGCACTGGATGCTTAACAGTGTCGGACTCTGGTGTCCGGGTAAACTACAGGGAAACTTGGTCTGTTCCCTTCCTTCTTTCCCTTTTCCTCCACTGGCCTCTCCGACCCTCTCCCTAGGGTGTAACACAACTGGGTCAGTGTTTCCTAGTCCTGGGCCTGGTTTGATCCCAGCGATCAGCTCCTTCAGTCCTGCTCTCTTCTCTGCTCACTGCAGACTAACTAGACTGATTCACTGCTCCTCCCCTCAAGCCTGGATCTTTTATAGGGGAACTAGCTTAAGGTAGCCAGTAGAGCTCTCCCTCCAGGTCTGGGGTGGAAGATGTGTGCTGTATGTACCAAAGTGTAATCCCTCTTTGCGGTGGATGGGTCCTGTGGCAATCCCCAGCAGGGGTGCCATACATCCATTCCCTCTCCCCCCTAGTGAATCACGGCGAGTCTCTGTAACATTATTGCAAGCGGCGGCTCCGCAGGCGGGGAGTTGAGCACTCGGATATTTCCGGATTAGGCTGCTGCGCTTTGTCAGTTCTTGGCAGAGATAAGGGGCGGGGCTTATCTTTGCGCTCTTTTCAACCGTTACACCCACTTTTTTCCTGCTCTGTGGTGCAGTAATGGCGGTACCATTTAACAGTTCACAAAACACAGTCAATACACGGCACACAGTACCCAGTAATACCAGGCACGGGATCCTGTTCATGATGCCAGGAAGCTGACCCACCCCAGGGCCAGGGGTACTTGGATCCCGGGCATTTTAGTTCTGGGTGATGTCGACAGTAGTCTGTGCCTGGGGCTGTGGCCCTGGTGGTCGCATTTAGTAAATTATAATGTAGGTTGTGACGCCACCTACTGTGTCCGGTGATGGCACCGGCGCTGCTGCAGACTTCTGGGGATGATGGATGGGCAGCCAGGCATTAACGCTCCCTGTAAGTGGAGCGGGATCCCCGGGGCAGTGTAGTAGGGATATGTATTCACACAGAGAGGTGGCTCTGCAGGCTGAGGTGATGGAACTGTCTCTGTGGGGTAACAGGCTCAGGGTGGTAAGGATTGACACACACAAGCTGGGAGTAGTTTTCGTACCTTTTACTGATGTTAACCAGGCACTGTCCAGGGTACGCTCCAGGTGGTCGGGAAGCACTTCAGGATCTCCACAATTAGTGAGTTGTAAGGTCTCCTTGTCTTTCTCCTTTTTACGCTGAAGCCCTGACCTGTTTAGAACCTGGCCTGGCCTCCTCTGTGTCTCTCACCTGTGTTGTCTGCACTGAGAACCCTCTGTTGGTTGCAGCTAGAGTCCTGCTGTTCCTGGCTATCGTGTTGTAGGTGCTGCGGGTGCCCGGGAGACTGGAGTCTTGTCGGTATACCGGTGTTTTCTGCTAGGCTAAACTCTCCCTGGCAGACTCGGACTCCAGAAGGATTGCTTCTTCCTGGGGTGAGCCGGTATGGCTCCTCTGCCCCTGTTGCTCTGTTTCTCGCCTTGCCTTCGTCCCTCACTCTCGGGTACCACACACTGGCTAAGGCTCTTCACAGTCCTTACTGGAACTGCTCCACACGGTCCCTGAGAGGAGCTTAGCACTGCTCTTTCCCTCTCAGGACCTCTTCACAGTCCTCTCAGGAACTGCACTGCCTAACTCCGCCCTTAGCACCTGTATTTATAGGGGATCTTGCCTAAGGGCAGCAAGTGGAGCTCCCCCTACAGGCCTGGGGTGGAAAGTGTGTGTGTGAGGTGTACCAGATGTGGAAATCCCTCCATGCTCTAGGAGTTCCTGTGGCTACCTGTAGCGCAGGGTGCCACATGAGCATCTATTAGTACAATGTCATGGGGCTGTTGGTCATTATATGTTCCCCGCAACTTACATTAAATCATTGCTGTAATACCATCCTCTGGTCTCAGTAACATCAATATGTCCTGCACTTTCTGTATTTCTTCAGTCCTTGTTTCAAGACTGTCCTGCAGTAAAGGTCACAGATTTAATATAACTGTACTAAGGTCTAATACTGTCTTTGAATATCTTAGGACTCACTTATGTATACTGGTGATGGGGGGAGCTGGAGCTGCTATATACTGCTGTATACTGGTGATGGGGGGGCCTGGAGCTGCTATATACTGCCATATACTGGTGATGGGGAGGCCTGGAGCTGCTATATACTGCTGTATATTGGTGATGGGGGGCCTGCAGCTGCTATATACTACTGTATACTGGTGATGGGGACAAATGTGAGTACATCAAACCAAACTGTGGCCATTGACTGGGGGGAGATAGATCGTAAGGAGTTCAGGAAAGCCCCACTGACAGACCCCACCCTAGAGCTTATCCGTAGTGCGGCTGCCCAACCTGGGGGAGGAAATCAGGGGGAGGTGTATAGATGGGAAAGAGGCCTCTTATATCGGGAAAAGCATGCATCCTGCCCAGAAAAACCCTGGACCCATGGACATCAGCTTGTGGTACCCTAGCAATACTGTCCCCAACTATTGCGCTTAGCTCATGATGTTCCTGCAGCTGGGCACATGGGAACCAAAAAGACCCAGACCTGCCTGTTGTGTAGTTTTTTTTTGGCCAACAATCACTCAAAAGTGAAGAAATACAGAACCTCTTGTCCAGTGTGTCAACGTATGGACAGAGCCCCATGTCGTGCCCCACTCCAACCCATGCCTTTGTTAGGGGAACCGTTCCAGAGACTTACCATTGATTTAGTAGGCCCCTTAGCCCACCCCAGCCACAGCGGAAAAAGATTCATCCTCACCCTGTCAGACTTCACCACCCGCTGCCCAGAAGCCACTGCCTTGACTTCCATAGATGCACAGCATGTGGCTCAAGCTTTACTGGACATCTTTAGCTGGGTAGGGTTTCCACAGGAAGTATTAACTGACTAGGGGGCACAGTTCCAAAGCGAACTGATTCAGACCGTCTGGGAGAACCATGGAGTCCGCCACATGTGCACAAACCCCTACCATCCTGAAACTAATGGATTGTGTGAGCGCTTCAATGGAACACTGAAACAACTAATCAGCCATTACGTAGAGGCCGAGGGGGAAGACTGGGAGAAAAACCTCCGGCAGCTTCTTTTTGCTTACCAGGACGTGCCGCAGGACTCCACTGGGTTCTCCCACTTCGAATTGCTGTATGGCCGAAAAGTACAGGGGCCCTTAGAGCTGGTACGAGAAAGTTGGGAGGGAACCTTCCCAACAGAAGAGGTTCCCATACTGGACTATGTTCAAAAGTTTAGGGAAAGAATGAAGCACCTCATGGCATTAGCCCACGGGAACTTAGAAGTGCCCGATTCTGTGAATTTGCCTGTGGACAGAAGGTTCTAGTACTCGTACTGGTATGAAAAGACAAGCTGCAAGCCATGTGGGCAGGTCCATTTACCATTACCAGGAAATGGGGCAATACTGAATACACTGTGTCCCTGGACCGAGCAGGTGTTCGTGAGTGTACCTACCATGTTAACAGGCTAAAAGCTTATGAGGAAAGAGAGGTCATCAACTTAGCAGTTTGTTGTCCCGAAGATGATCCAGATATAGACCAGATCCAGGACCTATTAGCGGACTCCAAAAGGGAAATGGGGGTAAAAGATGTATCACTGGGGGAATCAGCTTTCATAACCCCTTTTGGCCTATATGAGTTCACCAGCATGCCTTTTGGGATGAATAATGCCCCGGCTACCTTCCAGAGGACCATTTACTAGAGGGATGTCAGGGGTATGCCCAGGCCTGTTTGGACGACATCGCTATCTTCAACGTGTCCCAGGTGCTGCAGAGGGTAACCAAAGCCCAGCTCACACTCCGACCTGACAAATGCCTAATGGGGATGGCCGATGTGCTATACCTGGAACATTGGGTGGGAAGTGGGTGCATTCGTCCAGAACCAGCAAAAGTAGAAGCAATTACCCAGTGGCTGCGCCCGGTCAACCAAAAACAGGTCCGCGCGATTTTGGGCACCGCAAATTGTTATAGAAAATGTATCCCCAATTATAGCACCGTAGCAAAACCGTTCACTGACCTCACAACCAAAAAATATGCCCGCAACCTTATCTGGACCCCATAATGTGAAGCTGCGTTCCTCCACTTGAAAGACCGGCTAGCCCAGAGCCCGGTTCTGACTGCTCATGACTTCCGACGTAGGTTCATTGTCCAAACAGATGCATCAGACACAGGACTAGGAGTGTTACTTAGCCAAGTGGGGGCTGACGGCGAGGAACATCCAATAGCTTATCACCCCCGGAAACTGTTGGACCGAGAGAGGGCCTACACCACCATAGAAAAATAATACCTGGACATAGTCTGGGCCCTAAAAGAATTGCAGCCCTACAATGAGTTCACAGTCCTCACTGACAATGATTTAGCCAACGATTGCGTAAGTGGAGTCTGGCGTTACAATCTTACAATTTCTCCATCTCTTATAAACAGGGCAAGAACCATGGACATGCGAATGGGCTGTCACGACAGATAGAGAAGAATGATCGGAAGCCTTTCAATGCATAGCATTGGTTAAGTTATTAAAATCTAGCCAGACAATATTTTGAATTTTGTTTACCCATTGTTCCTACCAGTCTTGTAGATGTTTGGTGATGTTGACGTATGTAATATAATTATCTCTCCTCTGTAAGGTCAGAGGAACTTAATCCTGTTAGAATGCCATTGTATTACTATATGGATTGTTGACTCTATGTGAATGGCCTCATCCACCATTGTTTAATGTCATGGATTGCAGACTAAATGTATCATTGCTATGTGTTAGGTAAACCATCTGCCTGTGGTTCTCCCATTGACAGGACTGCAATACTACTAGAAATATTTTATGAGGCTTGAGATCCAGCTAATGAGAAGACAGTTTTATTCCACAAATCGTGAAGTCCCCAATATCCTGCAATGAGGGCTGAGGGTATATAAGGAGGACTGTTCATTTTGACCAGCAGATTGGATACAGGCAGCTAATCTAGGATCTTCGGGTCCGATTGGCAAGCCATAATCCCAGGCCTAGGCATTTCATTGACGACCAAGGGGATCAGAACCTGGATTATAAGGACTTCAACATCGAATGATCGGATTCGACTGGGATAATAAAGACTGCATAAGAAAGCCACGCAGGTTGGAACAATCCAGTCATCTGCCTACAGACTTTGCCATGCTGACTCAGCTTCCTAAATATGGCATTATTTCTTTCTCGGTGGGTGCCTGCTACAAGCAGGGTGCCACTGGTTTGGAGTAAATAGCCCTAGAAGATCTGAGGCATGAAGATTCTAAACCCTGGTGAGCCAGCGGAAGGGTGAGACTCTGTTGCCTGTTACATTTTGTGTTTTGCTGCTTATATGTTATGTGCTGTTGACTGTTTGTGGATCCAATAAAGCCTTAATATTGTGGTTCCCTCACCCAGTGTTGTCTGAGTAGTGTTCCGCCCACGGTTAAGGAGCTTGGGTGTTCAGTTTGGGATGAGCCCTGGTCCAGGCTGTCTTTCTAAAGGTGGCAGGGCCAGCGGATGACAGCACCCACTGACCCCTGTATCTCCACAATGTTAATGCTTCCGCTCAGGCTGCAGAGTTCTAAGTTTTAGATGGAACCATCAGCCAAAAGGCTGATGCTAGCCAACCCTAGACAGGAGTTTAGTTTGGTAACCACACTTGGACACCATTGCTAGATCCTAGTACACACCTATTCGTCGTTTTTAATTACACCTAGGACATATAAATCCATCCACATCACACCATTTCTTTAGGGCATAGTGTTAGGACTTGGCAGTGGAGACTCCTTGAAGTGGATGCCAAGCTTAATCCTTAGTGGCTACTAATGAGACTAAGTTCTCCGGTTTTCATGTATAGCACAGGGCAGTTTCTGCATTTCACAATTGCATTATACCCATAAGATCTTCGTCTTGTTGGTGCCACTCATTCATCCACTTTAATCATTAATATAGTAGTGTCGCGGCGGTTCACTAATCTGTAAGTATATATTTTTTCTGCCAGCACCTACACCTGTGGTAGATGCCAGTCTTAACCTTATTTATATATAGCCAACCCTAGACGACCTGCGTCAGCTCTCAGGCTGACGAATCCATTAGAAATTTAGGTTGTCTCAGCCTGAGCGCCCCGGCTGCCTATTCATCCCTATGGATACCTGATGTTTCGCGCAGCCGCTGGCTCCACACACAAGGACCAGATATGCGCTTCTGCTGAGCACACAGGAAAATGCTGCAAACCGTGTTTCCTGTGTGCTCTGCAATAGCGCATATCCGGTCCTTGTGAGTGGAGCCAGCTGCTGCGCAAAATATCAGGTATCCATAGTGATGAATAGGCAGCCGGTGCATAGCATTACATGCCGTTAACGTTATGCACTCAGTCTGCCATAACCTAAGTTTCTAACAGATTCATCAGCCTGAGGACTGACACAGGTCTGACTCCAACCTTAGGCTACTTTCACATCTGCAGTATTTTCACTCCTGGCAGATCAGGCAAACCTGGACTTTTGAACTCCAGGTTTGCTTGATCTGCCGTTTTGCAAATCGGATGGAATCCCGCCGTTTTTGTAAAAAGTCAATGTGCCCCACTTGTGCCAAGATTGTGCTTGTGCTAATGCATTGTAAAGGGACTTCTGGACATATGCAGAGACTCACTTTTTCCTCGCAATCCCACACTTCTGGCACCGAATTAAATCACTGCTAAGCAGCAGTTTTCCAGCCCCGGAGGTGCTGAAAGTGCCAGATAACTACCAAAAACTTAAGCCCCCACACTTGTCCGGAGGTCCCTTTACAAATGGGTTAGTACAAGCGCAACCTTGGTTTAAGTTGCACACATTGCGGTTTTGCAAGAATGGCGGATTTCTGCCACTTTTGCAGAAATGCAGATGTGAAAGCAGCCTAAAATCAGCTTGCAAGTATGCGCATTCTCACTGAGGCTGGTTTCACACGTCTGTTTTTTTTTCCCAAATTAGGCAATATCAGGATTTTGATCTTTTCCTGATCCAGTTTTTTGCCCATTCACTTTAATGGTGTCAGGTAGCATCCTGAAGTGACAAGGTTCTACCTGACACAATTAAGGTGAATGGGAAAAAACTGGATCCTGAACAGATCAGGTTTTTGCTGAAAAACCTGACCTTGCCTAATTTAAAAAAAAAAAAAATGTAAGTGTGAAACCAGCAACACTGGATGAGTGCAGCAGCGCACTCAAAGCGTCAGTGTGGGTGCACATAATGTGGCGGCAGGCTCGCTCTGACGCCTGGTACCTCTCTGCTCTTGGCTTCCCTTTGAACACCTTCAGTAAAGAGGAAGGGTGAATGAGCAGACAGCATGACATATATCACTAGGCTCTCCTCCTCACTGAATCAATGGTTAGATCATCTATTTTAACCGCTTGATGACTTTGAAAAGCTGAGGGTGTTAAAGAAACGCTCAAAAGACTGTACCTGTGCTCAGCAAGTGCAGACATTCATTCTTTTAGTGTTAAATTAGCGCTTTTTAAAGCATATTACAGAGTAGATCTGCCTTAGGCGGCCGTCACACGCATCAATTTAATGCACGATATCGTTTAAGCGATCTGCGTTTTGATCGCTTAAGCGATATCGTTTGTGCATCGCTGCATGCAATCAAGCGATTTTACAATGTAATATCGCTTGATCGTGACATCGCAGATATGAGAGCCGGTGCTCATATCAAGCGATAAACGCTTGATCAATCTGCCTCATCGTGGTGTGTGACACCACGATGATCCATCTCCCAGCGGCAGAGCCTATGCTGGGAGATGGTATCTATGGTAAATGTCGGGTTACTAAGCGCCGTGCGGCGCCTAGTAACCCGATGTGTACCATAGTTACCAGCGATCTCGCTGGTCCACATCGCTGGTGAGTCTGTCTGTGTGACAGCTCACCAGCGTTTGTGAACGATATTGTTAGCGATCGCGCGTGCACGTGTGTAAGAGAGTATACTAATAAGCTGCTAAAACCAAGCAGACTGCCATTTTGTAGTGGCCCAGGAAGGAGAAAACATGGTCTCCGGTTGCCATGGTGACTGCTCTGTGTCTAGGAAAGTGAAAGCACAGTCTCTGGTTGCCTTGGTGACGGCTCTGTCAGTTGCTCCTGTTGTTGTTGATCTCTCTCTGCGATGGCCATTACTAGTGTAAGGATTACAGCAAAGCCAGTTCAAGCTATATGGGCCTTTAAAGTTGTTTGCAAGCCCTGTTGTGTGGACTAAAGACTTTATCTTGAACTGAGCAAGTGTCCAGCATCTGAGGAGAGGCTGAGGAGATGTTACCAATGATGGAGCGAGTGATTGGCGTCCAGGAAGGCCGTGAGTGACTGCGAAAGGAGAGCCGGCGTCCGGTGCCATCCACATTGGGAAGATCCTGACAAGGTCCTGACAAGCCCTGGAAAAGAGTGCTCCACAGATTGCACCCCAAGCTTACAGAACTAAATTACTGGACATGTGAATCTGGCATTGGCTGGTAAGCTGCCAAATTCTGCTGTTTTACAATACGTTTTTCTTTTGTGCAAAAGGTTTTTTTCTTTTTACTTTTTCTGGACTTGCTGCAGCCCACGTGGAATATACACCGGTGTAAAGCTACATTTGAGGTTTATGGTGCCATAGTTTTGAGATACCCGGGTATCCCTGTGCTAAGTGTATAGCCAGCATTGATATTGTGTAATGTATTGTTATTAGCTGTGATAAGTTATACTCAGTGTGCCATCTCAGAGGTCCCATCAGACCGCCCACAGTTGATGTACATAGCCTTTAGTTAAGTTAAATCCTTGATAAGTCTAACGTGTAGGTAAATTTTCTCCTGGTTCTGAGTGTGATTTACATACCCCGGGAACTCTGAGATCGGTGCATTGATGTCGGCTAACGCTGAGTGTGTGAAACTGTTATTGGTAATATTTTAAGGGGATTTTGAGACTTATACATTCCATACTGAACCATACTTTGATCCCCATATCAGTAAAAATACTGTTGTTTATTTCTGCCTCTGTCTCAGTCTGTGACTCACTGGATCTTAATAGGACCTCAGGTCATTACATTTTTGGCGTAGTCGGCAGGATCCAGTGTTTGTCATGGACGGAGGCGGCGAGGGAAGAAATGACCCCACCACACCAGCAGCCATGCTGCTGGGTGCGGATCCTTTGGCAGCCGCGGCGAATGTGGGAGGGTATGTGCCGGTAGGAGCTTTACTCCAGCACATGCCGAAATACCACGGGCATAACATGGCGTTGCAGGATTGGGCTGAGAGGGTCCGGAGTATTCTGCGGATGTGTAATCTTGCTCCCGCAGTACGAGCAGAACTGGCATTAAATGCACTAGAGGGCGATGCTAGGCGGATGGTGATGGTACGACCTGAGGCTGAGAGGAGTACGTTAGAGAAAATTTTGGTACTGTTAGAGGGGAGTTTGGGAGGCCGGGCCCGTGTGACCCAGCTTCGATCTTTTTTTTTTAATTGCCCTCAAAAGGAAAGTGAGTCTCTGATGCAGTACTCTAATACACTACAGGAGACATTGAACGAAGTGCAGCGACTAGACCCAGGGGCCATGGGAGCGTTCCGGGAGGTAGACCGCTTGCTCCGGGACCAATTCATCACAGGACTAGCCAATAGGCCCCTTCGGGATAAAACTGTTGGAGGTGGCCCGGGCTACCCCAGAAATATCTTTTTGTCAGATTTACCAGGCCGCTGTGGAAAGGGAGGCCGAGTCCACCCTGGTAGTTCAAGGGGCTGTGGAGAGTACACGGATGGAAAAAGGTCGAATGCCAGTGTCAGGAACGGAGGGACTGGTAGACGTTGTGCAAGCTCTGTGTGCCGAGTTGAAGGAGCTAAAGCTGGAAGTGTCTAAGATCAGAGCTGGGTCGTCTCCTACTCCCCTGGAGAGGCCACCAGTCACACCCTCTGGGATGGTGGTTCCACTAACAGCCAGACTGCCCTCTTTGAATGACTCGAGCCCCCGTCCACGAAGAGTAGTCACCTGCTGGAGGTGCGGGCGCCAGGGACACATCTCACGATACTGCCGGATGTCCACAGTCCCCGAGACTACTTCACCGATGTTAAAATTCCCAGCCGCTGCTTTGAGGGGGCAAATCCACATTGGGAAGATCCTGACAAGGAGGCTGAGGAGATGTTCCCCCTGATGGAGCGAGTGATTGGCGTCCAGGAAGGCCGTGAGTGACTGCGAAAGGAGAGCCGGCGTCTGGTGCGATCCACATTGGGAGGATCCTGACAAGGTCCTGACAAGCCCTGGAAAAGAGTGCTCCACAGATTGCACCCCAAGCTTACAGAACTAAAGTACTGGACATGTGAATCTGGCATTGGCTGGTAAGCTGCCAAATACTGCTGTTTTACAATACGTTTTTCTTTTGTGCAAAAGGTTTTTTTCTTTTTACTTTTTCTGGACTTGCTGCAGCCCACGTGGCATATACACCGGTGTAAAGCTACATTTGAGGTTGATGGTGCCATAGTTTTGAGATACCCGGGTATCCCTGTGCTAAGTGTATAGCCAGCATTGATATTGTGTAATGTATTGTTATTAGCTGTGATAAGTTATACTCAGTGTGCCATCTCAGAGGTCCCATCAGACCGCCCACAGTTGATGTACATAGCCTTAAGTTAAGTTAAATCCTTGATAAGTCTAACGTGTAGGTAAATTTGCTCCTGGTTCTGAGTGTGATTTACATACCCCGGGAACTCTGAGATCAGTGCATTGATGTCGGCTAACGCTGAGTGTGTGAAACTATTATTGGTAATATTTTAAGGGGATTTTGAGACTTATACATTCCATACTGAACCATACTTTGATCCCCATATCAGTAAAAATACTGTTGTTTATTTCTGCCTCTGTCTCAGTCTGTGACTCACTGGATCTTAATAGGACCTCAGGTCATTACACGTGATCGCTAACAATATCGCTATCGATATTGAAGCGTGTGACGGCGGCCTTAAATAGATGTCATGTGCACATGCTCATAGTGTGATGTCAGTAAAGGGAGTGACCATTAAAAGTGCCTATGGCAGCATGAAGTCCAAATACGGCCCTGACCATACTCCTTTCATTTTGATAGATTGACCATTGTTCATGAGATGTTCAGAGCTCGAGCTAACCCTGCTTTTCTCTTCTTCACAATCTTATTTTTTACTTGCCAGGCATGTTCTTTAGTTTTCATGATGCTGTTTGATCCCTAATGTTCTCAAATAATCCTCTAGACCTTCATAAGCCTTCATAGATTAGCTGTTAAACAGAGAATAAATTACATACACACAGGTAGACTTATCTTTTGGAGGCAATTGGTCATTCAGAATTTAATTTAGGGGCAACAGACTACAGTAGGACAATGCAATTTTCAGATTTATACTTTATCCTGAGACTGGCGCAAATATCACATAGAGATACTAAAACTGCTGTATACGTCTTATAGGATACACTGGGACTCTTCTGTATACATCACAAAGAAAACTCTGAGGCTGCTATTATAATGCTAACAAAACACTGAGACTGCTGTATACAACACATAGGAGATACTGAGGCTGCTGTTTATACATCACATAGGAAACACTGAGACTGCTATATACATCATATAGGAGACACTGAGACTTTTGTATTTATATAATACTAGCTGTGAGCCCGATGCAAATGCATCGGGTGTCTAGAATATTTTTAATGTTTTTTTTAGATTTTCAAATAATAATCCAATTATTCCAATGACATCTTTACACCAACTACATATATTAGTATGGTTGATATCATTTAAGGAAAATTGAACTATTATGTTGTAAGGGTCTTAGAACACAAAGTAGCAATACTTCTTAATATGTCAATTTTTTGAATTGATGAATTAACAGTACTAATATATGTATCAGCCACTTTGTGTCAGCCCACCAATCGCGTCAAGATGCCCTTACGCCTGGTGGGACCTACTCTAACTAAATCCGAATTGATATAATTTAGATATTTTTAATTGCTGGATTTTTCTTAGATTTTTTGAGGATTGTGATGTAAATAATAAAATTTTGTAAATTGATACAGAAGGAGTTACCAACTACAGACTTGCAGCAATATCCGTGCAATAACAAAAAAACTTGTAATTAACCTACAGTAAATGGAGTTAACATAGCTTCAGCAGGTGCATAAGATGCATCCACTAACTAACCACAGGTGACTGCAGTTGATGTGGATGACACTGCCACAACTATGTTGTCTGCACAAACTGCAAGTTAAGTACAAATTACATATATGCAATTATGAAAATTACAGCAAGTATGTTCTTGATAAGTCCTTCATGTACAATTATTATCATTTAGTATATTCCTCAACAAAGTGAAAAAATCTAAGAAAAATGTCGTGGTAGAATCTAATTAATAATTTATGTTTGTCCCTATCTATCTAAACATGTGGAACACACCTTGGTAATGAGATGTGTGTGAACAGCCGTCCCACCCGTCTCTTAGCTGTTCACAAAAACCTCTCCCTTTAAAGAATAAGAATCAAATCTCTCAGCACGTAAAGCACTGGAGCTTAAAATAGTGGTTTCTATCACCCTGTGATAAAATCAGAATGATACACATCTCCAATGAAATCTAAAATGTGTTTTTCCACAAACATTGTATAAACTATGCACATAAAAAACTGAAATTGAAAAGACTAAACTAATTTTTTTTTTTTTTTTTTTAAATAGAAAAGGTAAAAATATAAAATATGCAAAAGTTCATCCCAAAATATTCCGATAGACAATATTTTTGGTGAAGACTTTCTCACAGTTAGGCACCAATTTCCCTTGAATGCATGAATCCACCACTTTCACCTTCACATTGCATCGTCTCTTCACACGTGAGAAAGCCACATATAATTGTCCATGCCCAAAAACAGGTTCTGGCAAATAAATCCCCACTTTCTCCAAAGTTTGTCCTTGAGATTTATTTATGGTCATGGCAAAGGCAGGCTTCACGGGAAATTGCCGACGTCTTAGTTTGAAAGGCAATCCAGTCTCTGATGGACAGAGATCAATTCTTGGAATGAAGACTACATTTCCTTCATCCGAGCCAGAAATTACTTTTGCTTGTATCAAGTTGTCAAACAAAGCAATAATAATCATCCGAGTCCCGTTGCAAAGTCCTTTTCTGCTGTTAAAATTACGCAAAAGCATTATAATTGTACCAACTTTTAATTTCAGGAGATGAGAAGGCATTCCTGTTGGTGTTAGAGAATTTAGAAATTCCACAGGATATTGTTCGGGATTTTCCGTCTCATCTGGATCAATGGAATCATGGCTCATATATTCCATGTATTCTCCAGGAATACAATCCATCACTTTTGAATTGATCAAATCCACAGCGTCATTTTTGGGACAAAGAATGGCATGTGATGCAGCATTCTGAATACTTTCGTCATTATTCACATCAATGACAATGTTTTCACCAAATATGTCCAAGATTAAAGAGCCAGTGCAGATCATGTCTTGCGGGATCTCAATGACATCATCACCAAGGTTGTAATCATTGGACAATTCTCCATTTCCCAATTGAATTAACCAATTGCTATATTCAGAATCAATGGAGCGCATGTTGTTAATGAGCGGCAATTGATTGAAAAGCTGCCATTGTCGTGAATATTTAATGCAGCTCTCTACAATGTCTGTCCTTGTTCCGTGGGAGATGATAGGAAGACACTGCCGAAAGTCTCCTCCCAGAACAATGACTTTCCCTCCAAAGGGTAATTTATTTTTCTTGGAGACATCAGTTGTCATGACATCCCGTAATAATTGATCAATTACATGCAAAGCGTATTTTGACAACATAGTAGACTCATCGATGATGAAGAGTTTGGTAGTCTTCAAATGTTGGGCCGCATCAGTATCATTTTTGATTCTTGAAACGGATGTCTCATTAATTGGTATTGGTATGCCATACAGTGAATGGATAGTTCTTCCTCCTTGCAATAGATTAGCAGCAATCCCTGTACTGGCTGCAGGTGAGACAACTTCTCCTTCTCCTCTCAGTTCATGAATCAATAGATGATACAGATATGTTTTCCCACTTCCACCGGGACCGTCAAGGAAAAAGCACTTTGGCTTATCACTTGTATCCTCTAAAGCTTTATGGATTGCAGTATAGGCCAAACGTTGTTGATCATTTAAGGTGGCTTTCATTTCATGTGCTCTTACTAACTCTTCTTCTTTGTTGTATTGAGGACGAATGTGTGGTTTTCTTTTGGGCGTGGCAGATTAAAATCAATGAAATGTTTAGCATGAAATTTTAAAACATGTTCAACATCAGTCATGGCGTATCCTTCACAATGTTCACAATCATCAGTGTCAGGGTGGTAGGCATGGCAGTAATCTTGAACGAAGTGTTGTTTAAATTCTTGCCACAACTCCAGGGGATGATTAGGAGGACCAAAGACACATATATACGCAAACATTTCACGGAGCTGTGCAGGCATATTGAGAACACAGGCATCCAATAAAGTTTTTCTCCAAACACTGTCATCGAAGAGCAATCCAAGGGCTAATGCCGCCTCTTTAAACGTTGGGTATGTGACTTCCTTAACAGTCTTAAGGTTATCAAAACTTGTAGCTCCTTTAACATGGAGTAACAACAGCCTTAAAAAATAACGTTCTTGTTCTTGAATACTAACAGTATAGAGTCTACCAATGACTGAAGCACCTCTTCTCCTTCTAACTTCCCATGCACCTTCTTTCCAAACATAATGCTCAGGAATTTGACGATATAAGTACTCCCGAGCTTTGGGATCATTCTCATTGAGGGTAAAGTAGGCCATGAGTGTTGATTGTCTGTCCATTGAATAACTGATGTTGTCCGCAGAATCACCCTCGTGAAAAAAAAGTGATTGTGAATGAGGCAGATGTACTGCCAGACGAATAATGCTGTGAGATTGTCTATGCATTTGAAAAGCAAAGATTCGCCAAGCTGCCTCTGGTGCACTGACATATCTGGAATCCATGAATTTATGAGTTTCATCGTGTCTGATGTTGGTTTCACAAATTTCCACATTGGCTTTGTCATGACCTTTGTACACATATTTAAAGAGGTATTTTACGCTCTGAATGGAAGCACATATTTCCACATTGATATGGCACTTATATTTTAATAAAAGGAAAGGGTTATAGGGAACCACCCAAGAATTATCAATCATCTTGGAATGGTGTGGAAAAGAAGGTCCTTCGTTTCTTTGATAACTTGGATATGCATCCTCAGGTATAACAGTTTTTGTTTGAAACTTTTTGGGAAAAGCTTTTTTACACTTTCCATTCTCCATACATGGAGAATTGGGATTGTGTTGTCCACAGGGGCCATGGATCATGTGTTGCATGACAATTTGATGGAGCAGAGGGTAATGTGATGGATCAGGAATTTCAGCCCAAACAGTATTGTCCACTTCCACCTCAGTTCTTAGTTTTGAGTTGGCATCCAGAATAATTAGAATGTGAGCATGTGGTAGGCCTCGCTTTTGAAATTCTATCACATGAACCATAGCACAAACCTTGCCAAATAATCCAGAATTAATATCTTTCAAAAGGGCTTCAAGTTTAATCCTGAATACACGGGCCACTAAATCCGGGCGATGTTCAGC